>JAOTPV010000082.1:0-323686 GCA_028011355.1 Lentinula aciculospora
CATTTTTGTTTCGCAAAAGTCCATTCTGCACAAGCCACATGAGAATTCAGCAGCATAAAGTGGGGATCCAAGATGCATACCTTCCATTGTAGGGACAGGGTTTCCGGAAATTTCAAATTCATTCTTTGTGAATCCTTCACGTTGGAGAACAGGGGATTCTTGGATGGTGGCGAGAGGTATGTCGTTGTGGGGGCTGAACATGACGATATTAGGCCTATCAGTGGATACCAACATACACTCGACCTACCGGGAGAAGTACAATAAACCCAAGCGATCAACGTGTTGTTGATCTAGGGGGGGTACAGTAACTCTGACCATAGTCATAAATTACTACATCCATTAGCGCTGTTGGTATCAACCGACATACCGATGTATAGTGCTTTTCACGTATCCTGCAGTCAAGAATTGCAAGGCATCGCAAGCATTCACAGTCAAGGTTGCATCTTGTGGTTTGACCCACTTCCATTCATTGTTCAAGTGGGATCGAATTTGAAGGGCAGCAACAGTTGACGGAACAATAGAGTAAAGCTCCCCAGGTCTAATATCAAGACTTCAGAGAATGAGAAGGTAAGCGGAATCAGCCTACATACCTGTATGACCATACCCCCAGTTATCCAACGTCTTATTCTCCTCCAAAGAATATTTGGAATATTTCATGTATCGAAGGTGATCCTTAAAAGGAGCCATGCGTTCAAATTCCACGAGTAATGAGAACATAAAATCCTACAGACCTCACTTTTCCTCGGGTACCGGTGGATCTTGGTTAAATAATCTTCTGGGAGTTCGAGCGCGATGGCAAGCAACACGAAGAGCGGGTCCAAAACCTCCGTATGAAGCGCCTGTCACATTCAGATGAGATTTAGAGTCAATGGAAGAACAAATACGCACTCTTGCAAATTCCTCAATCTCCGGGAGATTCTTCTTGATCAATTCAGGATGTTCGTGCGGAAAGTTACCGTTGAATTCTTTAGACTCGGTCAGCCACGGAAAGTTGACGGCGACATTATAGATATACTTGGAATGTTATACATCTCAATATTGTCCCGCAGGCCCGTTGCAGGATTGATACTACTCAGAAGCCATCAGATGCTGCACGAGGAGCTTGTGGAGAGATACCTACATCCTTCTCCCAGCAGGAATGTAACCGTTGAACCTTCCTTGATCTAGAAGTGATTAGTTGTCAGTGCAACGTTGAATATCGAACACAGTAACGATCAACCTAAGCCCTCCGGCGTGTATTTCTCCTTTTCCTCGAGGGGTAGCTCATAGAATTGCTTGCCCAATGCAAACTGGTGATTGACACGCTCCTGAGAAATGTTGAAATTTTTCACGTAGAAGAATCCTTCGTTTCGAATCGCATTGATTAAGGTTTGCGCGAGCTGCTTCTTTCCCTCTGGAGTGCTGTATAGACCGAGGTCGACAGTGACAAGGTCTGCCCAATCGAGGTTCACCTTCAAAGAGAAATGGAACCAACTCGAAACAGCAGAAACAAGTTACGAACCTTAGTCTCAGGGACATAATCGAATGCGCCGAGTTGGGGAACAGGTACAGGCATGTCGATAAAAAACGGTAAATTATTCAGTACTGGGATTAATGAGAGCCAGAATTTTCTCTGGGTTCATTTAAGTGTCTTGAACGCCATAGTATTGGTAAGTTAAGAAGATCAACTGACCTTTGACCCAATTTCTTGCTCGTATTGCGCTATGTCTTTAATACAAGGCAAAGATTGCGTGATATACTAATAATGCTTCTGGGTAGCTCAATATTGGAGTCACCGGGAACTGTTATGCTATCTTTACCAAGTTTACCATATCCTGACAGGAAAAGAGCGAGTCTCCTGCGCTACTGTCAGCTCATTCCTTCCCGATAAGCATAACACTTATCACTCACTTTAGGCCAGCTCTGATGTCCGTAAAACGACAGTCAATGTGCCTCAAAGACGAATTTGGATTGTTTACAGTATCAATAGTAGTAACGGTTTACCGGAAATCGTTTTCGGAGATACATGGGGGCTTGGACCAGAGAATCCGACAGGGCTGCTTAGTTATCGGACGAGGCCCTGGCGAGGTCGAGAGCCGAAGGAACAATCTCTTACTCTTGAAAAAATGCCGCTAGCATTGGATGGATATTCTGCGCTTGGATTACAATTGACGATGTCGAAACTCCGACATACGACGCGAAATACAAGGTAGTACACTCTCAATCACAGCTATTCATGTACACTTGTCTTCTGCTTTTCAGAGGACATTACCACGCATACTGAGCAGTAGTCTCAGATACAAGATAAACATCGCTGTATTGGAACGGAGGAGGAAAAGAAATCAAGATTGAACCTCAGTGCATTGGTAAGAAAGAGCATATGGGTTTCAAAATCTATAGACAGTTCAAGGTAGAGCCTGACTGAGAGTTGATTCGGGGGTGCTGCACATACAGTACTTCATATATAGTACTTGCTAGGAACACCACTGATATGAAGATGGGCGCTGGATGTCGATTATCATGTACATGATATACTCATACACGTCTATCTACACAATGTACCTGCCCACTCAGAAACACTCTGAGTATAACGATTGAGAAAAGGGATTGAACAATTAAGAATTAACTTTACTCACTGCGATGGACTATCCCTGGTCCCGACTCGTCGTATTCTTGTTTAGAGATCCACAGGTTCTGAAATGTCGACAACGAAGCCAAGATTGATCCACCGATCCAAACAGAGTATTTCCTTTCGGGTGGGGCGACGATCTTGACCTGAAGCAGAGTTAAAGGAAGATCAGATATGAGCTTTGCCTCAGATGGCGTATGCCTCTGGTCAGGACACACCTTCATACTGGCAGGTGCGAGAGCCGTTATCTCTTTCTGCATACGATCGGCAATCCCAGAGAACATTGTGGTCCCTCCTGATAGGACGATGTTCGAGTACAGTTCGCGGCGAACGTCGAGGTCACATTTGAAGATGGAATCGTATCTGTTGGCAGAGGTCATGATGAACAAAGACACCACATAAAGCGAGTATAGTGCATACACAGTTTCGTGGACACCAGAGGCCTCAAGGCCTACCATGTGCGGTTGGAAAAGCGCTTCGGGTGCCCGGAACCTGACGATACGATTGTAAGATGTTGGTCGAGGAACGAGTTTTCAGGAAATCACCTTTCGTTCCCAATAGTAATAACCTGTCCGTCTGGTAGTTCATAGTTCTTCTCCAGCGCAGAAGACTGAGCGGCTGTCTGAAGCTCTTGCTCAAAATCAAGAGCAACATAACAAAGCCTCTCTTTAATATCTCGGACGACTTCATGCTCCGCAGTGGTTGTAAATTTATATCCTCTTTCTGTAAGATTCTTGACTAGCTGAGATGTCAAGTCCCTTCCTGCAAGATCCAGACGCAATATAGAATGCGGAAGCGCGTAACCTTCGTAGATGGGAACGACATGGGTAACACCGTCGCCGGAGTCCAGGACCACGCCTGTAGTACGCCCAGAAGCATACAACGAAAGGACGGCCTGTATCTGGACGTAAAAAGCGGGCGCATTGAAGGTCTCGAACATAATTTGAGTCATTTTCTCCCTATTGGTCTTGGGGTTGAGGGGCGCCTCGGTAAGAAGGATGGGATGTTCTTCAGGAGCTACTCGAAGTTCGTTATAGAAAGTGTGATGCCAAATCTTTTCCATATCATCCCAGTTAGTGACGATACCATGCTCGATAGGGTATTTCAGTGTGAGAATTCCACGTTTAGCCTGTGCCTCGTCACTTTGAAATAAAGGATACATGAGCCTTGAAGGACGTGTCAGACATGAATGGGCATACCCGACAAATGAATCTTTGCTACCCATCCCAATCATGATACTTTGTTGGCGAGGTCGTCCGACGATAGAGCTACGAACAGTGTAAGCGTGAATACGCAGGGGAATAATATGGCACGCACGGAAATACCGCACGCGGAGCATCGTCCCCAGCGACTAAGAACAGTGTTAAATATCCGCAAGAAATCGCGAAAACGATGATCATTTACATCCAGCTTTGCACATCCCGGATCCATTATCAATGACCTGGAAGAAGATTAGAGAAGTTGGAGCATGAGCACGCAGATTACCAACCAACGCCAAAACTTCGTCTTCCATTATGAGTTTGATAAAGCGAGATGAATATTTGAAGGTAAACCTGAAGAGTATGCCAAGTCGAAGCTTCGATGCCCAGGGTTTTATACGTCGGAGAACGTCAGAGGATCAGCAGAAACTGCTGAGCAAGACTGCGGATAAAAGGTTTTGGCTAGTCAGAATCGAATTTTTGTACCGTAGCTCTTATGAGCATAGCGCAGTTGTGCCGCTCGTTTTGTAGTTGGGATGGGCGTCTCGGTCCAATTGTTGCTCGGATATCGGAGAATTGGCGTTAAACGCACAGTATCCCGGAAACTGCGCCGTCTTTTATATTTGATGACTGGAACTAACAGTTATAACTTGAGTGATCTCTGAATTGATCACAAGATAAATAATAAGTCTTGCTTCGTACGAGCGTGAATATATAGGTCGACTCACCAAAGGTAATCGCAAACATTGACAGGGAGATCACAGGGAGCGCTCAGAGCAAACCAAGTTTGTAGGCTGCGGCATTGATAATATGATGCTTGAGAGAAACACATCTCGCAGGATTTTGCGGGTCGAAACTTAACGCATTGCAGTGCGAAAACGACAAAAATGGTTCGGCAACGCTTCGGCCATCAGTCAATCAAGTCACCCGTCATCGTTTCTTCCGGGGATTCTGTCTTGAATTCGGGGTAGAGAGGGTGACGAAGAAGAACATTTTTATGCTGAAGCCAGAGTGATTGGCGCTGTAAGTGAGTGCTCGCCCGTCGTACCCGCCTATATGTATACCATTTTGAACGTGACCAAACGTGGAATAGTCCAACTTGAAGGTTGATCGAAAAATCAAACCCCCATACTCCCATGATTTGGCTATGCAAATCGGCCGATAGGTACCAGACGAGCATCGATATACCAGTGGACAGCGAATGCCAAAGGCGCGAGGTAAAGACACTAACAAGCCAATGTAGACAGCCGCTGAAACTTGCCTTCCGGCTTCAGAAGATACGAAACAAGAGATTACTCCGGAACTGTAGCACCGTCGATAATGATCTACGCAGAGAGCCGGACCAGGTAGAAACGCGCAGAAGAAGAATTGTTAGATATGTGATATGCAAAATTGCACAAGAATGAGAGTTTAGAGGGCACACAGAACGGGCCTCACCTCATAAGTTGTATCGCTCCAAAAATAAATGAAAAAGGTAGTTCAGACAAAGGATTTCACGTTTACCTACAGCTTTCATGGGGGCCTCTGTCAAGGTGCACTTACATCAGGGTCGTCGATACAACCACCACTTTCGTGTGGACTCCAACGTAGTAAGGTGAAAGTGTGCCGCAGTCATTGCACAAAATTTCTGCTGATCAACAAGCTTCGTAGCGTTCTGTACAGACTATAAGTCCGAGCGCTATTCCTTCTCACTGCAGAGTGCAAAGCATGTACCGTATAAAAAGAGCGTATTTGAGTCTTGAGAGTATCAAAGAAAAGACTGTTTAGGCAATTTTACCCACGGGTCCAAGGGTTATTCAGATTTGACGATCCCGAACTTGTGCACCGAAACAACCGCAACATTTGACCCATGGCAAAGCCGTCATCTGTATCATCTGGCTGTATCAGGAGCCGGTTATACAACATAGTGATCCATTCCAATGCTCAGTAACCTTGTCCTGAGGTCTCAAAACAACCAGAGCTGTGAAATACTTCTGCTGTAGTTGCCAAGTGCTGTCATTCTAGAAGTATTTTGTAGTTGGAGATCGGAGGTTCTCGTTCTCAAGCTATCATATAAGAGTACCCCATTGACCTGTTTCAACTACAGAAAGAAGTGACTGTTTGTATTCCTTCAGATGACTGCAGACGTACTCCTCGACAAGGTCAACTATTTCATAATGCTATCGGTTGATTTCCACTGATCAATATTTGCTTCTAGGCTACCTTCATCAGTCTATGGGTGCGTTACACTACCTGCTGATCTAATTCTTGTGTTGAATCTTCTATTACTTCTCAGATCGAATCCATTCTTTACGGTAACCTTACTTTTTTGAAATCTATTACCCCTTCTGACAAACCTCGACTCTCTATAACTATTAGGATGTCATGTCGCCATCTTTCTATCCTCTCTTTATCTTTTGCGCTATAGGAAACCAACCTTGAAATTCAGTCGGACCGTCACGGCCGTGATGCTAACTACGATGTTTGCATTGTCCACCACACATATGTCAATCAATTTTGCGCGCGGGCTCAAAGCGTTTGTTTCCTATCAGGAGACGCCTTTTGGAGCTTCCGTCTATCTGAGACAGCTGTGGGCATCCATTAACGTAGCAAAGCAAGCGGTATATGTAATAAATGTGTAAGCCTCTCTTGTACCATATGGTCTGTTCATCCATTGACTAGCATTTTTTCGTGTAGTCTTGTCGGAGATTCTTTCGCGGTTTGTAACTCTTCCCCTCGAACCTCTCCGTGCACTAACTTGCAACATTGTATGAAGCTATATCGGTCGTATATAATACTAGGCGAAACTCATTTCGAGTGCGATCAGAGGTTCCGCAAACTCATTGTCTTCCCTATGTGTTCATTGATAAGTTCAGCTGGTAAGCACGACTTACGTTCCGCCAGCCGCCCATTCAAGCGTTAACCGGTCTCATCCTGTTAGCCTGCGGATATAAGTCTGTCTACAATCTTAGCCAACTTTCAAACTTGGGAGAAAACGCGTTCAGTCGTGGTATATTCGATTTTCGAGCGGCGCTCCTTGGGCTTTCGTTAGTAACGAACACATTTGCTACCCTGCTCATAGGTAAAAGTTTTGATCATATATCATCGTGCGCAGAAGGATGATACTTCCCCCTAGTTGTATTCATCGCCTTGAAGAGCAAGAATAATATGAAGGCAACGAAGGGAGTTGCGAATCCTTATCGTAAAGCTTACTTCTCGCTGTTAGTACGGTCTCTAGCCCTGATAACACATTCTTGAAATCGAAATTTTTAAATACAAATTTCAGGCTTCAGTTTGGAATAATCATTCCCTCTTCCTTGACTACTTCACTTGTCCTTTATTCCCTCAAGATGAATGCAAACGTATGCAGCCAATAGTTCGTTCAAATCAGTGATTCACCTGATTGCTTTTTTTCAGTTGATTGTGCTTGATGCGATGAGCCAGATCACGGTGAGTTATCGTTGTCGGGCTCATCTTGAAGGTTTTTTCTAATATTACTATTGCTAGGGTTTCGCCTCAGCCATAGTCGTGATAAACAATCATTTACCTGGCTTGTTCTGCGCGAATCAGCTTCATCAGCTTGGGGCAAAGCCAAGTATTGAACGAATACATCAAGATTTTCTGGAGAAAAACAGAAGCAGAGGCAGGGCACATTCCGAATCCTCTATGACCCCGCTTACAGTACGAATTGATAGGGTAGTTGAACCGGATACTGACACTAGGTGAAATTCATCGTAGGTTGCTGTACATATAGTAAACAACCGGGAAACAAAGTTAAGATAAGTTTGCCAACTTCTGAAGACTCATTTTGAGTTCCAAAAAGGTTTCAAAAGCATATGTATATCTAAAGTTGTGTCACAGTAGAAGAACATAGTATGCACTAACGTTGAATGTTCATTTTCAGAAACTCAAAATAAGTTAGGAAATTTACCAAATATTGATGGAAAACAAATGCTATAAATTCTAAAGGAAAAAATATGCATATGGATAACGTTAGCAAGGAATCAGAGTAAAAGAGTATATAAGTGAGAATAGAAATGAAATAGATTATATAAAAACATTCTGAATATTTTCAAGATTCTCATTCTGAATATTTTCCAGGTTTTCTAAATCGAGGGGCTCAGGCTGTTGTTGATGGCGTGGCTGGCCTTGTCCCCTTGTAGGTGGAATGAGAGGAGGGAGATTGCGCAAGCAAATAGCTGTCCCCTGTGACAACTGCAAATCCTGCCCATTGTGGGAAACTGTTTGAAAGACATCACCTGAAGCATTACCCTGGTTTTGTGGAGGGTGAGGAACAGGAAGATTGAAGGAAATAGGGTCCAAGTTTAGAGGGCGCTGAGGCCTGGGCAGTCTTCAATGCTGAGGTGTAAGCATTTCTCGTGAATTTCTTTTGCAACTGTGCTCTCTATTGCAGTTATGCTCAGGTGTATTGGGTGGAGATTCCCTATATAATGATTATAACTTGAAACACAAAGGTAACAGTGAACAATAACTTGCATGTTGAAAATATCTTTAGAATGATAAGCCCTTAGTTGAAAAAGTGGCAGTCAGAGGAACAGTGTGAGTGGAAAATAGACAAAAGCATACAAATCTGGTATTCAAAGCCTATACCATGAAAAAGAGGGCAAACACAATGAGAGTAAGAAAGAAAGAGTGGGGCATGATGTACAAAAAATGAGGTCTGGACATGAGGCGCAATGTACAGATGGGAACACAGCCGCAATAGGAAGACCCAGCAACAGCGGGTTGAGATCCAGGAACATAGCCACAGGGACTGCATGGAAATGGGCTGAGTGTTGTTTAGTAAATATATTATATAATAATGAACAATCAAGTGGCGGTCTGGTTGCCATGATTTATAGTAGAAGGATTTGTTGGGAGACAAAGGAAAAAATTATTTTAAACAGATTTCAAATAAGTATTTAAAGAAAGGTATCAAATGAGTGAACTCAAAATCAAAGATTTCGGGAAAACAATTGATAAATATTGAAAAAAGAGGACATGAATGGTCTCCTTGGCAGTTGCTGTTCGCATGCAGGCATTACTGAATCTGTGCAATGCTACTGGAGTCACCAGATACAGGTGTTACAGAATTCATGCAACACCAGAGTCAATGTATATAGGTGTTAGAGTTTTTGTGCAACACTGAAGTCACTGGATACAGGTGTTACAGTGTTGTTATGATTATGCACTGAGGGATCATCAAAATAATTGCAGGGAATGAGTAGTGAAGGAGAATGCTCCACAGGGGTCAGCAATCCAAAGACATAAGTCAGACCTCAACTGCACTATTAATGGAGTCCTTGACATGTCACATGTCTGAGAGAGAAGAAGATGAAATGTGTTCCATTTGCAATGACCTTCACAGAACATACTGACAAGAGGAATGTTAAAACAATGATACAGATAGTGGATTAATTTAGTATCACTATTGAAGTGCTATCAAAGTTGATATTTAGACTGCGGAACTACCTATTCAATACCATAGCTTTATACTATAGGTAAGTCAGGATCATGAAGCAATACTAGGCCTGAATGGGTTAGCTCATAAGTAAAGAACAAAGGAAAGGATATCAAAGGGATACTACTCATCCTGTGGTGACGAAGGGAGAAGGCACAGAGGAGGCACAGGCTCAAAGCACAAGCCAAGGCGAGGGTGGGGCTAGCACCACACACGAAGGCTGAAAGAAATAATGATCAAGACAGCAGCGATAGCACAAGGGCCAATCACTAGGGTCACACAAGGAAAACTAGTTCCAAAGACCAAGTGAGTATATTGAGTGTAAACGAAGATACAAGTACTAACCTAGTTCCAAAGACCAAGAGGTCAAGATGGGGAACTAGATGTCAGCTACAGTACTATATATACAAGAGTCTCGATGAGTAAGCGACAGCGCGGGAAGTTGATAGAAGGATATGGAATGATGTAGAAAGATATGGCAGAGTGTGGACAGATCCAAACCGTAACAAGGATAAAGAAACAAGGGGATGTAGGGGAAATAAAGTAGGTACCGTATACTGTGTAGCATGTCACGACACATCCAATAAGGATGAGAAAAGATAACAAAGGGATACTTCACATCAGAAATTCTTTGTGAAGTAAATACATAGTGGTAGAGGGGTGTAAGTGATATACCTAAGGTGCAGAAGGGATTGTGAAGCTTCATAAGGACTTAGCTTTGCACAGATATTACAAGTGTCTGTGCAACACTGGGGTGATTAGAAACCCTGAGGAAATCTGATAACATTCAATGCTATGTTGAAATCAGTATTACCTCACCTGTCAGGAATGCCTTGAAGGATGTAAGGTTTGTGTGAGGCTCCTGTATAGCTGTTGGCCATTCCTCTTTTGATCCCTGGGCTTTTTGTTCCCAAGATACAAATTCCTGTGTATCCTTTATTAGATTGATTTGACATATGGAGTGCAAATGCAGTAAAGATGTTGGTTTTTTAGGTACTTGGTTCTCCTCAGGTGTATCCAGTGCATTGGTGTTGTCAGCATCATTGTTGACACCATCCAATTCTTCTACATCTCCCCTAACATTGGTTGGTAAGAACTCCTCTTCCTGATCCTTTCATCCCTCCTCTCCAACCAGTGGTAACAAGGGGGTTGCTCTTTCTTCAAAGCTTATATCCCTGTTCAGCACAATCCTACCCAATAAGAGATATAAAAGGTAAATGTCCCTCCCCTTATAATACACTAATTTGCTGTCATATGTATGTGAATTGAGTTATTCCGTGATTCTGTGATCCATTTACCTACTTTGCGAAGAGTTCTTAAGACCAGGAATCCTTCATTATCTTTCCTCATCATTATCAGATGAGTACTATACCTATTATATCCCTTCTTTTGTTCTTTACTCTACAAGCTAGTCTATTTGGAGTTAGTATCACTTCATGATGCTTATGTAATACATAGTATAAAGCTATGATATCAAATAGGTAGTTCTGTAGTTTTAATATCTGTCGTGACATGCTATACAAGATATGGTACTGTTATATCTATGCAAGCTAAGTCGTTACCAAGCTTCGTGATCTATTCCGCTACTTAGATATATTACTTATATCCTTTTACCACTACACAATTACTTCGTGAAGGGATTCTGAGGCGAAGCAATTACTTGTTATCTCTTTTATCCTTATTGGATTCACACTATTCCTTTTATATCCCTTCCTTTGTTCTTTACTTACAAGCTAACCAATTCGGGCATGGCATTGCTTCGCGATCCTGACTTACCTTTAGTATAAAGCTACAGTATCGAATATGTAGTTCCTCAGTTTAAATATCAACCTTGATAGCACTTCGATAGTGATACCAATTAATCACCTAGCTATATCATCGTTTTAACATCCTCACTGTCAGTATGTTCCGCAACGGTCATCACGAATGGAACACATTTCTCTTTCTTCTCTTGCAGACACACGAAGTGTTGAGGACTCTACTAATAGTGGAGTCAAGGTCTGGCTACATTGTCTAGGATCATTTCACATCGCGAAGTATTTTCCTTCGCAATTTTCCCACGATCATCCCGCGATCATTTCCAACAATCCCTTTGTGCACGATCATAACAGTATATTTAAACTCACACTCGGCACATTCATCCTCATTACCCTTCACATTCTACTCAACAATTTTTCTTCCTTCAAAAATGGTCTATACAAGGAGCAGAAGAAACCGCACCAACACTGGAGGGTCTGACAAGTCAGTAACAGAGGAACCGGAAATGGTCAATCATTTCACATCAAATGCAACAGCCTTCGCGCCATTCACAGAATCAATATCAGGAGCCGGACACTCTCGACGTCGAGCTAATGACTTCGGTCCAGCCCCAGGACAACCTGCTAGTGCGCGGGTTTCTAGTCATCATGCCCTTGGTCAACCAGACCACTCCGAATTTGAGTACCAAGTACTCTATACAGAAAACGGTGACCCTGTTACTGTTTGCACACCACACAGAAATCACATGGTGATAGCAACAACCGAGATGGAAATCCCATCATCTCCTACTACCTTTACCCTTGCTGACAGAATGTGTCAGCAGCTAGCAAATGCTCCCGGCCCTTCGCGAGGTCGGATACCAGTTACCATGGTGGAGATTCCGGAAAACATTGAGGAAGTGGAAATTGATGAAGAGGTAGGTCCTGATGAGTCTGTTATATTTATGCAAGCTAAGTCTTTCCGAAGCCTTGCAAAGCATTCCGCTACTTAGATATTACTTATATTCTTTTACCACTACACAATTACTTTGCAAAGGAATTCAAACACGAAGTAATTACTCTTTATCTCTTATCATTCTTATCGGAGTCACACTATTCCTTTTATATCCTTTCCTTTGTTCTTTACTTACGAGCTAACCAATTCAGGCATGGCATCGCTTCGCAATCCTGACTTACCTTTAGTATAAAGCTATGGTATCGAATAGGTAGTTCCTTAGTTTAAATATCAACCTTGATAGCACTTTGATAGTGATACCAATTAATCATCTATCTGTATCATTGTTTTAACATCCTCACTGTCAGTACATTCCGCGATAGTCATCGTGAATGGAACACATTTACCTTTCTTCTCTTGCGGACACGTGAAGTGTCAAGGACTCTACTAATAGTGGAGTGAAGGTCCAACTACTTTGTATAGGATCGTTTTACCTCGCGAAGTATTTTACTTCGTATTTTCCCGTGATCATTCCTGACGATCCTTTTGTGCACAATCATAACAGAGTCAGGAAATCCTGGAGACCCAGGGGGATCTGATCCCAATAGCCCTGGAGGTCCCGGAGCACCTCGAGGTTCTTGTTTCCTAGTCATTCTAGGAGTCCAGTGGAATGGGTAGGTAGTGTCCATCCGGACCCTACTGAACAACACATCTTAGATGTGTTTCACGCGTTCAAGGGTTCACTCGATACCCTCGGAACAGTTCTCGCTGGCATGAATGCTAGCAGCCCCGCAGAATCCAGAAGATTGAAAGTTAAAGATCCTGAAGTATTCGACAGATCTGACTCACGGAAACTGAAAGGTTTCCTAGTTTCCTTATCTTTGGTGTTTATTGATTGTCCATTGTATTTTACTGATCAAAAGAAGATCAACTATATGCTATCCTACCTCGGCGGTTCCGCAAAGGAATGGTTCGAACCAGATATTCTGGATCCGAATCTCTCCATGATGCTGGCGTGGACAAGTTCCTTCCCGGCATTGGTGAAGGAACTGCAGGATAATTTTGGTATGTACGATGCACAGGGGGAAGCCGAAGATAAGATCGGCACATTAAGGATGAAGGAATCTGATAACGTACGGAAGTATAACATCCGTTTTAATACCCTCGTGGCATCTACTAACTGGGACTCACATGCCCTTAAGTGGGCTTATCAACACAGCTTGGCAAGCTGTATCAAAGATGAGATGGCTTGTCTTCCGGAGCCGAAGATGCTCGCAGAATACTGTTACGAGGTACTTCGTGTAGATAATAGGTACTGGAGATGAGAAGAAGAGCGGAAAAGAGAAGCCGCTAGATCGACAGGTGCTTCCTCGGGAGGGAAAGCATTGAACACGTCAAAGAAGAATGCGCCAGGTTCTTCACAAACTCCTACATCCACTACCACCACAACCACAACCTCAACAAATAATTCAGGGAAGAAAGGTAAGGCAAGTGAAGGTGGAAATTCCTCGTCATTGACGAGTTCTGCAGTGTCTCGACCTGCATATGTGAGCAACCTCGGCTCAGACGGAAAGCTCCTCGTGAAGGAGTCGGAACCTTGAAAGAAGTTGGGTCTGTGCGGATTCTGTGGCAGGAATCATAAGTTCGATGACTGTGAGAAACGAAAGGCTGGCAAAACTCGTGGACGCGCCACGGAAACACAGGAAGCAGTGGCAAGTACCTCTTTGGTATCGGAAAAATAGTCCGCAACTCCTGTACCCCAGTACGAAATGGGAGTTGCATTGACCAGGTTTGTACTACTGGGGAAGTTAAATTAAATGCATCCACTCTTTCTTATGATGAATGATCTTTTACTATACCTCTTACTATAGATTTTCCACTTCACGATGTTTCCACGAAGCTTTCTTTTGTTTCCTTACTCAATTCTGGTTCTACCAATTGCTTTATTGATTCTCGTTTCGTGTATAAACATGCCCTTCCTACTTCTTCTATTTCTTCAATCAATCTCCGACTTTTCGATGGTTCTTTGTCTCTGAAACCAATTTCCGAGACTACGTCTCTTAATGTTCGGTTTCCCTCTGGCGAGCTACTACTACTAACATTTTATGTTACTTTACTAGATTCCTCTTGCGAGGCAGTTTTAGGTTACAGTTTCTTGACCCACTACAATCCATTGATTGACTGGGCATCGAGAAACATTACATTCCATTCCACCAAGCAAGTTGAGTTTCCCTCGATGTCCTCACTTCTGCGAACACCCGTTCTGGAAGAAACTGTCCCCTCATGAGGTCAGCCTACCATTGGTTCCAAAGAGGTTCCTTCGCGACCCTCTTTGCGAGCTCATTCTTGCCATTCACCTCGTCCTTTATCGGACTCTTTCCCCTATGAACCCATCTATTCCTACCCTTCGGTGGCTCAATTGGCCGCTTCACGACTCGAAAACCCAGAGATCAATATTGCTCTTGTCAATGCGGAACTTTTCAACCATGCTTGCAAGAATGCCAAGTGTGAACCATTGATCTTACGCGCGGTTCACAGTGAAGTTACAGCGCGAGCTGCTTTGATAACTTTGACAAGCAATCCCTCATCATTACTGAAGCATTACGCAGACTTCGCAGATGTTTTCGACAAAGTCGAATCCGAAGTGCTGCCTGAGCACTGACCCTATGACCTAAAGATTGAATTGGAGGAAGGCGCCGAACCACCTATTGGTCGCCTTTACCCTCTTTCTGCCAAGGAATTAGAGGCTCTATGTGATTTCATCGATAAGCACCTCGAATCAGGCGCTATTCAACCTTCGTCCTCTCCTCACAGAGCTCCGGTATTGTTCGTACTGAAAAAGGACGGAAAACTTTGACTTTGTGTAGACTTTGGCGGTCTTAACAACATCACAAAGAAGGATCACTATCCTTTACCTCTCATTTCTGATTTACTAGATGCTCCGAAGAAAGCTAAGTTGTATACCAAACTCGATCTTGCTCACGTGTATCATTTAGTTCGAATCGCGGAAGGCGACAAATGGAAAATGACATTCAGAACTCGTTGGGGTTCGTACGAATGGAAGGTTATGCCATTCGGACTCACTAATGCTCCAGCAGCTTTCCAAAGGTTTGTGAATGACATAGGGCTGATCTTTTAAATGTTTATGTTATCGTCTACCTCAATGATATACTTATTTACTCCAACGACGAGACATTACATTGTGAACATGTTTGCGAAGTTCTCCGTCATCTTCGTAAACATCGACTTTACACGAACATCGTGAAATGCAAATGGGAGATCAATACAGTAGAGTACCTTGGGTATATTCTTTCCCCGGAGGGCTTAACAATGTTGAAAGACAAAGTAAAAGTTATCATTGACTGGCCGGTACCTCGGAAAGTCAAAGACGTCCAGTCTTTTCTTGGATTTGCTAATTTCTATTGACAATTTATTTATAATTATAGCGATATCATAGTTCCAATGATGTGACTCATGCGAAAAGATACACCGTGGAACTGGAATACCGACTGCCAGGAAGCCTTCGAGAAGCTCAAATATAGCTTCACTCACGCTCCTATTCTGGCACATTGGGAACCAAACTGACATCTAATCGTGGAAACTGATGCCTTGGATTACGCATTAGCCGTGATCCTCTCGATCCTACTACCTGACGCAGAAATTCACCCCATTGCGTTTCTCTCAAGGACTTTTCAAGCTGCAGAACTTCACTATGACACTCACGATAAGGAGCTTCTCACGATCTTTGAAGCATTCAAAGGTTGGTGACATTACCTCGAAGGATCTGGAGATCCTATTGACATCGTTACTGATCACAAGAATCTTGAGTACTTCTCGACGATGAAAATCCTTATGCGATGACAAGTTCGTTGGTCAGAGTATCTGCATCAATTTAACATGGTGATCTGATTCAGACCAGGTAAGCTAGGTGAAAAACCTGACTCAATGACTAGACACTCGGACATCTACCCAAAAGAGGGGGATATTGGCTACACGCAAGTTAACCCACAGAATTTCAGACCTATTTTCACTAATGAACAACTAACTACTTCCCTTCGAGCTACATTCCTAGAAGGACTGGTACTTCGGCCTCCATTGTTATGGATATAGAGGCACTCCATTCCGCTATTCACAATTCAATTGAACTGGATCCGGAATCAATCGCGGGATTGAAGTTCACGAAGGATGGTACAAACACTCATTGGACACTAGGGTCTGATGGACTGTTACGACTTGACAATCACATTTATATTCTGAACATTTCTAATTTATGACTTCAAATTCTATGATATTTTCACGATCACCCACTCTCAGGTCATTTTGGTCAAAATCAGACTCTAGAAGCTATTCAACAACAGTACACCTGGCCAAAGGTTCGCAAATTCATTTGTGATTATATTAATTCGTGTACAGTTTGTGGATGCAACAAACCTTGTCAACATAGGCCTTACGGTCTACTCAAACCACTTCTGGTTCCCATCTGACCTTGGGATTCTATATCGATGGACTTCATTGAACAATTACCGGGCTCTAAAGGACATACAGCTATTTTGGTAATCATGGATTGAGCCTTGAAACAAGGCATTTTCATCGCGACACACGACAAAATCACGTCCGAAGAGCTCGCGGAATTATTCGTTCATCACGTTTTCTCGAAACACGGAGTTCCTAGCCATGTCACTTCTGACCGAGGCTCAGAATTCATCTCAGCTTTCTTTCACACTTTAGGAGAAGCGCTCTCAATCAAACTACACTTTACCTCGGGATACCATCCTGAGGGGGATGGACAAACAGAATGAGTTAACCAGACTCTGGAACAATACATCCGTATGTATTGTGCATATCAACAGGACAATTGGGCAAAACTTCTGCCTATTGCGGAATTTGCATACAACAACGCTCCGAACGCATCCACTGGTATTACTCCATTCTTCACAAATAAAGGTTATCACCCTAACATTACAGTGAAACTGGAAATCAACATCCGTTCCGATTGCGTGATTGACTTTGCGACGAATTTAGATGAGATTCATTCTTTCCTCCGTGAAGAAATTACTAATGCGCAAGCTTGATACAAAGAGCAAGCGGACAGAAAACGTATTAATCACCCAGACTTTCCCATTGATTCACAGGTATTCATATTAGCAAAGCACATAAAAACCACTCGACCTACTGCGAAGTTCTCTGAGAAGTATCTCGGACCATTCAAAGTTCTTGAGTGCATAGGCACTCTCTTGTACAAGTTACAACTACCTTCCTACCTCAGTCATATCCACCCAGTTTTCCATGTATCCCAACTTGAATCATATGCTCCGAACTCGATTCCACATTGTGAACAAACTCCTCCACCTCCAGTGGAAGTCGATGGCGAAGAGGAATATAATGTCGCGGAAGTATTAGATTCAAAATTGGATCGTTGATACAAAAGATGTCCACTATGGTATTACATCCGGTGGGCAGGATACGAAGGTACAGATGAAGAGTTTTCCTGGGTTGCTGCGAACGAAATTCATGCGGACGAGCTGGTTCCAGCTTTCCATCTTCGTTACCCTCACAAACCTGGACCATTATGATCAATGACCACTTAATTTTTACTATTCATTCATTGGCAATACTAATTTTTATTTTACTAGTTAAACAACCCATCACGAAATCTTCGCAATTCATCACCATTACATTCCGTACTACCTACTACATTACCTACTAAATTCCAACTCCTTACGCCAAGAAGTTCCGTGATCCATTCGTCACGGAGCTAACTTTGAACTTTCACATTCCCTTACTTCCAAAACCATTGTGATTCTTTCCTTGCGGAACAAATCCTAACTCCTCACACCATTAAAACTTATCAACAAAACCTTACGAATCCAAATTCACCAAAAAGTCAAAAAACTTATAAAATTAAACAAAACAAAACAAAACCACAAAGCAAAAAACAACAAAAACAAAAGACAACTACTAAACTATATAAAATATTATACAAGTCCCACAAATCTACTATAACCCTTCGCGGGAATCACGTCACATGACATTTTCCTTTGCGAACCTTTCTTCTTTTCCTCTCCTCTTCTTCTTCTTCTTCTTCTTCCTCTTCCTCTTCTTCTTTTTCTTCATCCCCTTCTACCTCTTCCTCTTCAGGTTGTGGCTGCACTAAATGAACAAGTTCTTCCATTGCAGAAGCGGCATGGCTTGCGAAGCCTAGCAGTGAACTGAACTGCTTTTGAAGTTCTTCATTTTGATGCACAAGCAGATCCAACTTCTCTCCAAATCCTACTCCCACCAAACTCCTTTCCACGATGCGCTTTGTGGGACCTTGGTACATTGTTTCATTGACCCGGGGTTTTTTCTTTCAAGACCTATGGGCTGCATTATCCCCGGACCAACTGCAACATTGTCATTGCAGATGACAGGCTAAACAAGCCTGAGTCCAGGGTTTACCGGGCTGAGCAATACAGTTGATAGTTTTGTCTTGCGTAACACATCATATGCAGGCCTCACGACTACGAGAAGGAGTAGGAGGAGGAGGGTCGTCATCATCATTGTTGTTGTTGTTGTCATCTTCATCATCATGGTCATCATCTGGGTCAGGAGCAGATCCAATCTATATCAGTTAAGCCAAATGTCATGAAGTGAGCCCACCCCCTATCATTTTCCTTTCTTTACGATACACCATCCAAGCCCTCCTACCTACAATAATCATTCTGGAACATTCCATTCCATTCTATTAGTTCCATTCCTTGTGCCGGAGCTATACAGTATTACCTCATAGTTCCCACGCTCCACCTTGTATATATAAGCCAGCCCCCACAACCTGGTCCCTTATCTTGACCTCTTTGTCGTTGGGACCAGGTATGTCTTGAACTTACTTACTTGTATTTATTATCAATATAACTTTGTCGTTGGGACCAGTGTCCGCTTTCGCCTAAGTCTCCGCTCCGCTCCGCCACCGTCGTCACCTCTTTGTGACATTAGGTCAAGATCCCTTACTGCACTGATAGCCTACCGATTAGGTTATCCTTGCAGGCTCCGCTTCCACCACGTCTACAGACACCTCCGCACCAAGCCTGCCCGCCCAAGCTATCGACTGCTCTGCCTACCCACACGCTTTTGATACTAAAGACCAAACCCACATCCACCGCAGCAAAAGCAGCTCCTGGGCTGATTGCAGTTCTCAACCCTGTCCAAACGCTGCTGCCAACTCCATCAGTGAAGAGGAGAACCTTTCCGACGGTACCGTGATTACACCCATCCTTATCCCTACTCCCACTGCACCCCCATCCATTATGTCGACCTCTGAAGTCAACACAAACCAGCTCATGGCACAGCTCATCGAGCAGGTGGCCCAGCTCACGGCCAACCTCCACAAAGCCTCAGCCAAGTCCAGTATGAATAAACCTGAGCTCTTCAAAGGCTCTAGTAGTGCAGAAGCACGTCGCTTCATTGCTCAGTATCAAAGCTGGGCAATGGAACAACCAGATCTGAGTAGCAACGAAGGGAAGCTGATCAAGGCAGCGCTAGGATTCTTCTCAGGCAAGGCTGCTGACTGGGCCACACCATACCTCCTAGAATTCAGCCATAACCAACAACCTTTCAATGGACGATGGGAAGACTTCAAAACAGCCTTCACCCTCCGATTTGAATCCATTGATGCAGGTATGGAGGCCCGGAATGCAATCCAGCATCTCAGGCAGGCAAAAGGTCAAACGGTAGCGGAATTTGCACAGAATTTCAAGGACATTGGTGATCGGACCGGGCTTTCAGACGTCGACCTGCGAGAACGCTTCCATAGCGGCCTCAACCCAGAGATCCGACAAAATCTCATTGTGGTCAATATAGCCCAGGGACTGGCTCCCACCCTGGAGGAGGCTATCAGGCGAGCAATTTCAGTGGATGTGTTCCTGCACGATCCCACCATGACAGGTCGCAACCCAGGCACCTCCCATATCTCCTCCCCCCCTACCAACTCCCATGCTATGGATGTCGATGCCACACACACTAGTGGTAACAGCAGAGAAAGCTTCATGGCCCAGATGAGAGGAAGGTGTTATGGGTGTGGCTCGCAGAGTCACGAAAAGAGGAACTGCTCATACAAGGAGACAGTTTGCCGCTACTGTGGACGACGAGGCCACCTAGAATCAGTCTGCCAAGACAAGTTCATGGGTCTAGAACGTGGCCGGGGTAAGCGCCAACAACCCCGCCGTCAACAAGTCTCTGCTTCTGCTTCGACACCGTTCACCCTCTTCCCCAATGAACCTGTCCAAATTGCCGCGTCCATTCCAGCTCCCACTGCTCCGTCCCCACTTACGCCTGACCTCTCCACCCAGATTGCCCAGCTCCAGGAGCTCCTTAACAGAGCCAATGCCATGGCCCCAGCACCAGGTTCTCAGGAGGGTTTTTAAAGCGGGTGCCCGTCTCGGCTGCATCGAGAGTACCCGTAAACCAGTTCGCTATACATTCCACATCTGCGTATGATTCTCTCCCATCTTGTAAAATATCTACTATTTCGGAATTGAACTCCAATTCATCTCACTTCCGAATTAACGCAAAACTAAGAGGAAGAAATCACAGTATAGCAACTGCAGCCATGGTTGATTCTGGAGCCACTGCTCTATTTTTGAACCAAGAGTTTGTCACCCGTCACCGTGTAAGGACCTTCCCACTCAGGAAACCCATTGGCGTCTTTAACATTGATGGGTCTGCTAACCGAGCAGGGCAGATCACACACTTTGCACGCCTAGCCCTGACTGTTGATAACCAAGAACGGTGGACAGACTTGCTAGTAACCAATCTGGGAGGCGAAGACCTAATCTTAGGACTCCCCTGGCTACGTAAGGCCAATCCAGATATTGACTGGGAGAAAGGACGACTCACAGTCAGATCCCAACAAACAACGATAGAGGAGGTGGAAGAGCAAGACACGGCGGAGGAAATTGAAACTGTGATCACCCCTGAACCACCACTTGACACACTGGATGAGGAGACAGAAGAGTCGCCCATACACCGCATTCGAGCAAACCGACGAACCCGACGTGCATGGGTGAAGTCAGGAATCTTACACGAACAAACAGATGAAGTCTGGTGTGCTGCAGGGTTCACCTACTCCCAACAGCTAGCGGAACAAGCCCACAAAACAAAACCCATGAAAACCTTTGAAGAAATGGTCCCAGAACCCTACCGCGATTTCAAAAAAGTATTCTCTGAAACTGCTTCAGAGCGCCTCCCTGACCACCAACCCTGGGATCATGCTATAGAATTGATCCCAGGTGCACCGGAAACCATGCGCACAAAAGTCTATCCAATGTCATTGAATGAACAAGGTGAACTCGACCGCTTCCTGGATGACAACCTCCGAAAAGGCTACATTCGCCCCTCAAAATCGCCACTGTCTTCACCCGTCTTCTTTGTTAAGAAGAAAGATGGGAAGCTCCGCTTCGTACAGGATTACCGGAAACTCAACCAAGTAACCCTAAAGAACCGCTATCCTCTCCCACTGGTCGCTGACATTGTCAGCTGTCTACAGGGGGCACGGTACTTCACCAAATTTGACGTCAGATGGGGCTACAACAATGTCCGGATTAAGGAGGGTGATGAGTGGAAGGCCGCTTTTGCAACCAACCGAGGGTTATTTGAACCCAGTGTAATGTTCTTCGGTCTCACCAACTCGCCAGCTACCTTCCAAGCGCTCATGAATTCCATCTTTTCAGACCTAGTGGCGGCTGGTAAGGTAGCAGTCTACCTAGACGACATCCTCATCTTCAGTAACAATTTGCAAGAACACCGGCAGGTGGTGCGAGAGGTACTAAAGCGGCTGGAGAAACATGACCTCTACCTGCGACCAGAGAAATGCGAGTTTGAGGAGCTTCAGGTTGAGTATTTGGGACTAGTGATATCAGAAGGTGAAGTGCGCATGGATCCAGTAAAAGTAGCTGCAGTCCGCGACTGGCCTACCCCAAAGAATCTACGAGAACTACGGGGATTCCTAGGCTTCGCTAACTTCTACCGTCGATTCATACGGAACTTTGCCCGCATAGCACGCCCTCTGAACGACCTAACAAAAAAGGATACAGGCTTCAGTTGGGGGACACACCAACAACAAGCATTCGATACCCTAAGGGAAGCATTCATCACAGCACCGGTACTGGCACTCTGGGACCCTAATAGGCTCACACAACTTGAGGTAGATGCATCAGGCTTTGCTACGGGAGGAGCCCTAATGCAGAAACAAGACGACGGCCAGTGGCACCCAGTGGCATTTCGATCAGCCTCCATGCAAGCAGCTGAACGAAACTACGAAATCTATGACCGAGAGATGCTCGCTATCATCGAAGCATTAAAGGACTGGAGAAGCTTCCTGGAAGGTTCACCACAACCGTTCGAGATTCTCACCGACCACGCAAACCTGGAATTCTGGCGTTCTGCTCAAGACCTCAGTAGACGGCAGGCGCGATGGGCACTATGGTTGTCCCGATTCGACTTCCAGCTCACTCACCGCCCTGGCAAGTCCAACACTCAGGCAGACGCTCTCTCTCGTATGGCAGCATATCAGGTTCTGGATAGCAAAGATAATCGACAACAGATTGTTCTGAAACCAGCCCATTTCATGCAAGTGGCAGCTATCTCACTACAAAACCCACTGGAGGACCGCATCCGACAGGCGTCTCAAAAGGAGGCCCAAGTACTGGAAGGACTGGAAGAGCTTAGGAGAAGCGGTCTCAAACGCTTGGCCAATGGGATAGCAGAATGGGAAGAAGACAAGGGACTAGTATACCACCGAGGAAGAGTATATGTCCCACCAGATGATGACCTCCGGAAAGAAGTACTCAAGCAATGCCACGATAACCCCTCTGCTGGCCACCCTGGACTTCACAATACCCTTGACCTCGTCAGCACCCACTTTTGGTGGCCCACCCTGCGATCCTTTGTAGAAAAATATGTTGAAGGATGCGAGACTTGTGCAAGGAAGAAGATACAGAGACACCCACGAGCAGTAACACTACCTCTAGACGTCCCAGCAGGCTTGTGGGAAGAAGTGGGAGTTGACTTGATCACACAGCTGCCCAACTCGCAAGGGTATGACGCGATTCTAGTCTGCACGGACCTTTACGGTAAACAAATCCATGCAATTCCTTGTACAACTTCAATCACAGCAGCAGGTGTGGCCGACATCTACTATCGCGAAATTTTTCGCCTCCATGGTCTTCCCCTCCGCTTTGTATCAGACCGGGGACCCCAGTTTGCAGCAAAACTCATGCGATCATTACTCTCCCGCCTAGGAATCAAATCAAACCTCACCTCAGGGTACCACCCCCAAGCAAACGGACAGACCGAACGGGCAAACCAAGAAGTCGAAAAATACCTCAGACTCTATGTGGGACGCCGCCAGGACGACTGGGCGGAGCACCTACCTATGGCGGAATTTGTGATTAACTCTCGCACCCACTCTGCACTTGGAACGTCCCCATTCGAACTCACCTATGGTTATCTGCCTCTATTTAACATTCCAGTTGGACAACGGAGTGGGATTCCGGCGGTGGATGATCGCATCCAGATACTGCGGGATGCACGACAGGATGCTGGGGCGGCGCTACACCTGGGGAAACGACGGCAAAAGGAAAACTACGAACGGGGAAAACGAAAGGCACATCAATTCCAAGTTGGAGATCAGGTCTGGCTAAGCGCAGAGGACATCAAGCTCCAACTTTCCAGTGAGAAACTTGGGGATCGACAGCTAGGACCTTACACCATTTTGCAGAAGGTTGGGCCCCTGGACTACCGTTTAGACCTCCCACTATCCCTGGACCGCATCCATCCTGTGTTCCATGTTGATAAATTGTACCCTTGGAGAGGGAACACCGTAAACGGCGAAATTGCAACACCACCGGAACCAGTATATCTAGAGGATGAGGATGAGCCGGAGTATGAAGTCGAGGACATCTTGGATAGTCGGATTAGGTGGAAGAAGCTAGAGTACTTGGTAAAGTGGAAAGGCTACGATGCAGGACACAACTCATGGGAACCTGCACCAAATCTTGAACACGCCCCAGCAACTATCCGAAAATTCCACAAAAAGCACCCTCAGGCGGCAAAAGCTTGACCATTGAGGGCAATGGTCATAAGGAGGGGGGTAATGTCATGAAGTGAGCCCACCCCCTATCATTTTCCTTTCTTTACGATACACCATCCAAGCCCTCCTACCTACAATAATCATTCCGGAACATTCCATTCCATTCTATTAGTTCCATTCCTTGTGCCGGAGCTATACAGTATTACCTCATAGTTCCCACGCTCCACCTTGTATATATAAGCCAGCCCCCACAACCTGGTCCCTTATCTTGACCTCTTTGTCGTTGGGACCAGGTATGTCTTGAACTTACTTACTTGTATTTATTATCAATATAACTTTGTCGTTGGGACCAGTGTCCGCTTTCGCCTAAGTCTCCGCTCCGCTCCGCCACCGTCGTCACCTCTTTGTGACACCAAATGTATCATCGTGAAGTAAACGAATACTCACTTGGGGAACCACTCGTTTCCTCTTCAACACTCTTATCTCCACCTCCGGAGTATCGCGAACTATGGAGGCCGACTTGTAAGATTTTTTAGTGGAGCTGGAAGGCTCCCCTGAGCTCATTGTAGCTCCCGTTCTTCGTGATGCAGCCCGAGCTGCACATTCTTGACATTCTTGTAGTTTGGTGAGGGCTTGTGCCCTTCGACAATCCCATGTCTCTTCCTCCTCAGCCAATTTCTTCAAGGCGTCGGCCTTAGCCTTCGCGATGTTCTCCTCGATGATCCTTTCTTCTTTTTGTTTCTTGGCAGCTTGCCTCTCCTCCTCAAGCCTCCTCTCTTCCTCAATTCTTTTCTCCTCCGCCTCGCACTCTGCCTCACGAGCAGCCTCTTCCTCCAACCTCACCATCTCCTCCTCGAAGGCAGCTTCCTGAGCATCAATTTCAAGTTGACGAAGGCAGGCTCATTCTGCCTGTTCACAAATGAGGCATTCTTGCACGGTTTTGGTGGTAGTCACGGTAAGAGACATTGTGGAGTGATGAGGACTTGGGAAAAAACAGAGAAAACCCTCGTGTTTTATACATGTTTGTAGTTGAGGGCAGGTTTGACTTCAAATTTTTCGTTTACCTCGATCATATCTCGCGTGGCACTTTGAAAATTTACTTTACTTTTTTACTTTTCCATTCTACCTAATTTTAGATTTGTCAATCGTTAACAATCACGTAGGCTTTCAAGGGCAAAAGCCTAAGAGGGGGATACTGTTATATCTATGCAAGCTAAGTTGTTACGAAGCTTCGCAATCTATTCCGCTACTTAGATATATTACTTATATCCTTTTACCACTATGCAATCACTTCGTGAAGGAATTCCAATGCAAAGCAATTACTCGTTATCTCTTTTATCCTTATCGGATTCACACTATTCCTTTTATATCCTTCCTTTGTTCTTTACTTACGAGCTAACCCATTCGGGCATGGCATCGCTTTGCGATCCTGACTTACCTTTATTATAAAGCTACGGTATCGAATAGGTAGTTCCTCAGTTTAAATATCAACCTTAATAGCACTTCGATAGTGATACCAATTAATCACCTAGCTATATCATCATTTTAACATCCTCACTGTCAGTACATTCCGCGACGGTTATCGCAAATGGAACACATTTCTCTTTCTTCTCTTGGGGACACATGAAGTGTCGAGGACTCTACTAATAGTGGAGTCAAGGTCCGACTACATTATCTAGGATCATTTTACATTGTGAAGTATTTTCCTTCGCAATTCTCCTGCAATCATCCCGCAATCATTTCCAACGATCCCTTTGTGCATGATCATAACAGGTACTTACTTCACTCTCTCCTACATTTCCTCTTTTCTTTACCTTTGTTACTGCATGGACCCTTCTCCATCCTTCCATATCCTTTTATTTCCATCTATCATCCTTCAGAGCCTTCTATCACATTCCAGATACTTCTATTGGCTTCCCGTGCTGTCGCTTACTCATCTGGACACTTATATATATAGTACAGTAGTTGACACCTAGTTCCCCATCTTGACCTCTTTGTCACGAAACAATCTTTTCATTATTCTTTTCTTTTATTATTCTTTTTCCTTTTCTTTTATTTACTTACCTAATCACTGAGGCGCTTACACCAGCGCTCATTATATTCTCATTATCATTTAGGTTACATGCGTCAACTTTATTGTTCTCGTGTTGTCATTTCACTTAGGCGCGACTCTCTCGTGCCTGTCAGCTCATTGACAGGACAACGTCATTATTGTTCCACTTCCATGCTTCTTTTTATATTGCCTTATTGTTTACTCACCTAATACCTACAGCTTTACTTATGGATACGAGTGACTCTTATTGTAGATCCTCACGGTTACGGCGCAAGACATCTCCCATGGCTTCATATCCCATTAGTATATAAGACTTAGTATTTCATAGTTATATTCCTTAGCTCTATTCTCGTCTATACTCCTCAGTAGCTAGACTTGTAGTTGGGTTGTCTTATTCATCCTCATCGCTTTCCCATCCTCTTGCTCATCATTCATCATGTGACACCTGGTTATCTCTTGTGAGAGCTAGCGAGTTGCTGACACTCTTGGTCTTTGGAACTAGGTTAGTACTTGTATTGTTGTTTACAGTCAATATACTCACTTGGTCTTTGGAACTAGTTTTCCTTGTGTGACCCTAGTGATTGGCCCCTGCGCTATCACTGTTTGTGGTGACGAAGGGAGAAAGCATGGAGGAAAGCACAGGCTCAAGCACAAGCCGAAGTGAGGAGTGGGTCTAGCACCACACACAAAGGCTGAAAGAGATAATGATCAAGACAGCAGCGATAGCACAAGGGCCAATCGCTAGGGTCGCACAAGGAAGACTAGTTCCAAAGACCAAGTAAGTATATTGAAGGTAAACGATGATACAAGTACTAACCTAGTTCCAAAGACCAAGAGGTCAAGATGGGGAACTAGGTGTCAGCTACTGTACTATATATACAAGGGTTCGGATGAGTAAGCAACAGCGCGGGAAGCCGATAGAAGTGTCTGGAATGTGATGGAAGGTTCTGACAAATGATAGATGGAAGTAAAAGGATATGGAAACATGGAGAAGGGTTCAGGTAGTCACGAAGATAAAGGAAAGAGGGAATGTAGGAGAAAATGAAGTAAGTACCATATCCTGTATAGCATGTCACGACACTGTTGTCTAAGATCCTTATTTCTTTCAGCCTTTGTGTGTGGTGCTAGCCCCACCCCTTGCCTCAGTTTGTGCTTTGAGCCTGTGCCTCCTCTGTGCCTCCTCCCTTTGTCACCACAATCTCAACTTAGATATGCTCTCTCTCTTTGTATTATGGATGTTCACTATCTGTGATACATTCTCAACACAGCTCTAACATTCCATGAAGCAACCTTCATGAACTGATGCTGCTATTACCCTTTATATTGGACCATCGACATGTTGAGGGTACTACCAATAGTAGTGTCAATGTCCAACTACTTCTCCAAAACTCTGTGAATCATTCCTCCCTTCATGAGGGAATTATTCCCTCGCATTCCCATACAATTCCGTGATTATATTATGATTATTCCGCGATTAAATTGTGATTATTATGTGATTCCGGAGTTGCACAATCTTAACATTTGCCTTGGAAACTTCTAATGTTGAGCTTCCCAGGGGATCCATCAATAATTGTGCCCCAGGCAGTGGCACCAAAAAGGCAGAGGTGAGTAACATCTATGCAGCACTCATACTAAATCTTAGCAGGAATTTTGAATGTAGTTCTTGTGAGAGGGAGAAGGTTGTCCATATACATGATATATGCACATGTATAGGCCCATAGGAAGAGATGGTAAACCTGAGTCATGAAGGATTGTGTGGACCTGGTCAAAGGTGATACCATTTCCTGAGTCATTATTTTCCTATCCTTGATTGTTCCAGTTATCCTATTTCCAGTTATGATCAGATCAGTAATGAGTTTGTGATCAGGTCCCTAATACTGAGTCATCTGGTGTTTCCATAATCTAGATATCAGAATACAGATATGTAGTATAAAAGCTCATGGATGTTGTAGAATAACCCTAAGCCAATCACAGAGCTAGAATCAAGTGGAAGAGCAAGTTAGATAACATTGTGTAAGGCTTCAATGTCCATATTGTAGGAGGCACAAAATACTGGACCTTCTACTAAAAAGGGTCACTCAAAGTGACATGATAAGCTATAAAGATAAGTTAAAAGCTCTGTGGATTGAACTGTATGTAGCCAATATCCCCTTCTTTTGGGTAGACATCCCAGCATCAAATGATAGAACTGCCTAACTTTTTTGAACCATATGTGAATAATTGCAAGCCTGCAGCTTTGATTGTCCAATATTCTTTTGATGTCTTTAGCATTCATTGCTACTATTGACTGTCTGCTGCCATATAACAGATAGTATCTTGATTGTAATAATTTCATAAGTCCATAAAGGTTTCTCTTAGATTGAACAAACCTATCTTCTCAACTGCTCAATACTGAAGAACTAAAATGGCAGAAATATACTTTGCTGTTGTTATGATCTATTCAATACAGATACCATTGAATCATGTTGTACAATGTATCAACAGCAAGATCAACATCCCCATAACTACCTCTGACATTTTCATTTCACATCATGATCACAACTGCACATGACAGGAATCTAGAATTGCTTCAAAGGCCTCATTCACCAAGCAGGTTTTTTGTGCAACAACCTTTACAACAGCTGCCAAAGTAATGCATAATCTTTATTACAAACCCTACCTATATCATCGAGAGTTGCGAAACTCAATCCTGAAACAAATCCAGAAGACTAGTTTTGACTTGGACCTCCTGGATGTCATTGAGAGAGATTGAGAGTCAAAGAGTTATTACAGCCAGCAAGTAACAAAACATGTTCCCATCTGTGTCATCGAAGTTTCCGAGTCTGTCTACTAACCACTTTTGAGTCTTGACAGATACAATTTGGACCCAGGACTGTACTAGTCAGATGTATCTGTGAATTAAAAAACACACAGCACTCATTAATTGTACATCTGATTCCTTCGCTGAATGCTCCGCCATAATGATTGGAGATCCTGTAAACGATATAACAATGTATTACTGTAGCCTGCGTACTTCAATTCTGTAGAAATTAATCATCCAAGTTATCACGGGTCGTATTTAGCTTCAAATTTTTCGGGAAGGAAGTCACAAATTCCACCAATCAGCTTTGCGAGGAGGCGGAGGCAGTTGTCTTAGTACTTCGAGTTTGGATCTTGACACATAACGGAGAAGAATAATTGAAGGGTTATATGAGTTGTAGAAGACAGAAAGCGAGGTACTTATCGGCTGTGCAATCACAATCAACTATATAATCGTGATGGCACTAAATTCGCGGTACTAAAAATTGGAGGCTGCCGGAATATCACAAAAAATTATACATATAACATGCATTGTACATATTCGAAGTATTCGAAGAGGCCGTGAATACTACGTGGATTGCATGATTACGTTCTAGTCGTACAACAATGAATCAGTGAAAAAAAAAACCCCAAGATGTTGAAGCATTGCCCCATAATCACCTCATACTAATCAGATGTAGCGAGTTGAAAGTCAGTTAGGAGATACCTTTGTAGATTAACAATATGACCATGCAGCACACTGTCAGCTGGAACGGCGACCATTCAAATTCCTGGGCTGCGGTCTGCGCCAGTGGTATTTTTGAATTCTAAGATGGTATCATTGTAGTTATACGGTAGTAATAATACCAAGACAACACAATTCTCCGGAACCCACAAACAGCTGATGTTCCGACATCCGCTTCCGCTTCAGAGATTTACCTTTCTATTCTATGACCGAACCAACTGAAAATCCATTTGCATATTCAATGTATTTTTGATGTTGGAAAAATGTAAATTTTTGCTCACCGGGAGCTTTAAAATCCAAAAATCTAAAGAAATTGAAAGTAATAACCAAAATAAAGACCAAAGAATCTGACAGGCTTCGCGAAATATCTGACATGAATGAGCGTGCTCCTCTCCTAGGGCGATGGGCAGAAAATATTGAGGGTGACAACAGGTTGGAACCATTCCCAGTTAAGAGCTCTAGCAGCCATCTAGCTTCGAAGGGGCATCAGAGCTATAGATAAGAGAGAAATTGATAATTGTCGTATCCCAACACTCTTTGATCTAGACTACGGATGACTTGGAAGGGAACATGAATATTCCGTCGCGACGGAACAACGTCTTGCTTCAATGTGTGCAGAGATTGACCTCGACTGTTGGATACACAGTTCTGGAGCCGTTGAAAGGTCTAGTCTGGGGTTCGAGGTCGTTCTGAAGCTTCCAGAGCATAACTGACCTTTACGAAGAAGATTCCTTGTGTGTATGGGAAGGCGAATACCGTGGAATGTTTGCTCTGGCCGAACCTTGAAGGTCGTTGACATTTGACGCACAGCGGTTGCGATTGAGATAACTCCTTTCGAAATAACCCAAAAAAATGGTATCAGAATCTTCAGAAATCGTGATTTGAGTGGTTCCAATTCCTGAAAATTAAAATGCTTTTAGGATGTCGTGCAAATATTCCGACACGGTGTATGGGTACAGCGTACTTGATAGTGAGATGTAAGTCCTACTTGCAAGTGCGATAGGCTTTTCAATACCGAGTCTCGGCATATATGGGCTACAGCAGACGGACTCTGAGTCTAAATAATCACAACAAATGTAGAGCTTACCAAAAAAGGAGATGTCGGAAATATTACAATGGAAGTATGAGTTGACTGTGGCGGTCGTTCCGTAAAATCGGAATCCTATCATGGTGCGTACTGGTAGCTGCGAGTTGCTGCGAGAAGATACCGGACATTTATTCATAGCCTTTAGTCTTAGCCTTTGGAAGATACATCTGCAGTGTAAGACAAATAACAAAGAGGTAGATAGCAGAGATACGAAAATACCTCAAATCGCAGCGGAGATAAGGAATATATGATAGTTGTTCTGAGATGTCCGATGGGTGTTCAAAGATGTACGTGTAATGAATGGAACATCATTCTGGGTAAATGCATACTTTAACAGCAGCATCTATTATGATATGCAGACGAGCTTCATAGCCCTGTGAAGATTCCGAGAAGGGAGGAAACGGTTGACCGACTTAACGGAAAGTTTCGAAAATTCTCAGGCGAGGAGATTTCCGACAAAATGAAGTTTGTGGCATGGGAGAAGAAGGTCAATCGAAGAAGTTCGGACAGTGCTTGGTAGAGAAGGATGGTTCAACATTTTGTTCACAGTATATTTTCACGTCGTTTACAAGAAAAGAAATTATTCTTTGCGGTATTTGATAACTAGTAACGAGGGTGGTTGCGGTGGTCAACGAGGACGACGTTGAGAGCGAAAACAAAGCGGCGTTTTGGATTTGATCAAGAATCCCAAGGGAGGTCAGCTGAGAAAAATTAGCCGAAATGCAAAAGGCACGAGGCCTGGGGAAAGAGATCTTTAGATTCACAGGGTCAATTTAGTAAAATTCATTTTAGGAAATTGCGCTAAGCGAGACCCTTTGTTTGCTTCTTCTTTGATTCTTGAACACGACCAACGACGACGACGACGACGACGACTTATTCCAAATTACCACTCTTCACCTGCAATAACAACAACGACGAACACCAATATCTGTTCACTATTCGGCCAGAAAAAGCAACGCCTATGTCTGACATCTACGGCTTGGACTACGACAAAGCTTTCCTCGATTCACTTCCAATAGCAGGGCACTCTTCTACCAATGTATCATCGTTGCCATTCTCACTTGACACCAAAGACACGATGAACTCGCCTCTGGCACCAGCCATTCATGCACTCACCGCGTCCCAGTTCAAGGATCTTCACTATCAGCATATTCTCTCTCATCCTCCGGATTCAGTTCTCTTTCCATTCTTACACGGCATAGAGGGCGACAACGAAGCCCAAAATCTATTCTTTGCCACTCAAGGTCAGCATGCTGTTCTTTACAACCGGCGGCACGACGACGAGCAGCCAATACACCCTCAAGTCAATCGTGTTAGAATCCCTAGATATCGAGGCATGCTGTGGGTTATATGCGAGGATGACCTCGAAAATCCTGACAAGGATCTGAGAGTCCTTGTACATCGCCCCAGCAACCTCTCGTCTTACGCGTCCTCAGAACACTGCGACGACTCGTCTGATTCTTACTTCGATGACGAGGACGAGCTCGATGATGACTACGACGACTCTTCTTCAGATTCATTTGGTGAACCGATATCCCCAGATTCAACCACTCCATATACCAAGGAGCCTGTTCTGCGTCCAGTATCCTCGTCGCAAATGGATCTCGATATACAATACAACGATGTCAGCGACGACGTTGATGATCCTCATCATAATACAGGAGTCGTCGAAATTGTAGGAATTGGTACAGACGAAAAGCATATGCATCCCGTCCAACACCGGTCTTTCCAACCTTTGCCTACTCCCATTCGTACTACCGACCTTCCTAACTCCCATCATACCAAGTCTCCTACAACAAGTACAACCGCATCCGGGTTTACATCTGGCCCTGCCACTGATAGTGGCACAGAACCTTCCACAGCTATAACGGAACCTGAATCTGACGATAGGTTTGTCTTCTGACGAAAGATAGAGGTTAATTGATCATCCATGTTGCAGGTATTCATCTCTTTCACCTTCTACGTTCGACCAGATTGGGAGGCATTCTTCACCTTCCCGTATTCTTGGTTCACACCATCCCAAACACCCATGTTCATCTTCCCGCAAAACTCCGCCTCCGATCCTGACTTCTACATTCCGTGCTTGTGATCTGCTCAGACGAGTCCGTGGATCCGAAACTTCTTCGGACGCAAACGCACTCGCGGACGACACGAGTAACATTGCTAATGGAGTCGAAATTGATCTAGACGGCGCAAACGATCTGAAGCTCAGCCAAGATGATGATGGAGAATGGGAGTTTGTTCCACTGCATGTTCCAGAGGGAATCTCGCTTAGAAACTTTGGAATACAAGTGGTAAGCCTTTCTACATGCGTTTGTTAATCAGGAAGGCTAACAGATCGTATAGCCTATATTAGCTTCCGTGTCGGACATCATAATCTACTCCCCAAACTCCACCGGCGCTGCCCAATCGCCTAATGCACTCAGATTAGCCAGACGATTCAAAGAAGCTGTGGATAGGAAGAGAAGGGAAAGAGTCAGAGGCGAGGATGACTATGGTCAGTGCAACAACTGTTGCCCTTTTCTGGTGATTCAATCTCATTCTACAGTTAATTCGACTTCGAAAACAACGCCAGTGCAGTCGACTGGAACAAATGACGAATCCGACGACATGAACACTCCCTTAGACTACAATGTATTTTTGCTCGACGCCAACGCTGACGAGATCAAACGAGAGATGTCTCACCTCATTGTCAAACTCTGCCCTGAGGGAGAGGTGCCCGGAAGTTTAGGAGCTGCGTTAATCGAAGGTTCGAAATTTAACCAGGCTACTTCTTGTCATGACGGAGATGGAGATGTCGTTATGGCGGAAACTAGTGATGCTTCGATTACTGCTCTTCTGTCAACTTCGTCCAGGGTCAAGACTCCACCGAACACGGTCGATTTTGCGCAGAGAGAAAAAGATGAGATGCGTGATTTGACGAGAGCTTCGGAAATCGTTTCTGTCTTTCCTGAAGGACATCCTCTGGCTTATCTGAACCCTGATCATTTACATCCTGCCGCGCATGGACCACCTTCGTCACACCATATCTCGACTTCGGCTGGAGACGAAATCGATCTGAGCAACACAAAGACTTTCTGGGATCCCCATGCTGGTCAGATCTATCTCGGTAATGCGAATGACGTGCCCCTACCTGTGAATGGTATGGGTGATTTCGGAGAGTTAGATCCTAGATGGGATGGTCATGATAGTGTCGAAGACGACGTTTATCCACCAGGAAATTCACCTCATCATGGGTATGGATATGATATATGTATCGAGTGTCATGATCTGGCGCCATTCGCTACTCTTGCGCATTTGAAAGCATCAGAAGAGAAAGTTGCTTCATTGGAGCAGAGGTGGAAAGACCAAGTCGAGTTCTCAAAGAAGGAGAAGGGTGAGACGCAAGGAAACTATGTTCTCCCTCCAAGGCCTCCGCCACATCCCAATGCGATTATCCACTTACCTATGCCTAGTTCACCTCCAGTCACTGTAGGGACAATGAGCGCACTTATGCCCATTGTGAAGTTTTTGCAGAAATGTATCATCCCTACTGATGACATCGAAATCATCCGCGAACCTCCTTCGCCGCAATCCTCGTCGCCTACGATGGAGACGCCTCTCGTTGAGCCTTCGACAGAAAATAACACCAAATCTCGGCGCTGGTCGTCTGTATCGTCGTTGATTCCTTCTTTCCCAGGTTTCCCTATGCATTCCAACACCACATCTCCTCCACCACCTCCACCTCCTTTGACCACGTCTTCTGCGACAATGTCCACCTCCCGTCATAGGTCAATGACTTCCCCCGCTCCGCCAGCTCACGTACGACAACGTTCACAAAACTCTTTTGCGCACTCTCGACATACATCTCTTCCCTATCTTGCCTCCTCTTCCCATGTCTCACCGTTTCCCTGGTCCCGCCCGCTCAAGATCTTGATTTACTCCGCCGACGGATACACAGAATCTTCTGTACCCGCCCTTTGCCTACTGATGGCAATGAAAGGATTGAACTTGCCACGTGCCTACCTCGAGCTTCAGGTTGCCAAACGTCGGAGTTTCTTTGTTTACCAGGCCGATCTAGGTGTGTTAAGGAAGGTGGAGAGTTTCGTAGAAGACGAAAGGAGGGTGTGGAAGGAAGAAAGTCAAAAAGAGGAGAAACGGCTAAGGTTGGAAAGGGACCGAATGGAAAGGTTGAAGAACAGCAAGGAACAGCACGCTGCCGAATTATCGTCGTCGATTTTCGACGGAAATGCAGGTTCTTTTGGGTTTGGTTTCCCCGCACATATGAATCCATATCGTACCTGGGGTAGTAGTGACTCCTCGTCCAACTCAACAGCAGATTCCTCAAAACCGCTTCGTACGAGGCCAACAGCAAAAAGCGTTTCCTTTGCTCGTTCTCCTTTTATTGCGTCCTCCAATGATGGCAATCACAATCCTTCAGAAATTTCAATCCCTACGCAACATGATCTTGCATCCAGGTCTGTTGGAACGGGCGGCTTGAAGGGCAGTGCGACACTTCCGATGTCTTCGTCTGCTCCCAGTTCTTCGATGACCTCCTTGAACGGCAGTGGTGAAACGTCTTCTGCGTTTTCTGGAGTGGGACGGACGAGGAGACCAAGAGCCAGTACAAGCCCGTGGCTGCCTAGTCTTTTCGGAGGGGACCATCAGTCGTGGTTCAACGATCCTAGGTTTGATGGAAGCTTTCCGAGTAGGGTGCTCCCGTTCCTGTATCTCGGAAATCTGTGAGTTACATGTTTAAGATATATCCTACGCACAGGTCTTTAACTTTTTTATCCCAGAGCACATGCCTCGAATGTATACATGCTCCAAGCGCTAGGCATCACTCATGTTGTTTCTGTTGGTGAATGCGCTCTTGTCCCTCCAGATTCCCATAACTCTCGCGCGCATGGCTCTTCTCAATCTGCCAACAGTATTCAAGCTGGACATTTCATTCCAAGCAAATCCTCTTCCCATCAAGGCTCTCTTTGGATTGAAGAACGAGCTGGCCGAATCAAGGTCCTTGATATCCAAGGAGTTTGCGACGATGGGATCGACACTTTGGAACCGCAATTAGAACCGATATGTGATTGGATTGATCAAGCTAGACAGGAAGGCGGACAAGTTTTGGTTCACTGTCGTGTCGGTGTTTCGCGTAGTGCTACCGTGACTGTAAGCTCATTTATTTCCCGGATGATGTGTGCTATTCTGATCAACAACTTCCGGTCCATAGATCGCCTATGTCATGAAGCATCTGTCTCTTCCTCTAGTCGACGCATATCTAATCGTTCGCTCACGCCGCTTGTCGGTTCTCATCCAGCCGAATATGCGTCTTCTTTACAACCTTCTTGGCTGGGAAATCAAACTAGCCAAGGACCGTGCTAGGAACGACGACGAGAAGTTGAGAAAGGAGCTTTCATGTGCACTCAGTTGGCCGTTCCTTGCAAAGGAAGTCCATGCACTAAACGAAAAGTATCTTCGCTGAGTCTCGTGCTAATCAATTTATCACCTCTAACCCAAATCCTCTCGTCTCTTGTTCATATATATATTCACACCGTTCTTACTGTCGATCCCTGAGGCTTATATTTCTCAGTGGCATTTCTCATTGTAACCTATTAACCTTCATTGTACCTCATACACATTCCGTGTACTGTTATTTTTCTTGCCCTGTTCCGTCTCATATGTCGCATTCTTTCTCGCAACATCGCATGAGCTCAATATGACAACGGTATCAATTGTACTTATAGATAGTTGTAGGTCGTATCGTCGTTGTAGATCGTGCATCGAAGTATAAATGCACTGTGAATTACGTTGAGAAAAACTAAGCCAGTAATGTTCCACCTGCAGGTGGAGCAGTGGCAAACCCTACAGATAAGCAGAAGAAGGGTTGAAGAACCAAGAATACTGACAGTGTGTGTAAGTGACGCACCATCTGGTTGTTCTGCAATGATTGTTTTCACTTCTCCTGAACGATGATTCATGATCAAAAAATTCTTAACTGGCGACTCTCGAAGGAACGCCGCTTTACATCCATAGGGCTCTCCATCGCATTTTTCAGGTCCCGCAATGGAGAAGTGTAAAGTTGTTCGGTCGTTTTCAGGATGGGGATATTTATACATTTGATCAATGCTTCAACACGAGACCCCTCCAAAGAATTGCGCTTGCGATATTTGTCTAAATTTAATTTATCCCAGATTTCTTGGGAGCTCAAGAATTGGCTGATCTGCTCGCGAGCCTTTTCTGAATCTTGATTATCCTGAGGTGCTGTATTACATTCGAGCACAATGTAAAGTGGTTGGCCTCTGGAAGGATCATTGGAGGGCTTAACTCTGGCAATACGGGATTTCTGAGGGGTAGGCGGCTTTTTACGAATGCCACTTGGACGAGCGTCATTCTGAGGGTTGAAAGCGAGTTTCAACTACCGTGACCAATAATAAAGCAACTGATCACTCACTAAACGCGCCGCCTGGACTATCATAAAGGTTAAACTGAGCACAAGACGGGCCAGCAAGTATTTGATGAACATTGAGATAATGGAATAGTAGGAGAATAATCTAGCCAATGCTATACCTTAAGCAGAGGCAAGCAGTCAAGGATAGAAAGAGAGCGTACCCTCCAAGGAAATAACGACGTTCTTTGACCAGCAAAGAGAGAAAAAAAAACGTTGACGTGCAAAATGTCTGAAAGAATTGAACAGGGGCGTTTGATCTCTTAGGCTAAACTCAACGTGATCTTTGTGTTTCGAAATCCCTTTCTTTGGTTCTTTCCTTTCTCTTCCATCCCCCGAAGCACGCGTTGCTTCACTGCGTAACACGTGCTTTATGGTCTTTTTCTTGGATGAATTTGCAGCCTGGGTGACCATCAAAGGCCAGCATGCTGAGGAATATCAGTGGCAACACATTTCAAAGCAGAATCTTTTAGATTTTCCGTCTTCTGAGGCGATCCCAAACGCACGACAGCGACAGATGGTTCCGTCCTCCTAGACGGCAAAGATTGCAGTAGCAGTGTTATCTCTTTCTGACTCTGACAAACCACACTCTACTTGCAAAGAGTATGTACGAATAAATGTCTCTACTGTCATGCCGTTCGAGTTTTCCAATGTTTATCTCACTGGTAGGTCTCAGGAACCATCTTCCAACTAGGCCTAATCTATCGAGTGACAATGATCACGAAGCGCTATAAAACGCCGCATAGTCGACTTATCTTGGAACAGCAACTGTTGCACGAGAGAACGAAGAAGGGAATCCAACGCTAGGCAATGTGAGTGCTCGTCAGATGGTATCGGTTTTCCAAGTTGGCTGACATTTTATCTTCATCAGATTTCGCAAAACCCTCGCTTTATCTCTCAGGAATGCGGTTCGGTTGCATCGAATCTCCGACGATACCGTCGCTCGATTTCGATTTCTGATATAGACCCATAGGTGTGTTTTTACCTCACATCATGCTAGAACTTCGCATGAATCCATCACGCAGGTATGCTTCAGGCTAAATGCATTCGTTCCTCTTGAAGATTCAGACAATCAATCAACTATTGAAATTGAACCAATGATGAACGTTGTAGCTCGTTGCAAGATCTTACATCCAAACTGAAGATTTGCTACCTCAAAGCGCAGCCGTTCGTTCGTGCTGTATCTGTAAAAGATTGGGCTACTACTTTACTATCATGCACATACACAGCAAAGGTGGAAGCCAACAAAGAAGTGGACGAAGTCAAGGATGAACATTCTGCTAGTCCAGTCGCTGGACCATCATCACTTCCAGAAATCGGTTCTCTGTCGCGATCAACCTTGGGAGTGAGCTATTTGTTGCCCGGCTCTTTCGTGTCTTCCAGCTCGATTTCAAATCTGGGCGGGTTGACGGATGTCAAGTCTATGAGGATTCTTCAAATGCGAAGATGCGGAGGTGGAAGAACGAAAATCGAACAGACCGGATTTCTCTGCTTTTATTGACGGTGCGGTAAACTTTCAGACAGCCCCTAGCATTTGCGAACCATCGGTGCCGTGCCCGAACGATATCTCATTAGGAACGTCCCCAGTAAATCCGATAGTCATCGATGATGACGATGACAACAACGACGATGAGAGGAAAGTAGAGGAGTTCGATGACTTGTCTGTCCGCGACGCTTCCTTATCTTCTTTCGCTACGTCGATGGCGTCTCCCCCTCGTCTATCACTGTTCCCGTTGTATTTGGACAGAGGTTGCCAAGGTCGAAAGATCTCTTCAAATAAGTAACCATCCAGTTCATCACAGAAAGCGAAATCAGTCCGACACCGATATGCCGATGCAGAAACGGAGCAAGATTGATCGTAATTGCTCGAACTCTACTCAGTTATCGGAATCGGAGAGTCAGAAACTCAAAAATGACATCCGACGTTCGACATCGTCAATACCTATTCAACCTAAGGCATATGGCGGGTCTTTCAACTTTGTGACCGAGAGAATTGATGTAGATGCTGATGAAGAAGGCAGGAGAATGTCTGCCGAGCTCGAGGCATTGCACGTCTGTTACTTGGCGTCCCCCAAAGGGGTTGCTCTCTCACGATCTTTCCTGGTGTGATTTATGAACTAGGCGCAACTGCCAAGTCTTCAAGCTCGGCGCGTCGAACGAAGATATACTAAGAGCTTGCAGCTTAGAGAAGAAGGATGGTCGCATAAGTTAGACAACACAAGAAAGAGGTCTTTGATATAAAGTTTCTCTTTAATGGGTCTCCGTTCGAGCTTCATTCTGCTGAACGCCTTCACCATCATTCTATCTAATCGTTCACGCTGTTGTTGTATTTTCTTCTACGAACATTCAACTTTTCTTTGGTCATGGATGACGAAAGTCAAAGCTGTATTCAAATAAAGCCAATAAATTACACTGGAAATTGTAAACCTGATATCTAGGACGCTAGTTTTTGAACTCAAATTGCTCACCCTATAACATTGGACAATTCTCTATAGCTCGGAGGGGAAGTATCGTACAATACCCGCATGTGCCTCGTGTTTCTACTCAACTGAACATGATGAGCATGTGTAAGACCGGGGTCTAATGCAGCATCTGCTGACCTCTTCGACGGAGGAAGTCGTGTATGAGAGGAGGATGAGCTAGGGCCGGGGGCAAGGGTGGCAACGATACGTTTGGCGTTGTGTGTGTATGCATATGGGGTTGCAGCGAGTTTCTTATTTTCGCTCTGAATTTTACGCCGTTTTCGCATGCAGTAAAATCCAAGTAAAATGAAAACAATAAGAGCTCCGACGCTAGAGCAGACGCCAATGATGACCATATCTTTATTTGGTTTTGAGTTTGTGGACGGCGGCGGTAATGACGAGGCAGTACGTGAAGATATGCTTGATGATGTTGAGCTTGAGGTAAAACCAGATGTGAATGGTCCCAATGAGGATGAATCGGTATTCCTAAGGATAATGAGAATCGATAATTTTGGAAAATACAAGAGACGAGTATTCACAAAATGGAAGTTGTAGAGGAGGCGGTGCTAGACAGCGAAACGGTTTTCCCCGAACTTGATAATGTTGACCTTTGTAAAAGAGATCAGTACAAGGCAAAATAGCCCTAATATACACACATATATATATGAGATACATACTGGGAGGACATCGTGGTGATGGAGACCGAAGTGGAAGGAGGAGTGGATTGGTTGAGAGAGGTCGTAGAAGCAGATTGGGTAAGAGGGAATATCGTAGAAGCAGATTGAGTGAGAGAGGATATCGTAGGAGCAGATTGACTTTGCGCGGTGATCAAGGTTGTGAAAAAGGTTCCATTGCTGAACCCGGTACTCAGTGATTCATCTTTTTCAATACCAATTTTGAACATACTTACTTTGCCCCCGGAACATTGGTATAAGCAGCAAGGGTAAAGAATCTGTTAGAAAACAGCACAACAATATTTGCAATCTGTCAAATCATAGAATTGTATGAACATACCCCGCGAAAGGCAGACCAGGCGCAAAAGTACTTCCTGACGAGTTGAAGAATCCAAGCCACTGAATGTAACCATTTTCTCCTTGGACTTCAATCCCAAAGAAATTATTTGGAGCCTCGTCTTCAACGTAGTTCCATATAATTTGGTAAGTCTGCTCCACGCCTGCAGGAGATGGATCGATCGAAAATTGGAATGAACACACGGAGCCAAAAACGACAGTGCTGCATAGGTTTGCATGTGTGTCAACGGAAGTTTTTCGAATGCACAAGTACTGCTCACAAGATCAGACCCAAAAGCCTGGTTGGGTATATATTCGCGTGGCAGATGTCCATTGAGAAGGTGTCAGGGAAAGGAAGGGAAAGGAAAGGAAAGATAGATGCCAGTGAAGGAGGCACCGCGAAAAGGTTGTCAACAAGACGGTAGCTGTGACCTAGAAGTTATGCAATGTTTGCGGGTCAGATCAAAAAGTAAATACAATTCTAGCATCACCTTTAACTCAAGTTGGACATGGGTCTGGAGGGACAACTAAGGTTGGCGGCGGTGAAAAATTAATCTGTCATCAGATTGATAAAATACATTTGTATATGCAGGGGATTTGATGGTAAGAGTGTACATAGGTCGGATAAGCGTAATCTCTGCCCGGCTAAAGACGACCTTGATGTGATGTGAAAGAGACATCAGGGGGAATTGCCTAAACGACCAGCTATGAAGAAGGGAGCGACTGAGATAAAATGAAGTGCTTCACACGAGTTGGTGTCCTGATGCAACGGTCCTAATCCTGATACAATGGCAATGGTGAGAAGTTGTTCCATATAACGTTTATTCCGAATCGGAAGCCAGAAGTTTGCGCCTAAGCGTGTCCGAGGGCGTGCGCCACACTATTTGTTGCAGTAGATTCGAGAATGAATAGTACGGTAAGAACACAGAAGATCTTGTTCGACTTGTACCTTCTTGTGAGTATCTTCTGTTTAGCCATCTAGGTATAAATTAACACTGAATCATTAGCTGAGAAACTATTCAGTTTTTGACTTACATTTGCTCAGAGCTAGAGGTTGTTATCTGCAGGGATTACCCTTTGTTTGTCAGAGCTTGAAGAGTAGATCGGATGACTTCCCATAACAATTGATTTTTTTGCCGCTCCTCGACAGAGAATGTCAGAGATTGGTCGGCACAAATCGCGGTCTGAAGCAGGGTCATTTGTAAACATTTTTCGATGCTGCCATCATCATCATCCGCCATCATTCTCCACTGTTTGCTTCGTAGTTAATTGTCAACGGATTCACAAAAAAATCTTGCGGGAAGTCATCCATTGTTCGAACGCCTTGGATGAATATAAATGGATAAATCTGGGCTGTGATCGGTTGTATGGGCACACAGAAAAAAGGGAAGGGCAGCTCTCGCATCCATTGCGCCTTTTGTCTGAAACTCGTATACCAGTACCGCAGGTCTCAAAGAGGTATAAATCATAGCTAAAGCTCACCTTCGTAAAGTAGGCTGGATCTGGAATTTTAGAAGGTTTTCTGAGAATCTACAAAATCAAAACATCCACATCCCGCAGCATTCAAGACGAATGATTCATTCGAACAGTGATTGAGAGGATAATAACATAGTTCCACGTACTCAAATGACTCCCACAATGCCCGAGGTACAGCGGGAAATTAGTCTATGGGTTGCTTGAACCTCACATCACATCGAACGTAGTTATGATATAACTCATCCGAGGTCAACAGGGTGTCATTACCGTTCTTGTTCGCTGGATCAAGAAATGCGGCTAGCATGTCATGGAATTCCAAAAAGGCAGCGGCTATACGAAAGAAGAAATTAGTATAGTGACAAAAGACGATAGAAATTAGAAGGGAAACGTACTTCCAGGGACATAACCATCGCCCTTATCCTTGATACCTGATCCACCATGAATTTTCTTTCGTGCACCCTTAACAGGGTCTGCCCAAGCGTTGGAGTAAAACATCGTCCCGTCCTCTGGAAATAAATTCAACACCGGAGTTGACTGAAACCTTTGTACGCACGGTTTGTTTCAAAAACTAATTTCAGCCCTGATTTATCGGACGAGAGCTCAACTACAGGATCTGACCTGTTACCTCTTGCCGCGCCTTCTGCACCGCTCGGAGTGAGTACATCCTTGAGCAGATCCAGTTTTGGTGTAAAATCTGAAACTGGAAAACGTTTTGGAATCTTGACTGTCTGTGGTGCGAATGTGTAATAATCATCTGTGAAGTTGATAGACGGCAGATGGTAAAGACGATAATAAAGGCGTGTGTGTGAATGTTATACTCACCATAGCCCAATTTAGGATACTTATCCCCGATTTTTTGACCATCGTGCAGATGCTCAGTAGCATTGGATACGTTTATAAATTTCCCAGTGTTTAGGCTGTCAGCGTCACGCGCCACAATTCGGTCTGCCTGAAGTCAGCTATGAGTTTTTCTAAAAAGAGACATGTGCCAATCTTGATGCGTACCTTCATGGTAATGTTATGATTCTTGACCGAGAGATTATCCTTGCCATCCTTGAGACTTGCTTCGAGATTGAAGCCCCAGTGCTGATAGACAGAGGTTATGGTCAATGGAGAATTATACTAGTCACGTACACTCGCTCACTTGAGTAAGATTCACCGGCGTAACACCTTTGTCCAACTTTGCCCTATACACATATACGATACTTCCTAGATTCCATTCGGCACCGGCAGTGCTTTGACCTGGTTCTGGGTACTTGAGTTCCTGCTCCCCAGGAGGAACAAGGGCGATCAATACTTCTATCGTCAATTCTCCGGGGTATCCTTGATCTCCAGATGGAGACACTAATCGGAAAATTCCGTATGAAGTGGTTGATGATAATGATGGTATATGCACCAGTTCCGCTTCAGTGAACAGCGTTGGAGGGGAGTTAGAAGTGACACGATTCCAGACAAGAGAATCGAAACCGACCGGCCCTCCGTGAAGAGATACACGGGAGCCTTCTAAAATTTCAGGGTGGTCTAAATTAGCACGGTACCATTATACCTCGAAAGTCGCGTACCATTGAGCTTCGCAACAACTTCGGCTTTGACGCCATTTCTCTCTATTGCATGTGTTCCGACTGGGACACGATTAGCGTAACGACCGATGATAGTATTGGTATATCTCTGTGTAATGTGGCCTCGAGGGTCTTCTGGACCGATAACAATATCGTGTGTCTGGGGAACAGTTGAGAACGTGATTAAGCAAATGCAAACGACCCTCTCACTCGTCCATCAGCCTGGACGAAAATCCGATGAAAAGTCAAGCCATATGGGAGAATCTGCGGACGCAGGATAAGCGGGACGATTCATTATCAATAGAGGAATCATGAGGCTTATACCTCTACAGCAAGAGAAGGTGCAAGTGAGGGAAGTGTTAAGAGCACAGGTTCGAATTCGGACATCGGTGCAGATGGAAAAAGTCCAAGACGGAGGAGCTTTTATAAGCAGCGCTGCGAAAGTCAGGAGGACAAACCGATATGTCGGCCCGTTTCTTGGTAGAGAATAGTAGCAGTTTTGCTCCAAGTACCCGGAGAATTCTCGCTGAAGTAAATGCTTTCAGGTTAGGTTTACTTTAAGAGCTATAAAATCAATCACAATTATCGTTTGAGAGAGTGCAAAACTCTCTGAACAAGCCGAGTTTCCAGTTCTTCGCAGAAGCTTTAGGGTTGTAAGTACTAAACACTTTCTACTGCTCAAGGCGGCTTAAATTGGATTCACATCGGACATAGGTCGAACCACGGTCCCTCATGGCAAAAATATCCAATGAATTGAACTCCGTCCTCGAAAATCGGACTCGGTTCACTAGAATCTTTACTGAGTCAGGCAGTATGTCTTAGGGCATTTATATTGGACAATCGTTAAACCGAGGAAAATATCGCTAACCCACGTACTCTGTTATACACTCTCCAAGTTCGCAAATCGGTGCAAGCAAGATTTATTCATTCAGAGAAGATACTGAGTATTCAAAAAGTGTTCTCTATCGTCTGCCAGATATGTCCTTCCCACAACTTATTTGCACTTCCAGTCGCTCCGTCTAACTCCTTCTCAGTCTTATGATCCCATCCAGTGGTAGCCATTCCTTCCTCTATATATGTCTGTAAGAACACGTTGAAAATCGTCTCCGCTGCAATTTTCCCTGGAATCGGTTGTTCTCCAGTTACGGCAACGATCTGCTTGTTGGCAACTCGCGCAAATTGGCGCAGAGTGATCTGTTGACCTTGAATTCGGAGGCAGGCGTTGACCAACTCAGACGAATTGAGAGGTAAGGAAGTGAGGACATGTGCCACGAAGCCTAGATGGATATGGTTCTAATATTGGGATGCCAGCGAATTTAAGAAACTGACCTCCGATATCTTCTTGACTCGTAACACTGAAAGGCGTGTCTCCTTTGCCTAAAATGTGAGCTTTGCCATCTACATCACTTCCGACGACCCAGGGAACGTAGCCCATGAACAAACATGTCTATAACCTTTAAGATTAGCGGATTAATCCAAAGATCGAGCAGAGACTACCCACGAAGAACCGTGTATATGGTAGTCCAATCGATTTCAGATATTCTGAACAGGATATGGCCCAGTTGAGTGATTAAGCTGATTCGATATAAATCAATAAACAGAGTCACCAGATACACCGTTCTTGACGGCAAATATGTTATCTTCCCCTTTCTCTTTCGCTCCTTCTGTTGGCGAGCCCCACTCGGACGGTACGAACAATTTCACCGATCCACTTGCCTTTGCCGCATCAGCCAAAGTGTACCGAGCTTTGTACCCAGGGAAGGGCAGAGACTACAACTTCGATAGGAGTGCTCCTTGAACAAAGCGGTCAGAGCAACAACATCCGCGTAGTCAACTGGGATTCTCGATCCGGAGGGCAGCTCGCTCGGAAGGTCTCTACCTTTAGATTCAGGACGTGTTAGGACAATCACATTTGGATGGTTGGGACTGTTGAGAAGAGCGCGGAGGATAGGTGTTCCTAAAGCTCCAATACTAACGAGAGCAATAGATCTTCTTAGTGCAGACATATGGAAGATCAGGAGTTTAGTTAATAGTTCGTTGGTAGCTTTCCTGACCTTAAATAGCTTTGAGTGACTGTTGACTCTCAGTAAGCCACTAAAGTCAAAATTCAAGAAGAGGTTGTGGTGTGTAAGAATTCTGTTTCAGCTTGTTCAAGTTGATTCCAGTCGAGGAGAGCTTATTAAAGATTACCTTGGGGCGTTTCAAAAAATCAACAGTCGACGAGAGTCGGGCCAACCTTTATCCCAGATACGATATGAATAGTATGGAAGAAAGAGGAGCGTCTCTCTGCGGTTCTTCTTTGGGCTTGAGCGTCTTTCGCAGGTGTATTGCCAGATGAACCTGAACACTATGTTCGAAGTCAGTCATTTTATCCGAGACCGTCATCCGAGCATGGCGAGGTAGTCATTCCAAAACCCTTGAATCTCGCGGCTCGACGTTTCGATTTCAGGTGACCGGGTTATTTTAAGTGGATTTCTTTTCCTTCCGCATTACCGCATTTTCTTATTTCACATCGAGTTATATTGCCATATTCTCTATTGTTTGATCGCTGAAAATTTTGGGCTTATTTGGTTGTAAGGGATGAAATGAAAGGGAAGGAATAATAGCAATCGACAAAACTCTTAGTAGTATGTAAGCTCACCAGTAGCAAATATATCAAATACTACCTCGGTGATTGTGTCTCTATATAAGTAAACAAACATCAAATAGGCTGGGCAGCAATCAGCATACTTTTCAGAAGGTCTTCTCTATCGTTTGCCAGATATGTCCTTCCCACAACTTATTTGCACTTCCAGTCGCTCCGTCTAACTCCTTTTTAGCCCTATGATTCCATCCCGTGGTACCCATACCTTCTTCTACTTGTGTCTGCAAGGTCACCTTGAAATTTTTCTCCGCGTCAGTTTTTCCTGGGATCAGTTCGTCTGTATTGACGGTAACAATCTGCTTGTTGGCAACTCGCGCAAATTGGCGCAGCGTGATCCGTTGACCTTGGATTCGGAGGCAGGCGTTGACCAACTCAGATGAATCGGGAGGCAAGGAAGTGAGGACATGTGCAACGAAGCCTAACCAAAGATCACTACAATGATATTCAATCCATCCTAGAGATTGAAACAACTGACCACCAATATCCTGTTGACTAGTGACACTGAAGGGAGTGTCTCCTTTGCCTAGGATGTGAGCTTTGCCATCCACATCACTTCCGACTATCCAAGGAACGTAGCCCATGAACGCCCCTGTCTATAACATGCTGTTGGCGAATCAGTCCTCATATTGAGTGGAGAGTACCCACAAAAATTCGTGTATACGGTAATCCAATCGATCCAAGATATTCTTAAATCAAAGATTGATGAAAGTATCATGTGAAGCAAAAAAAAAAAACCACACCAGCCATTCTGTCTTTTATGGCAAACGTATTGTCTTCGCCTTTGTCTTTCGCTCCTTCCGTTGAGAAGCCCCACTCGGATGGCACGAACAGTTTTACAGACCCGCTGGCCTTCGCCGCATCAGCCAAAACGTACTGAGCTTTGTATCCGGGCCGAGAGAGCGTAGATATCACAATTTCGACAGAGTGCTCCTTGAACAACGCGGTGAGAGCAGCAACATCCGTGTAGTCGACTGGGAATATAGATCCGGAGGGCAGTTCGCTCGGAAGGTCTCTACCTTTGGATTCAAGACGTGTTAGGACAATCACATTTGGATGGTTGGGACTGTTGAGAAGAGCGCGAAGGATAGGTGTTCCTATGGCTCCAATGCCAACGAGAGCAATAGATCTTTTCGCAGTAGACATCTTGTAAAATTGAGCAGTGCCGCAGTGTAGTCGGTAGATTGTTGTGAGAGATCAGTGGGTTTCCTAGCCTTAAATAGCTTGGAGGGCAATAGTACGCCAAATACCACCATAGTAAGATTCACCGCTTCTGTTGACTTTGAGTCAGCCACTACTAAACCTCGGTTTCGAAGTGGCGTTGGGATGTGTAAGGATTCTGTTGCAGCTTATTCAAGTTTGTCAAAGCTCATTACGATGTCTAATGAAAGATTACCGTGAAGAATTCAAAGCACCTTTTCCTTTTCTGCGGTCGTCGACTAGGCGGTGAAAATTTAACTTGCTGGGGCAACGTTCGTGATATGTACGTTCGCGATACTGAAGTTTGACCAGCCTTTGACATAAGGTTACCGCACCATACGTATACTATGTACTTGCTTCAAGCTAAAAGGTTGAGTAGGCTAATGACAAAGGGAAGCGACGGAAGATAAATCTCTACTACGTGGAATAAAGATAAATATGACTATGTAGTACTTTCCATCGTCTGCCAGATATGTCCCTCCCACAATTTATTCGCACTTCCTGCTGCTTTCTCTATCTCTTTCTCAGGCTTACGATCCCATCCTGTGTTAGCCATACCTCCCTCCACCTGTGCCTGTAAGAAAGTCTTGAAATTCTTTTCCTCGTCTGTATTTGCTGGGAGGGATTCGGCTTCAGCTACAGTAACAGTTGGTTTGTTGATGATTCGTGCATATTCGCGCAAAGTTAACTGCTGGCCTTGAATTCGTAGGGAAGCGTTCACTAACTCGGGAGAAGTAGGAGGCAGAGAGGTTATAACATGTGCGACGAAGCCTGAAGCAAATGAGACATGTGAACATTCTGAGCTGCAAAGAAACAGACCTCCAATATCTTCTTGGCTGGTAACCGTGAAAGGAGTCTCTCCCTTGCCGTGGATGTGAACTCGGTCATCTATGTCGACGCCGACGAGCCAGGGAATGTAGGCCATGAACAATCCCGTCTAAGATTGCAGAACGCTACATATCAGCTGCTTATCCACGAATACACCAAGAACACTCACGAAGAATCGTGTGTACGGCAGACCAATTGATTTCAGATATTCTGAGAGCCATATCAGATATGTTCGCATGAACGAGCGAAGCCAAATCATCACCTGCCACCTCGTCTTTAGCAGCGAACAGATTTTCTTCCCCTTCCTCATAAGCTCCTTCCGTTGATACACCCCATTCGGATGGGGCAAAGAGCTTCACAGACACACTAGCGTTCGCTGCATCTGCTAAAGCATGCTGAGCAGTTTTGTAGCCGGGTGGTGGTACGGTGGAAATCACGACTTGAATCGAAAGTTCCTTGAACAAAGCTGTGAGGGCAGCAACATCGGTGTAGTCGACGGAGATTAGGGGGGCTGAGGACAGGTCATCAGGAAGTTTCTTTTTGGATTCGGGACCAGTCAGGACGATAACGTTTGGGTGAGTGGGACCTGTTAGGAGAGCGTGGAGAATTGGTATTCCTATCGCCCGAGCCCCAACTACAGCAATGGATTTTGAGGTAGACATTTGATGATGAGTATTGTCTGTTGTCCGTGATGAGTTTCCTGGTGTTCCCAATGTTATATAGTTGGGAATCAGGTCAGATACCAACCAGAATGCCTAATCAATCGAAATCACCAAGGCATTTAAGAATAATGTTCAGCTTACTCAGGCTGATAAAACCATATTGCGAGAGCGCAGATGATTCTGGGACGGAGATAAGATGCTAAACGATTGAGGGAAATGGGACAATCGCAACTTCCGCGAGAAGTTTGAGTTCCCTTGTCTACGCAGTCCCCAGGCCATCGTAGAGGATTCTGCAAGACGATATCACACACAGATCTGATTTGATGCGGTAATAATTCGCGTTTGTAATAGATTGGATTGAAGATATCACACACAGATCTGATTTGATGCGGTAATAATTCGCGTTTGTAATAGATTGGATTGAAGATATCACAGCGGAGAAACCAAGATAAGTATGACAAACGACAAGATGTAAATCTACTGACAGAAGGAATGTTGAGTCAAGTTTATGACTTCTCCTATTGACTACAGTCTTGCCTTGATAGTTTCCTTGCTCTGTTGAGAACCTCCATATATGGCGACGATCAGTCCAACAAAAATCCACGAACAACGGGAGCAAACGATCCGCTTGCTCGCTGACTTTCTGCTCTAGAGAAACCTCATACTGAAGTTGACCTTCCTAAGAACGGCCACGAATGAAAAAGGTTACTTCGATTTATCCTACATTCAAACGAAACCCGATATAGTGTCCAAGTTCTCCTCGGCCTCTAACAATAGCAAGATAGATTCAGGCTAACAGAGGTGAGGAATCGACGCTGCATTTACCAGTGACACTCAGAACAAACAGCCTTATAACGTCGGGGGATATACGGTGACCATCTATGTACTTGCACGCCTTCTTTCTTAAGACACAACTTGTACACTTGTTTCCACCAAATGTTGACAGAGGCATTGAGTGTCGGTCTCGCGCAGCCTTGAGGGTAACTCCGAAATCTAAAGGTGTCAAGAGCAGGTTGAAACTAGCAAGTGGATAAGCATAGTTCTCCCGATATGTTCCACGTTGAATACGTCTGTAGGTTGACCATCTAGTAGAGAATGTTTGGAAGCATTGTGAGAGAAAAGAGAAACTAGCGTTGCACGTGAGTGAGGTTTTGAAAGCAGCACCTGGAAAGTAATGATAACATTGATACGAAAGCGACCAACATCGATACATGATAGTAGGAGATACTTAGGTATCATAATAGTACAAATAGTCCACAGACAGAGGAAAATCCAATCCAAATTGAAGAAAAAGACAACAAACATGATACCGGCAGCATATGGCTGGCATTGATCCCCACTCACTGAACCCATTCACCCTACCACCAACTAGAGGGTAATGTGTCTCTTCCGCGACAGAGCTTTGGCTAGAAGTGTTCGATCACCTTTCTAATTCTAAAAAAGTGACGCGGCCACGAAGGAACAATACTCCTTCTACTGCTGAGTAAAGGAAGGTAAGCCACCAAATGTATACCCTCAGAACACTTCAAAGTCGTGTGGAGGCTGGACCACTTAAAAATGATCACCGTCGTTTTTTCTTGGCACCTACATCGGAACGTCAGATCCGCTTGTCCCTATTTTCTAGGTTATCTCATTGCTCACCATCTCTACCCGTTTCCGACCCGGGCGCCCTTCGTTTCGAATGGCCATCCATCTCTTCATCGCCGTCTTCATCCACGCCATTTCCTTTCCGTTTGTGGACAGGTGTAGCGACCCGTGGAGTTAAAACCGAAACTGATGCCGTACTTGGTTTGACGGAATCATATCCAGTTAGAGGTGCACCTGGGTCTTTAATGCACCTTGGACAGAACCATTCACCGGGTGGGATGGCGGTCAGTGGAGGATTGAGGCAGCCGAGGTGATAAGGGTTGTCGCACTAAACAAGTAAAAGTGTAGAGGATCATATATAGATGAGTGGAATATGAAATCAGTGGGTAAGGGGAAAAGGCATGCCTTGTCACATTCCAAAGGTGAATCATCGTCCCCGTTGTCTTGACCGCAAACGAGACACAGATCTGGAACGTCCACTAAATCTTCAGGATGTCTAGGTCGATCAGAGTACCTGTCGTCACTTTCTTCGCCTGGTTGCGAATCCGCATTCGATGCGGCGATGGAAGGTCGGTCCTTGGGCGGTGTAGGAATAACTAGGAAAGCGGTCGTGTTTTGACCAGCAGCAATTCTAACGTCACGGAGGTAATGAGTCCACTAGCAATTTTGGAAAAGCACTCAATGAAAGAACACATACTGAAGGACCTCAATTCCTTCTAAAGGCATATGTTTCGTTGGTTTTGTTGAACTCTTCGGTTCGTCTGGTCCCAAACCAAGTTCACCTTAGGAACATGTTGAGCATCTCGGTTTTCTAGTCATAGATCACGAACAGAATATCACCATTTGAAGCACTCTGCCCCCAGGCAACGGTCATCATCCCTTCGTCGTCCGGTGTGGTAATCCAGTGGGTAACTCCCCCACACGCAGCATGGCTTACTTTACAAGCCATGATGTCTTGAATGATTCGGAAGGAAGAGTAAGGAGAACCGGAAGAACCTGAACGGAACGTTCCGTGAATTTGGATTGAAATGAGGAGTATGCGACGCACCCTCTCCGCTGTTCTTCCATTTACCTGCCATCCAGTACATCCCTTGCCGGTCAATAACAACGGTGTTGGAGGGACCGCAGACGACGGCTGATCCCATAGTGGCTTTGTTAGGTCCCGAGAATTGCGGGACGACTTTAGGCTTCAGCATATCGACCTGATTGCCTAAGCCTAATCTACAATAACCATTGTATCCCCAAACATAGACATAACTGGATACATATGAGTATTCCGCGAGGTCTCTAAGAAAAATTGAAGTATACCCTTCGTCGTCGACTGCAGCACTATGCTGTTGGCCACAGGCAATTTGGACGATTTTCTTGCCATGTAGTTCCTTAACGTAGTCTGCGAGTAGAAAGTTAGTACGTGTAGAAAGGACTGTATTCTCGAGACGCACAGGGTGTGTCGATAATATCGAACGCAACCTTGTTTCCAGTAGTGATACGCTCCCCAGTTGATCCATTACCGAGTTGACCTTTTTCGCCGCTTCCGAAGGAAAACACTATAGAGGGAATGGAAGTCGAGATTTCCGCTCAATTAATTGCAAACTCACCTTTTCCTGATTCTGTGAGCACAAGGGAGAAGGATATACCAGCAGAGACTTTGATGGCTTGCTCGGGAGCGTCTTGATGAAAACCCGAGACCGCTCTGAAGCTTGTGACTTCTGGACAGGAAGAATGGCCGCACTGCGATGAGATCGGAGTAAGCGAAACAAAATTGGACATAGAATCTTGAGCCTGAACCTGTCCTGAAGGATTCGCGCCTGTTGTCCAAACCTGACCATCATTGCTCACAAGAAGGGTATGATTCCTCCCGCATGCAGCATCAACAAACTTGGTTCCTTTAGCAGAGCCAAGATCGACGGGGTTTAGTTTCATAGGCGCATTCTCTGAGATCGCGTCAATGGCTTTCCCGACGTTATCCTTAGCCACACCGAGACAGCAGGACCCATTCCGGCCAAAAATCCACGCGTTTCCATCGATGTCGAGGGCGACGAAATGACATGCGGCACATCCTGTGTGAACAGAAACGACCTTCACATTTGAAAGGGAACGAAGGATGTGGGGTTCAAGGAGATCCGGGTGCCTGTAAGTTTACATACATGAGCATGCGCGCTATCCAGAGGAGTGCAGAAAGGTATGAAAGGGTGAACTAAGAGAAGACTAAATCGAATAAACTGAAAACAGAACCAGTTCGCGTCGAACACGAGAATAAGCACAAGACTCACAGATCTTCTTCTTCTTCAGAATTTACGGGTGCTCCAGATCTGTCTCTGCGCCCCAACCGTGTCCTAACAATCGATTAGACCGGGAAAATCAGTCCAAGTCCCCATTCTTGATAATCAACATACCAGTCTGTTCCCCCGCAGATCAGCACTGCAAAAGTTGATTAGTTAACGGTATTGATGTAACCCGGAAAACAAGCCATATGAGGGGGGAAAAAGTACGAATTTGTGTCCAGCAAGGTTCATAGACGCGATTCGGAACATACCTCTTCCCCATTGAGGGTCGGTTTCAGTATTTGTGCTCATTGAATGTTAAGGCTTTTAGCGTAAAGGCTGATCTGCGATGGTCAAATATATCCAGATTGTGCCAGTCTACACCTTCTGAGGATGTGGAATATTGAGTAGAACGGCCAAGATGGAAGTGGACGCCGAAGATTGGTTCTCGGCTCCTTACCTAAACAGTTCTCTTGACAGCTTTTTGGCGCGCTTGATCAGTGCGCCATTTTCGTTCCAACCGTAAGTAAGGTGACCGTAGTAGTCTATAACTCATCGAACCACGCTATTATCATCTTTGAAATAGAGATCGAATACGAGATAAATACAGGACTGATCCAGACTGAATCATAACAAACTTGTGCGAATTCAAACTGTTCAGTACATGAATGGTAAAAGTTCACCGATAGCTTCGAATCCTAGTCCCGAAATAAAGAGCAGAACCGTAGCGGACCCCGAAATTTAGCCGAAGAAGAGAATCAACCAAAGTAATCGATGAGGTTCCGCACTTTCCCGTCCTTGTCAAGACTTTTTTGCCTACTATCAATCACTTGTTTCGTGAAAGAGCTAACATAAAAACGATGAGTTCGTGAGTAAATCAAGCACACGCCACGGTTGTAAAACGACTGACCTTGTTCTTCCACAACGTTTCGAACCCCCGACGAAAATCGCTGCATTCATGCCAACTATTTTGTCCAAAATTCCTAAAGCACCTGAATCAGTCAAAAATTCAGGATGAATATCATCCAGCCCATTATCTTCCTTCATTCGTACAAGCTCTGCGGCCAAATCAGTGATATACCACCGTTTCAACTCCGCTCCCTCTCGAAAGGCGCCGACCAATATATCCACAGCCTCTGTGTGTTTCTCCCCGAAGTCCCTGAAAGTACCAGACTTGTTTTGAATTCTCGTGGGAATCTGGGCCTGGTCTGAAGATGGATATAGGTGATTGACGATAGGTACGGGATAGTCGCCTGCGAACCAAACTTTCTGTATACCTTCACCGAGATTAGGTGTATGAAGGAGATTTGAGATCGTGTCCACGAGGTCGTGGGCACAATTGGGTAGTACGTCGGGGGATACGCTTTCCATGCGCCAGTGAATCATCAGGTAGGGAGATGATGGAGACGTCAGCTTCTTGGCGAGTAGTTCGAGTGAAGGCGAATAAGCTATAGAACCGACAAACGGCTGATAGTAGATGGGATGGCGCATGCCCCAGTCCAGCATCAGGACTTCCGGCTGGTCATTTACCAAAATATTTTCCAGGGACGGAAACCTGGAAGCATTCCTAATATCCTTTCGGTCAAGGAAAGAAATAAATTCTTCTCCGATAGCCTGCTTTCTAAGTGATCTACTCAGCGTATGTGACGGATAGATGGCCATTGGCGTGAAATCACTCGAAAGCAACATACTGAACCGATCACCAAAGCATCCAGGAAGTCTAGGGTCTTGTAATTTGATAGGCTCGGTGTCGACAGAAGCAATCAGCCTGTCGATGTCGTCAGTGAATTTCATAGTTCCTGGGCGGTCGGGTTCTGCCTTAGATGAGAGAGATACCAGTTGACCACGAGGTGATTGTGGAGATTTTGTTTCAAGCCAGTATTTGAATACTTCCAGCGTCACCGCGCGAACACCTTCCTCATGTAAAGTCCCCCGCAACAAATCTCCGTCGTAATATGCTTCGAAGCTCCACCGGAAACATAACCCGAGTCGACTTTTCCCAACATGAGGCAATACAAGTATACGGTCAAGACGTTTAGCTGTTTGAATAATTTCAAGAAAATGTATCCGAGCTTTGGACTCTTGTTCTGCGATACGGAGAGGGAGGAGGAATCGACAAGGAGAGTCGCTGCAAAGAGCAGACAACGACAGTTTGTCGGAGTAGTAGTAGTCCGTTTCCGCGTCGAGGAAAGGAATAGATATAGGGAGAGTAGCTAATGCTTCTTGTTGGCGATTTAAATGGTCCAATCGCTCGAGGACGGCACGATACACCACAGGAACGGTGCCGGTACGGGTAGGCAAGGGTTCATCAGCTGATAGAGGTGGACTAGAAGCTTCAATTTCATGAAACGAGGCATTCGATAAAGAGCGGGATAGAGTGGATGCGTGTTGACTCTTGCGACGATCCGTGATATTGGGAACAGAGGCAGTCTTCAGAAGCTGCTTCGGTTTGAGAAGAGCTTGTTGGGATCGAGCACGAGATATATTCGCTATTGAATGGTAGGCCAACGACAAAGGGAAAAAAGCGAGGAACGAGAGGGCAAAGATGAAAACGTAGATCTTGATCCTGTGTTTCCGAGATAACCAGAAAGTAATTAGACGATTTCGAACTGTTGAAGGCGTTTTTGCAGAGAACGAGCGAGCTATAGAAGGCTGCCAATCAGAGTAAACTCTATCTGAGTTTAAGCGAGTTCTATGACGGAAGCTTTGAGCGGGAGACAGATCTCCAGGGGCTGACATGGTGGTGGTTACTTACTGTACTTAATACTGCTACTAAGAGTGATGGTGCCATCCGTGTAAGGGGTAACACGTGCCTTCCTCTTTGTTCGAACTTGGCGACGTTCAAGTGAAATCGAAAGGACTCAAAGCTTTAACATAATTCATTCAAAGCGAGCGTTCTGCTCATGCCCTCCTATAAGTCATTCTTTGCGTCTGTTGTGGCTGACGGCGAACCTTTGGACGAGTACAACATAGAGACCTCTGAGAAGGATGGATTGACCACGGTATCTTGTTGGGTGCCTTCTATTGCCGGGAAGGTTAGTCGTTCTTGTTCCTGCTGATTGCACTCACCTCTGAGGCTCTGGGTGATCTTTGTCTTACACAGCAATATGAAATTCAGTGGAAAGACTTAGTTTTGAAGGAAACTAGCGATGGCCAGGTTCGAATAGATGGAAATAAGTGTGGAGGGAAAGTATTGATCAAGAAAAATGGAGTCGCAACGAAGCGAGGATTCCGTACATCGTTAACCTCTTCAAAGCCATTCATATTTTCTGACCTGAAGATGACGGGTAGCCGCATATGCTGCTAACACAGACTACTTACTGACTCTGATCGTCCCCAGACGATGAAGATCCTTTTGCCCTGGGAATGCCTGGAAATATTGGAGAAATTGAATTGCGCATTCAATACTTTCCCTTGAGTGGACAAAGGACCCCTTACAAAGTGAAATCATTGCCTGCGGAACAGACCTACAACGAGAAAGCAAAGAAAGGAATAGATCACCAAACCAGGTGCGGAATGATTTCTGACCAACCCAGAGAGCCAATGTCCAATGCCCTGTATAGATTTGGAGATATTGTGTTCAATGAGAGACCAGTATCCTCGCTTCATGGCAAACATATCGGGAAAGTTTTCCTGAAATTCCTTTTCCGATACCGGCCACTAGGTTGCTCCAATACACCTTTCAATGACCCTTCACTCATTCCGCTCATTACAGATGTCCTTCGTGCACATGGCATCGCCCCTCCTGCCAGGAACGACCTCCCTCGACCGTCGAAACGACCTCGGTCTCCAGCCATGGAAGGTGTCAATCCAAGTATTGCTGAGATTATCGAAATTTCAGACGAAGACACTCCACAAAAAGAGATTGAAAAACTACAGGTTTGCTTTCAACACATGTTTGTTGATCTTGCCCGATCAAACATTCTATCATTGCAGAGGCGCCTAGATGAGCTCGAAGCTAAGCATCCAGACATCAGAGACCGTAAAAAAGTCAAACGCGAGCCTGGTATCGTCACCGTCAAGACTGAAGGTAGTCAACATTCAGGCGAGCCTGTTCTCATCGACTTGACGTAGTGGGTGCTCCGAGTCGGTTTTCGATTTTGGATCCTAGAACGGTTGGAATACCTACTCCCGATTCGACTTCTTTTTGCATTAGTTTTCGTATTAGTAACTCTTAACATCCAATCTAATCAAGTTCGAAAGGACAAGGATGATAGTACGTTGGTCAGAGTCATAGATGAAGCGAAGCTACAAGTAGTCATCTTTGGAGGAATATTCTACGTGTTACATCCGATTACTTGACACGCGCCTGCGGGACGCCGATACTGATATTGGTAGCGACGAACAACTGCACGAGTTTTCGCGCGCGAAGTCACATCACTCTTTCTGTGACCTGACAAACGAGCCTCGATTCCACGTCTTCTCCTCGTTTGTCATCGCCGTAGATGCTGTTCTTGGGGAATTTCGGTGCATGGATAAGCATCGATGGTGTCAAACACCTCGAAGAATACGGCGTAGACATCAATCACGAAGAGAAGACGGTGACTTGCTATATTGCCTCGGAAGAAGGCGAAAGTTTCCAAGTTCATTGGTACGATAAATCCTTCGAGTCTCCTACCAAAGGCCGGGTGTATATTGACGGACGGGCTATGGGAGGAAAGATAATCTCTGAAACGACGATCAACCGCAGTGTCGTCAAGAAAGGATTTAGGACAGATGTCAACAGGAGAATGCCTTTTGTGTTTTCGAAGTTAAAGCTCACAGGTGAGTTGTGGAGTCTCTTCAGACAGATCGAATCAGCTTTCTTATTACGTCTACTGAAAGATAACGAAGATCTTGTCGGTACATCTAGAGAAAGTCTGGGAGAAATTGACTTGGTCATAATCCGTGTCAGGTTACGAAGCAAGAGAGCATACAATAAATCACATTCTGCTCCGGAAACTCTCGAATTTAATGAGAAGGAGGTCAAAGGGGTCGCTCATAACACAACGTAGACTGTCCTTGAACCATGTCGATGCCGTCTGACCTATCATAATCAGGTTCGGAGAACCTATCATGGATAGTGCGATCGTTCTGGAGTACGAGACAGAGCCGTACGGTGTCCCAATTGCTCGTTTCTGTTTTCGTTACATGCCAATAGGTGACGATGACACTCTCGCTGGTGTTTCCCATGGTTTTCATTCTTTGACATTCTCCAGATGTACTCCGAGCGAGGGATATTGCACCATATCCAGTCCGAAAAAAACAATTGCTTGTGAAAGAAGAAGATAGGAAGCCTTACTTACCTGTTGACTTTTCAATGGGCGATTCGGTTCAAGTGCGTGTAGCTCGATTGCTCAGCGACGGATGTGGGGCGCTTCATTGATATTGGCTATCAGTCTGCTTCTTTGGTGTCGACACTTGTTGGCAGTCCTGCTTCCGGAAGCTTGTCCACCATGTTAACTAGTCGCGGGGTTAGCTCGTTTTCCTTATCGATAATATTTTGACTAATTTTTGATGTGTCGCAAGGAAAGCACTATGACTCACATTGATTCGCCTGCTCCTCTGACAAAACCTGTGAAAAGGGTAAACCCCTCGGTTTCTGCTGCTAGTCTGCCTATATCGAGGGCTGTCAAACGAGAAAGAACGGATAACTCCTCAGCTTTGGCCAGTTCATCAAGATATTTCATACCAGAGCCATTCAACACTACTTCCTTAGAAAAGCAGGATCGGGTGGTCCCAGGTTCGCCTGAAGTGATTGACCTTACCCATCTATAAGTCGTTCTCATTAAACTTCTTGTGTTCGACTTTTCACTATAATGTCATTGTATGTATGTATCCACCATGTATTTCATCACGATTTTCTCAGTCTGTATTCATCTTTTTGTGTTGTACTCTCTGATTTGCACCTTTCGTGAATGGTATGCAGATAATTGAATCCAGCAATTTATTCACGAACCAGTTCCAAGGTGAACATTGAACAGACAACAAGAGGATGACTAACGCACACCTCGAAAAGTACAGCAGTAGACATATAAATAATGCAACAGTCATAGATAATAGAATTAGGAAACAATGGAGGAAAAGGAGTGTGGAAGTTCAACCGAATCGAGAAAATGAGGAATCAGAGATAGTGTAGACGACTGAATCAACGCGTCCGGACAGCGAAGAGTTTTTGCTCCGAAATATTCACTAGAACATAAGAAATGACAAATCATATCAGGGACAATGATAGGTAATGAAACTTACTGCAGTAAGTGTCTCAACCGAACCTTCGAGGTCAGCTTCTGGACCATTAGAACCGTGATGAAGGTATGACTGGGACTCCTTCTCGTTCAAGGCTGATTGCGAACCAACCATTGTGGTGACAGAAGAACGCGGGGAGCTTGGCCGACTCAGTGATTCCGACAGGTTCGAGGAACTCTGTCTCTTCACTGCAGGGACAAAGTCGAATAACGAACTAGCGCTATCGTCGGTCGTAGCGCGAACTTGCCGGCGCCATAACAGGAGAAGTACAAGTAGGATTATCACTGGAAGGAGTTGTCCCGAGTCATAAGGGTCAGCGTTTGTGTTCAGAAGAGAAACGTATTTGGAAGGGTAAACACACCAAAGACGACAGCAATCACGATTGCAGCAATGACAGCTTTTGGGAGGTGTGGGTGGACCTGAGTAGGACATGGGGTAACAGGACCTTGGAAGGAGCTAGATAGAATGAGATTCGATTTTCATTAAACACTATAGTTACTAAAGACAGTGGCGAACGACATGCCCTTGGTAACATACACCATCCGAGTCGGGCCCGAATACCATTCCATTATGTGAGGCAACTTCTGCATGGGCAGGACCAGGATAAGCGCAGGCCGTGGCGAGAAGAAAAACAGCAGGCCTCAGAAGAAAGAGAGACATGGCTGATTTACACGTTGACGAGTGGGCGCAAAGGAACGTATGAGGGTGAAAAGGTGGTAAGGCACGACTGGTAGTGAGTGTAGAAAGGGAAGGAAGTTAGTTGAAAATGGCGTTCAACGGTGTTTTTGGGGCAGGTGACGAGAATGGTTACAGTTAGTCTTCCGCCACTGGTCGTACTAGCTATAAACTGAAGAAGTTGCCAAAGGCGGGATCGAGTATCAACGAACAACCAAAGATGTTCAGCGTCGGTTGTGCAAAAGAGGTTCTACAAGGATAGCAACTAGCAGCCGGGACTGCAGAGAACAATAGAGTGACGGGATGAGAGCTGGAACCTCAATGGGAGATGGAAGACTTCTCTTTGCCTCGGAGCGGTCCGATTTTATTTGGAGAGAGAGACGTAATAATCAAGCTTAATAGGGTCCAACGTGGGGGTGCTCTTCTAGATGAGTCAAACGAAGTCTTTCAATCAGATCGCGAGGCTTTCCAAGAAGACAAAAGGTGAAGCGCCAATTGAGTACAAAGGTCTTTTGAAAGCTTACCGAACGCATTGTATTTCTGGATGAAACAACAAGAAGCTCCACTTCTCCAATCGTTGACGATGAGTAGCGGGACACGAATAACGACCATGAAAATGGTGGTTGACAGCTCGCCTGCTTCGTCGGTGATGCAGCATTTCGACGGACGCAGCAGATGTAGAGCAGATAATCCAGTGTTTGAGGTTACAACATTATGCAAATACAATAAAGATACCTTATGAATACAATGCGGAGGCAGAGTCCTATGAGACTTCTTCCATATCTTCGTCCTCGTCATCATCCTCCAAACCATTAGCGTCTTCCATCTTGACATCACCTCCAAAAGAGCTTGGTCCAGCGATAAGTTCGCCCTTGATCTGAACAAGCGCACATATTAGTAAGGACTATTGCAAATTTAACGGCAGACGTACCCCGTCTTCTTTGAAGGTGTCCTTTACCTCCCATAAACCGTTGAACTCTCCGCTCCGATGGAGGAATGCTATCTCCGACAAAACTTCTTTCAAATAAGCCTCGGGTTGTTGTGTCTTCTCTCGCAAGACTTTGATCCCCCATCGAGGAGTATCACGGAATAAAGCAAAGAGCGCATCAAGAAGTTGATTCCTTGGCATACGAGCCATACGCTCGAAGGTACCTTTCGCTGGTCTCTTGTTCGTCGTCTGGGTTGAATATATGGTCAGCAACAGGATATCGAAATCATCAGCAGACGACGTACAACAAGATCCCTGAATGCACCACCGGCACCCACACCAACTCCACTACTAAGCCTATTGATTCCACCTCTGCCACCTGCGACTCCAGCATTCTCAATCATCTGGATTTGCCTTATAGGCGTGTTGTACTTTTTGTGACGTTCTCGCATTTGTTTGCGGTACCGAGCGCTGAACGATGGACGAAGAGAACAATCATGTTTGATACGCCCAGTGAGGATAGTGGTGCGCGCACGAGGATTTGGAGGAGCAGAAGGATTGGAAGAGAGACCGAACGAAGCATCTTTTGGTCGCTCGGCGACCACAATATGATTGTCGACATTGTCGTTGACCATGTCAAGTTCATAGCAATCGGGTTCAGCATCTGAAGGACTTTGTAGTGCGTTGGGACCGAACACAGGCCAATTCGGATTTGGTGGATTGGCTGGATCATTTTGTTGTGGAAGAAATAAGATGATTCGGGTTTTCTGACCAGGACCAGGATCTGTGTATATTCGCAGAGAAGCCAAGTGAACGTCTTCAGCATTTACAGCTACCCATCGCTCCAGTAGAAATTTAGGAATCTGGGCCAATGTAAAATATTGTGCTCGCGGGGAATTCAGATTCGCATGGTTACCTTGACCATCCATACTTTACCATGACCTTGGTTTAGCATGAGAGTTTCGTCTGGGTCCGGCAGGAGGTCATCTTCCTGAGTACCAACGGAGAAAGGCTTCTTTTCATCCTCTACCTCGTTCATGGTAACAGCTCAAGACTGGTTCCCGAATAATCGGCAGTTTGTCAACACGTGCAAATCACGCCTCTGCAAAAAAAATTCCACAACAAAACAAGAGCATATACAATTTCTAGCTTGAACCGGCATTCGAGCTAGAAGCTGTGTCTGCCAATTGGAAGGGTCAATTGAGGCCCTTTGAAGGCGGTCAACTGACTGGTCCATACCTGATATTGTCAAGCGGCAAGCCCGTCTAACTCGGTCATCGTAGGACGATTCGACGATGTTCCTCTGTTGCAAGTCGGTGCCACATAAATTTTCTCGGGAACATAAATAGCACGAACTATTCACCTCCTGCTGAACATTAATTAACCGAACGAACCACGAAAAGAAAACTTTTAAGAAATGAATGGGACCACTGCCATACATGGCGGGATCGTTACTATCGGAGCGAGGACCTCCTTCAAATCCGACCTAAGGTACACCAGGACAAAATAAATTAGGAATGTTATGAGATCGCGAAGATTCTAGTCTGGTCGAGGTAAATGGTGGACTATTTATTTAAACCCATTTTGATTGTGCTAGACTATAAATTGTGTCAGACACGAATCTTTTTCTGTCCCACTAGAAAGCATCGAGTTACGCTACATGAAGTTCAGTTGCAGTGGCAACACCACACGCAGCCCATTGAATCCCGTGGTGTTTGTGACCCTTCTGGATAAGCACGGGATGACACGGACCGCTCTTTGATGGATGATTGTTTACAACGTTCGCAGGTCCAAACCGTAGATTCCACACTCTGTCGAACGGGCGCGAATTTCAACAAATCGAGCTGTCGAACAAGCAGCACTCAGGCTTCTTAATCCCATCCTTTCTCCGATGGCCTTATAGAGATTCCTCCGGGTCTTTTTGTTAGATTTGGAAAATTCGGATTGCCTTGTCTTGGATAATCTCGCAGTCTTTTCCGTTTTCCATCAGTCCGAGCCTATCAAGGCTCCAAGCGATAACTGGGGCGATTTACCGAATGGTGAGGTGTTGTAAGCAGTTGCGAAGGCAAAAATGCGGGTTTTCGGCCTCTTTTGAAAACGAAACATACCTGTAACTTTCTGATTCACGTTCATCTGTCGCAAGTCACCTTCCATAGCTCATAGCACCTGCTTTCATCTTACCCTTTCTAATTATATTGATTTTTGCCGACATCTTCAGGAAATGCAGGGCTGATTCATTCTGATGCAGGTTCAAGTCCTTTCAAGTACGGAAGTACTCCAGGCCAGCTCGCGAAAGCAAAGTCTTGACAAAATCTCACTCTCCCTGGGTTTCAGCAGTCCCCCGTTGAGTCGCCATATGTACATTCCTTCGAGCTTTGAGTCCATGATGTGCCCGAGTACCAAGGTCCGATATTTCTGAGTCAGTCTTGAGCTACGTGCCTAAGGTAAGGGATGTACTTGCTGGAATATTTGAAAACGAGTTCACAAAAACTGAATTTCCGGAGACACGGGCGATGATCTTTACATAAGGCGTTCGGGCTGGTTCGTTAGTGTCCGCCGCTCTTTTATATGTCGCAGTTGTAGACGAAACGATAAAAGCAGGAGTGTCATTTCTCCAAACCTTACGTACCGGAGCATTCACTAACGGGGAGGTCAGAATTGTGGACACTTGGAAGGATCAGAGCTACAACGGTTCATAAGGTTTCGATTTCGGTACCTATCCTTAACCTGATCTATTAAAAAGCTGACTGCAAAACGAGATTTTAGACCGCCCTCTACGCTTTTGCTCCTTAGTTGTCTCCTTGCTCAGCCTCACGATGGCAGTACCGATAAACATTGACACCACGTATTTTCTCTTCTCCGATCTTTCGGTCAAATATCCACTGATAATGGCGCTTTAGGCTAGGATTCCTGTCTCATGCGGTAGTACTTTGCTGCATGTGAGTTTTGAATAAGACAGGCTTTTGTGCGTTGGTTAACTTGGTTCTCCTTAGACTATACGGAAGTCTGTAAATTCCATTGGACTGAAGAGCAGGCCCTGAAGATTATGATAGCGGGGTGCATGCAAGCCTGGTTTTATTACCGTAAATATGGCGGAAGGGACCATTGGGCTATCCAAGCTCTGGTACGATATTATATAGTATTCGCTGTTATCGTGCTCACATTGACTGCTCAGGTGGCGGCGGTTATCGTATGTGACACCTGCCAGATTGGTTTTCTCTATGGTTGGAGTACTTTCCCGGATGAAGTTGATTTAATCACTCATTGGTTTGCAGCTGCTGTTTATAGATACACGGTGACCAGTAAGTGTCGGAACTTATCAATACTTTGTTAAAACTAAGACATTTGTTCTTGAAAGATCAAGGAAACGCTCTGGCACTGGCGAAACTGGAGCCGTAAGTTTTCACTGTCGCCATCCACACCGCAGAACGAGAATGAAACCGGTCTCCAGTACTCTAATTATACAGCTGATATTTAGTGGGATGATTGCGTTTCTGGTGCAGCAGTGAGATTGTTCCAATGTCCTAGATAGTGACCATGCTCAATTCCGATCTTCAGTTTTTATTGCTATCGCATTTATGCACGTAAGTCCCATGTACTGATAATCATGACAGTCGATACTAATACGTTCTGAGTATAGTCAGCAAAAGCTGGGCGCTAGCGGGTCTTGTGGTTTGTGTCACTCTATCAGTTTCTGGGGACTGTAAGCTCAATGAATTTTCAGTCTCTGACCAGTTTGGGATCTTTAGGTAAGCCTTTTCTCGACTTTCTTTCAAGAAGGCCTACTTATGTGCGGTGGCGCAGTGACGCTCTACTGTAAGTGTTCAAATTCAAGATGGCTTGCTTCTTAACGTTGCTGGTCGTGATGCTAGACTTCATCGGTGTGGTGTAAGATACAACCTTTTCATGAGAAACTTTGTACTCATTATCTGCTCTGTACAGTCTCAGTCAGTATACGGAGCTGGCACAGTTAGCTTTGTTGGACGTAAGATTGCCCTCACTTTGTTCACTTGCTCATAACACTGGGTTATCTACAGAACGTCTCTATCGTCACCAATGTGCTCGGGATTGTGTCCGATTTTGCCATTACATTCCTCATGATATTTCTTCTACAAAGGTCAAAAACAGGATTCAAAAATACTACGGATGTTCTCAATAGGCTGGTGAGTGACTTGTATAAGTCGGTTAGTACCTTCCTAATCGCTATTTGTAGATTGTGTTTACCTTCAACACTGGTTGGTCTCATCTAATTATTTGCATGGTGAATGAAGCTGGAATGTTCCATTAGGCATACCTACTTCGCTGTGCTCTATTATAACTTTGGTGCTAGTAAGCTATACTCAAGCTTTTCTCGGCATTCGCATTGACGTCTATCAAGCTCGAAGGTGTACCTGGGACATTTATCTATATCTTTGTTTACGTCTCTAGTGAGCTTCTTATATCGTTAAAAGGTATCCGAATACATGACGACTGATCGTGTTTAGTGGGTCGATGTGCGTATACTTTTCTTCCACCGAAGAGTCAAACACAGTTCAACGTTCGACGACAGTTTACACCAACTGCTTGTTGGTTACGTTGAACTCGAGGGATTACATTCGTCAAGGTCTCAGCTCTCGTGGTGTCCCTTCGAGCGAGAACTATGCTATGTCCATTCCCAGCAATACTTTAGAGTCCCGACTGGAGGTAAGGCAGGAAACTACATACTATCGCGGGGCATATGCTCATCATTCATGATTTTCATCACAGTTCGCTGGTACCAATTCAACGGCGGAAGGTATCAGCATTCGAATCGATAGGGACACCCATACCAGCAGCTCCAAGGTACGCCGGCTCTAGTGACCTGGAAATTACGCATTCTAAGCGGTGAGATTAGCACCGACGGGGGGATTCCATAGATCTACCATAACATATAATGAAACCATTCCGGTGCACGACGTTAAGACTTATAGTACCGATACTGTAGCTAAACTTCCATACATCGTGTTACTGTATATGTATGCAGATGTATGCTCGCAGAAGAAACTCGCGGACTGGTCGCTGAATACATAAGTATCCCGTTTCAACCGTGTCACTCGGAAACCAGATCGATGAATGCTGTTGAAATGTCAATTTCTACAGATCCTTCGTCTGAGCTGGTCTAGCTATCATTTGTATTCTGTTCCGAACCAGATTGCCAAAATCGAATAGGTTCGAACCATACAGCCCTGCATGCATAGATTTATCCGGATGACCTTTTAGAGTGAGAAAAAGTCGCGCGTCTCGCGTCCTCGGCTTCACTTCTTAAAGGTTGGACTTCTTTCCACTTTCTTCCCAGTTGCGTCTTCGCTATTTCTTTCTACCACATTATCTGTCGACTGCATGTGGATGAAACTGCTCCTCGCCGTTGGTCTCCTGCTTGCAGGACGCCTGTTGACGCGACGGAGACGACATCCTATGCCTCCAGGACCTAAAGGTTGGCCGTTAATTGGTAATCTGCTAGATTTACCAACATCTTATGAGTGGGAGGTATTCGCCAAGTGGGGGGAGAAATGGGGTGCGTGTAGAAATTGTTTCGTCCGATACCAGGTTATTCATTCTCCCTCTAGGTGATCTCCTTTCAATTTCTATTTTCGGTATGATATCGGGGCGCCGTGGGATGTACTTACTCTGACTTCTGTGTTTAGGGACTACTGTTATCGTCATTAACTCATATAAACGGTGTCAAGAAATGCTTGACAAGAAGAGCAATGTTTACTCTGATAGACCCTATGTGCCAATGGCAATGGAACTAATTGAGATGAGGGTCCGTTTGATACCGTTTGATACCGCCACAAGGTGCGTTTATACTCATAAGGGGATATCCAGGACTCGATGGGATTCCTTCCGTATGACAAGCGCTTTAAATCGTCGAGACGTCTTTTCCACCAAGAGCTTGGCAGCAACTCCGCAGTCCAAACTTTCTTTCCGCAAGAAGAACAATTGGGTAGGAAGTTTGTCAAACGCGTTTTGCGCAATCCGGACGGTCTTTTGGACCATTGCTTCCAGTAAACATTTTTCTTTCACATCATATGCATGCGCGTTACTTAGCCTTCACCTCAGGCATGCTGGTGCTATCATTCTTCGAGTTGCCTATGGCTACGAAGCAGAGGAGTCCAATGATCCTTTTGTCAATATTGCGAATACAGCTATGGATAATTTCAATCGGGCTACTGCTCCGGGAGCATTCCTCGTTAACCAAATGCCTATCCTCTTGAAAGTTCCCGAGTGGTTTCCAGGCACGGAATGGAAGCGTATTGGCCGAGCGTGGGCAAAAGATTATTGGGCAATGGTGGATGTACCATTCAACTTCGTGAAGAAGCAATTAGTAAGTGTGTGTGGCCTATGCCTAGACAATTACCAATGACGGTTTGTAGTCGGAAGGAACGGCGGAAGATTCGTTCACTGCGAAATGGCTCAAGCAGAAGCTGACGCCGCAGGAAGAGCTTGATCTCAAATTTGCTTCTAGCTCCATGTTCGGTGGTATGTTTGCTCCAAATATACCTTCTAGTTTGCGGCTCCTGATTGCTCTATTTGCATGCTAGCTGGGGCGGAAACAGTGAGTTTGTTCCATGTCAGCAACATCGATGTATGGTTGACTCTTTTGCTTAGACTGCGGTTACTGTTCATGTTTTCTTTTTATTGATGGCCATGTTCCCTGAGGTTCAAAGGAGAGCCCAAGCAGAGCTGGAATCGGTGATTGGAAAGGATCGACTCCCGTCGTTTGAGGATAGATACCGTTTACCCTACGTCGAGGCAGTATGTAAAGAGGTAATGAGGTATCATACTGTTGTTCCCAACGGTGAGTGTTTCGTTTTCTTCGTTCGGAGGTTGGTAATAATATTCGCACACGAAATAGGTCTTCCTCACTGTACAGCGGCAGATGATGTCCACGATGGAATGTTTATTCCTAAAGGCGCTATCATTTTTGCCAATATCTGGTGAGTATCAACTGGTTTACCTGCGCCAATTACTTTCTCAACCTCAGTATCAGGAACATGACACACGATCCAGAGGTTTATCAGAATCCAATGGACTTCAAGCCTGAACGTTTTCTTGGAGAAGCCCCGGAACAAGATCCGAAGGACATGATCTTTGGATTTGGACGCAGGTCTGTTAATGTACTCTTTCTTGCAAATACTACTGATACCATCTGTTTTCATTTGATCTACAGGATTTGTCCAGGTAAGATATGACAGATTCCTCTAGCTGGAGATTCCAGTGAGCTTACTCTATGATAGGCCGCCTACTTGGTGACGCTTCCGTTTTTATCACGCTGGCGATGAGTTTGGCAGCGTTTGACATAGCTCCTTGTGACGGAGAAGCCCCTTTAGCTTTGAGAAATAAGAGCGGAATCGTGAGGTACGTCTGTGAAATTATTGCCCTGATATATAAAGCCAATGCTTGTTTTCATAGCCACCTTCATCCGTTCAAGTGCGAGATATCGCCTCGTATGAACATAGATATTTTGTCCGCTCTAGTCAATTAATTGTGGTTGGTTGTGTGATTTTTATGCCGTAATCTACTTTCAGCATTCTTGTATACCGTATACATATGCGACCTTTTCTCTGCCTTGGGTGACTGAAGAATTATCTACAGTGTTGTGTACGAGATCTGCCCATAATAGTATGTAACGCTTTGACTCGTGGGTAAACTTTCTACGATGTGGCGGTATTGTTCATAGCCTGTGTGATGGAGGCGGCAAGAAGAGACGAAAGGTTCTGGTTCTACGATGGCTCCGTAGTGGTGCAGGCTGAAGATACACTCTTTCGTGTGCATCAGACTGTTCTCTCTAATAGCTCTGAAATATTCTCCACGCTCTTCTCTCTACCTCAATCCGACAGCCATACCCAGGAATCAGTCGAAGGATGCCCAATCGTTCAACTTCAAGACCTCGCCCGGGACTTTTCTGACCTTCTCCATGCACTTTACCATCCTTCGTACGCTTATCTCTTCAAATCACTGCTCCTGCTTTATCTAATTAGGCTTCACTTAGTCATTTCGATGATTTTCCCTCTGATTCTGAACTCGATGATATTCTCAATTTCATTACGGGAATTTTGCGTCTGAGCTCGAAATATGTGATCCACTCTCTTCGTAGGAAATGTATCGCTCTCTTCACCCGTACTCTTCCTGTTACGTTGGAAGACTATGATTCCCGAACATCCCGAGGTAGTAAACACCTCAAAAGCGACGTGATCATGCGTGCTATCCGTTTAGCTCAAGAAACCGATGTTGCCATTGCACTTCCTTTTGCATACTACTGCGCTTCCCGACTATCTTCTCGGCGGATTCTTGAAGATAATTCGAACGATATCTCATGGCAGCAGAAGACTATTTGTCTTGTAGGGAGAGAAAGGCTGCGCTACGCCGAAATGAGCCTTTCACATTCGTTCTTACTTGGATTTCAACGGGCTCCTACATGCATGAATATGTTGTGCTCTATGGCTCGAAGTCCTCACACTGAGTGGCATCTCATGGAAGCGTCAAGGCATCCACATCCTCTACGTCCTTATAATAGATGGAATGCATTGAACGTATGCTCGGAATGTGTGGCAAATGCCAAGAAGCAGCATTCAAAAGGGCGGCAGGAGGTATGGAAGTGTCTCCCTGCCTTCTTCGAGCTGGGAACTTGGGAAGAATTACACACAATATGTGAATATTAAGGTCAGAGATTTTTCTTAGTTTCGTTCATTTCAAATTCGCGATAAGTAAAATCACGTAGATATGTATGTTATGACAGTCTTCTACTGTGGCCAACCTTCGTTGATTGATTGTATGATTGTACGTCGTCTACTTGTATCCTTGCAATTCCGCTATCATCATTTAGGTCATTCAAACAAGATAATGCATGCCCGGGTATATGGCCTGGTATGAGCGTTCACATTTTCAGGAAGATACATGGGATTTTTGGATGCTCAGCTGTCGAGCTGATTCAAGTCTTCATTCATATTCTGTGATTATGGCTGTTCCACTTCAGTGGTCGTTAAGGCACGCAGGGAAGATTGAAGACATACAGAAAGATCCTATCCTTCGCGCGAAATTGAATTTTCTGAACAGATCTTCAACCATGAATCATTTCAGCTCCCGCAGCTTCTGAATGACGTCCTGCATATCATTAATATTCCATTCCCCACTCCATCCTTGAGGCCTCATACTTCTTTCGACGTTACTAGAGGAAGTTCTCGATTGATTTGTTCCCAGAGAAGTGGCAAGGTAAGACTGCATGGGACGAGAAACATCGATGAAAGGCGAATCCGGGCGCGGTGCTACCATCATCATGGAGTGAGAAATGGATTTTGAGCGTGTCAAGGACAGAGAAGGTGATTCTATTTTCCTCGTGTTATGCTCTTCAGTTTGAATCGGCCTGGGAGTCGTATTATCTAAATCGCCGAAGGCGACAGGCGAGCTGGACGTGGCAATGGAAGGAGCCTCGTTTTTGGGGATCTGGGGAAGTGGGCGTTTATCTGAGTGGCTGGAAGGGGCCGTTTTCGGCCTCTTCGGATTACGATTTGGTCGAGGTGGGAGATGAGAGTGCTCAGTGCCATAAGGCGTAACTGGAGGCTGCTCTTGTAATAATGAATTGGGTCTACGGATCGGAGACAGCGTCAGACTAGCCCGACGTGAATGTGTCTGGGCAGTGTAATGACCCGGGTGAGATTCGCGTAAAACTTCTAGAATCTCGTTGTCGTCTGGCCCGATAGAGGGTGGTCTGTTTGCATTTCGGACGGAATTGTCGAGGTTGTCGGCTTTTAATCGAGCTTCAGACTCGGGTGAACGGAAAGGTCTTGTAGAGGAGACTGGAGTATTCAGAGGCTCGAAGATGGTTGGTGGTGTTGTGGACGCTTTTCGCTTGCTAAACAATCGAAGGAATGATCTAGAGGGTGGTCTGCCCTTGGTACTATTAGTACTGCTAGTACCGACACTCGAGCTGGAAGAGGCGAAGGATGAACTGATCGAAATTGATGGAGAATGATTTGAACTGTTATCGAAAGTGGAAGTCCGGTTTGACTTGGGAACCTTAGGCTCAAGCCTTACTAGAGGTCGCGGTGGCTTGGGTGCGCCTACCCCATAGCCCATCTGGTACATCGAAACCGGAGATTTAGGGCGACGAGGCACGTTGGAAGACGATCTGACTGAGCTAGAGCTATTGCTTTTATGTGAGGAGTCCATGATGTTTGCCCGGTGGATGCAAGAAAGAATCAGGTATCACGAATGGACCAGATTAAATATTCAGGTTACCTATCACGAATTTCAAGGGTGTCACAAGTCTTGCTATATATACGGTTTGAGATGATTGATGGTAGCTGTTGTTTAGCTTGTTATAGCGGGAGCTGCCTCTGACGCGAGAGCAAGCATCAACGTGGCGAAGATATTCTGGACAATTGCTGCTTTCACTAAAATTTCAGATTCCCCCGCACAGTTCACTCAATTGAACGGGACCCCCACTCATGGTATTGGCTCTTGTGAGCAAAAAAGATGCCTCACAAGACCTGCAAGTATTGGGCCCCAGCGTTTTTCAATTGTTTTTTGAGCTATATATATGATTTCCCAAGAAAATCATCCAAAAGGTCAATAAGATGTTCTTTCGACATCGCGCCTGTTCCTGAGTAACTTCTACGATATTCCGTAAGGGCCCTCTTCTTGATCAGTCACACCTTCCTACCAGTGTAGATTAAAAATACGAGCCTCAAAGGTTTATGATCACTAACGTACCAATGATGAGCCTGTGAAAATTTCTGCGAGCTGAGAGGAGCTAGACTTTGTATTGCTTTTTGGCAACCCATCCGTGAACGCGTACATAGGCGCGCGCCAATAAATCTCACGTGGTCTTCATTCCTGTTTCATTGTCACCAACATGGCTGGTCTGTTTTGTATCTTTTCTTTGCCGTTATATTCTCTGAGACGCTCAGGATCTTACTGTGCTCATTCGTAGAATCTCAATTTGCACTTCCCTCACCTGCTTTTGATAGCATCTCCAGAGTTCAATACTCCCCTACCAATCCGAACCAATTGCTCGTTTCTTCATGGGACACGGTAGATGCCTTTTTTCCTAATAAGCTAAACGCAGACTTAGCTGAAGATGCATCGTCTAGACTGTCAAACTTTACGATGTCGGTGACGACGCTTCAGGCAGTAAAACGAGCGAACAAAAATGCAAGTTTGATCATCGAGCTGCTGTTTTAGCTTGTTGTTTCTCGGACGCTGAGCATGGATTTAGTGGTGGCCTAGATACCACGGTTCGATTGTACGCGCGGCTTCATATCTTTTGAAGACATTTTCTGAATTCGTGGCACCGTTCAGTCTTGATTTTGGAAGCGAGAAGACTAACGTTGTAGGCTCGCATTTTGATGCCGTTTCCAGTATGGTATACTCAAAAAATCTCAGTTCGTGATTCTTGGTATGGTCATGAAACGCCGCTGAAAGTTTGTTCAAGATGCCCTTATTTCGGCTTCCTGGGATCGTACACTACGACTCTTTGATCCACGAGCGGCAACACCTGAACAGTCTTCGCATGAAAATCCTGAACGAATATATCACATTGACCTCGTCAATAACACTCTCGTTGTCGCGATGGCAAGCCGTCTCTTCCACATCTATGATATTCGAAACATGCAGGAACCCTCACAACAAAGAGAGAGTAGCTTGAAGTATATGACTAGGTCGTTGGCATGTATGGTCAACGGTGAAGGTACCGCGAACTATGTGTTCATTTACCAAAGTTGACTCAAATTGAACACGGAAATCATAGGTTATGCGACTGCGTCCGTGGAGGGTCGGATTGCCGTTGAATATTTTGACCCATCGCCGGAAGCACAAGAAAAGAAATATGCCTTCAAATGTCATCGCCAGACCATCGACGGTGTGGATCACGTTTGGCCTGTCAACGCTCTTGCTTTCCATCCGTTGTACGTCACCTACTCTCATCGGTCGATGTTCCTCAATCCAAAGTATCCGGTGACGCTCACGTTTTCTGTCAGCTACAACACTTTTGCATCTGCGGGCTCGGATGGAACCGTATCTGTATGGGACCACAAAATCAAGAAACGGTTGCGTCAATATCCTAAATTCAACAATCCGGTCTCCAGTGTCTCATTCAATTGTGACGGCACCAAACTTGCTATTGCTTCTTGTTATACTTGGGACGAGGGAGAGCAAGGCGCACGAATGGAGCGAGAGCGACCTCAAGTTTGGATCAAAACAGTAGGCCCGGAAGTAAAAGTGAGTTTTCATTGCGTTTCTCTGGGAACAGTCAGAGATTGACTCACTGAATGCAGCCCAAAGATTGGCAGGGATAAGCTATCCTACCTTTAACTTGACTCATCTGTTGTAATCGATAATGGCTTTATCTCCTCAAAACCTCCAAGTGTGATTCTAGCGCCTTTTTGCATGCACCTTGGAGTCAATTTTCGAGCACAACTTGCGCTGGACTCCTTTACCCGGATTGATAGCATCTTTCTGCAAAAATTCCGCGTCCGAATCATGCATCTCGCAAAATGCACGTTAGCAGACAGATGCCAATTGTATGAGAAATTCATGGTTGGAAACTCGCTGACTAGAGGCTGGCTGAGTCTAATGTTCAATCTTTAATTAACTTCGACGACCGTTGGTATGTCGGAAGTGACGCGATATTTATGACGGAGTCCTGTCCAATATTTATTCCTCTCATGATTCGAGCTATTTTCTAGCCGGTAACCAATTCATATATCTTACCGGAATGCAGCAACATCTCATATCCTTCTCTCCCATAAGTACGTTGAGAAGGCTTTGATCGTGAGGCCTCAAAGGCACTGCTCTACACAATTATTCAGGCACTCTCAGAATAGACTTGACGCGCAGTCACTTATCGCGGGAGGTGTGTAAGGATGTGTTGTCACTATTCATTCCGTATGTTTCCTGGCAACTGATGATAGGTCTCGCATAAGGGTGACGTCCTACGGTCAGGCCTCAGACTCTCCGTTCGTTTATTTATGAGCTCTCCGTGATCTACCGGGTAATCTTACCACTGGTTGGTACGATTCAATTTATGTTCAAATGGCTCATAACTGAGTCTTTCCCCGTTAGCTCTATTTAGAGGTTCAGCACTTCACTCTACCATAGACCTCCATTTTGTCGTTGTCTTTTGTTCGCTTACAATGACCGAGTACGATTACTCCCCCGAAGGATACCAACGTTACCTCGATACTCAAAGGAGAATATCAAAATGGGTGCAAAATACTAATGCTCACTCGTCTGAATTTCGCTCACCATTTGGAACCTTCCACCCAGTCAGAACTTCGGAGGTATCGTCGAATAACCGAACATTGGCACCTACCCCAAGCACCAAGCCTCGAGGAGACAGGAATATGATAGAACGGGGAAGAGGAAGAGATGAAAGAGAAAGGAGAAACAGCATGTCGGCTGCAACATTCAGGCAGAGCGAGTTGAATGCTGGATACCATGCACAGCAGTCCCCTATTTATACATCTCGAATGAGGCATTCGTACCCGTACTCGCCTGATCCCCAGGAGAGTCAGAAACCCACCAGAACTGCGCATGCTGTTCCGGAATCACATCGACGTGCACAGTCTCTTTCCTCTCGGCCGTCTCAATCCCAAACCCAAATTCGTACACATCACCATATACCATCAAACTCTACAGCTCGCGCATCTCGCTCGCATGGGTCTCCCAGAAGAAGAACAACTCTTCCTGCATATGTTGCAGCCACACCTCAACAATCCTCATCTCGCACACATAGTACGCATCGCCCTTCAACTCACAGGTCGCACAACCATCATCATGATTCACGGTCGCAATCCACTCCGCGCTCTTCCTCCAAATTGGGCTCACCTCTCGCGGTTTCTCCCGTCTATGCTGTTGTGGGCAATCGTGCATATGTAGCTGATCCCGGAGGCTACGTGCTTATCCCAGCAAAGGTTAGATAAGATAAACGTTGCGGTAAGTTGTTGGACTATTTGTTTTAAAGTTTAGGAACTGAATATTCGTCAGTATACGTGACTATCGTCGATTCGTTTTCCCGGGTTCTTGATTGAGCCAGAGAAATAGACGAAGGCGGTGATCCTTAGTGGATATATAGCAGACTGCAGATAGTAGAAGATGTGATTCTAATTGGAAAGCATTGGCCAGATAAGAACGATATCGTGATAGAGCACCCATATCTTATTCCTCGATTGTAGAAAGAGATCCTCCTGATTGTGTTCCCTTCAATTCTTGATCCTGGGAGCAGTACATGTCAATCAGCGGAAAGAACGAAGATGAGATTGCACGAACGGATGGTTTGTATTCATAAAACATGAGATCGCCCTTCTTATCTTGCAAAGCCCCTTTGGCGTCCAGATACGGACCCTTTTCCCGTAACTTAAGCCACCCCTTCATCGAGGTTCCCCCAAAAATTGTCTTCCCCAATATCTTCCCCTTTGGCCAATTGCTAAGTAAAATATTGAAACTGCAGCTAGGGTGTGTAGCGACCCCATCCACTTTTTTGATATGTATCTTTTCAGTGCTATCCAAACTTTGCAACTTGACATTCAGCATATCTTCAATCCTCCATTCAACTAACCACTGGTAGTCGCTTGGCACGTTGGATGATGATTGTCCTTTTATGAAGGTCACCTTAGCTTCCGGAGAAGAAGTCCGAACCAACAAATGTCGGGAAAGGAAGCTATGCACAGAGGCTACAGAGTTGGCTAGCTTGAGAGGTGTCGTCGTCGATAGTCCCTGCACAAGATGTATGAAGTTAGAGTCAGCACGTAAGCTTCAAGGCTAAGATGCGCCAGCAAATATACAGCCTTGCTCACTCACTGGGCTTAATTCGGCCTTCGAGACTGTTGTCGCACTAAGATTACTCGAAGCCGCTGAGGGTGTGATACTATATGAGGGCTCAACGATAAAGATCTAAGTCGGGAAAATTCAACACGGAGAGGGGGCTAAAACTCACGAGAGGTGCAAGAGGCAAAGAAACCGTTGAGACGACATAGAGAAGGAGAAGAATCCATTGGACCTGGAATGTTGCATGACTGGCTGCGATATACATGCGAGCGAGAGTTGTTGACTTGGGAGGACTGACAAAAATGTGATAGCAGGGTCGTAAAGAAAACAGAAGGCGTCGTGAGGACAGGATCCTTGGGTAGTTTTTGAGAGCGGAAGGGATTTAATGGAGAGATGGCCTTTGACCTGCAAAGACGAAAATTGGAAGGAGTTGAGTAGCGGTTACGGGGATGAGAAATTACGAGTTATTATCATCAAGACATATAGACTGTTCGCTTGCTCGCTGGGGTCCCCATGTTGCACAGTGCAAACGGCAATGCAAAAATACCTCACAAATGGAATGACTTTGAACCCGAGAAGGGAAATCGGCGAGCTGGCACACCAATTGCAAATCAACACTGCCATACGCAGGAAAGAATGACATTACTAGTAGAGGCAGAAGTTGAGAATCAAACTTAAGTACAGACTGTACAGTATACATATATATACAATAGGTCGAGGTAGGACTGGATAATCGTCGAAGGTCTATATGAAGGGATGCGCAGTATGAACAAAATGATGATGGATCTAGTGCGACGATACATAAAGGGCGAGCAGTCCGTAGAATGATGCTTGCTAGTGCTGGATGCTGAATGAGAGCCATAGAGGTTGAGAAAAAATATGACGATAATCTGTATATACGGAGAGAAAGAAAGATGAGAAGGATGAGTAGTAATACAACAACACAGGATGAGTATGCCGATCCAAGAAACACAAAACAGAAGCAGAAAAAAAAAAGAAGTGTATGCAGCGAGAGAGCAAATGAGAAAGAGAAAAAACTCGGTCTGAGCTGCAGGAAATACACAGCAAACTTTCCGATCGCTGTATCGATCGATGCTGGACGAAATCTAATATGGAGGAGAATCTATGAAAATTGGCTATCAGAGCGTCGAAATTCGAAAGAAACTCTAGATCAAGCATGAGATGCGAACACAGGCAGTAACCGCAGGGAGTACTGCCTATGCCTACGGGGGACATGTGTGGCGAAAGGTGGCGAAGGCACTGTGATCGTTCACCAGCAACCCTTGTTGGTCGGCGGTCAAAGTTTCAAGAAGGGCCCGACGAGGGCTGCTCAGGTTCATCAATAATGACCATGCAGATAAATCTCATGCATGGGACAAAGAAGACCAAAGAGCGCATGGACAGCGGTGTCAGGGTAAAGACCCTCAGATATTCCACGAATCCAAAAGAATTGTTTTGGAGTTGCATAGCCGTCGGTAGAGTATAATGGAATAGGGAAAACATGGCGTTTCGTAAATAAAACGAGTCGAGTCCTGACAACGTGGTACCCTCGAGGCATAAATGCGACCAGGTGAATTAACCGGTGATTGCATGGACATCATCGTTTCTCATTAGTGCGCAAGGAATTGAACGGGACTAGCTTCATAGCGAGCCTGATGCATATGACAAAGGCAACAACTAAAGGAAGCACCCCCGGCAGCACCGAAAAAAAACGTCGATCGTGTCACGGGAAATTTCATTAAACAGCGATGACAGAGCTGTCGAGGACCATGGTGTTGTTGTGCGATACTGTACAGGATGTATGGAAGAAGTTATGTTATTGGTAAATCCAATGAGTTGAGGTCAGGAGTGTTGAGGTATGTAGAGTGTACGCGAGGTATCAAGCGTACTGATGAAAACGTAAAAAAAGTATCAGACTTTGAAAACTAATTGGCGGGAAGTAAGGATTACTTACCATTACTCTAACATGTCGACCCTTCGGAGGGATGACCAGGTAGCCTCCGGTTTGAGGGTAGTACGGAGAAGGGGATGGTGATGGACTCATCATCGAATGTCCAGAAACCGGAGGTGAGAAAGGAGGGGGAGGTGGAGCGTATGCCGGATTAGCACTGTACGGTCCCGCTGAATGAGGGGCATAACTGTACGACCCAGGAGGAGGTTGAACACTAGGATATCCATAAGACGGTGATTGCATATGCATTGGAGACCCAGGTGACGGTAAAACGTACGTCCTCGTCCTGAGCTTGGGTTTATGCGACTCCGAGGACGAAGAACGTTTCGAGTCGTGGTGACGATGTGAACGATGCTTCGGAACTGTCTGGATAATGATTTGCGCTGTCGCTGGTGGATTCATGACTGATGGACTCATAGCTTGTGGACTTATGTAGCCTCCTTGGGGAGGGTAGTTATAGTTCACTGGAGCAGAAGCAAGGGCACCAGGATACATGGGCGTCGGAGCAGCAGGCTGTGAGTGGTAGAAAATGGGTGGAGGAGGAGCAGCGACATTTCTCCTTCCGCCGGTTCTCCGTTTTTCTTCATACCAGCCGCCAGCACTAGCGCCTGAGGGTATTGCTTCATCTGCTGAGCTCATTCCATCCAGATCATCCTCGTCCACGTCAGAACGAGGACCAAAGGGCTCGCGAAAGGCTTCGTGGTGAGCTTCGGTATTGTCGACCCATTTTGCAATGCGGTTTTGGGTTTCCATGTAACGCTCGTAAGCGGCAGGAGAGTAGTCGTATTCCGTCATGATTCGTGAATTGTGAGTTCGTTAGGTGCGAGGTTGAAGAATGCGAGGGGAACAAAGGCACAGCCCAAAAGAATTTATAGCCCACTGGGGGGAGGAGTATTGCAAGAATTGATAAAGGTGAGGAAGCAGGAGGGAGGGGATTTATACCGTCGCTCTAGCACAGACCGTAGTTATGTATCGCCTAACTAAAGGTAACAGTGCGTCACTGAACCTGATGATTGTTGATTAGTTGGGAAATCCAGTGCAAATAAAGATAATGGCAGTGCGCAAGGGCGTCAGGACTTACCAGGAATAGGCTCAACAACTTCAAGTCAGCTAGAATGTGAGCTGAAAGCTCAAACAGGACTTCCAAAACGTTTGAAAGCAAGATCGAGTGGCAAATGAAAAGATGACCGTGAAGGGCTTCTCGTGGCCCTTTATAAACGCTTCATCGGAAAAGGATAGCCGAATGGTAAGCGATCATGATTTTAGGTCACAGCCACTTTTGTAATGGCGCCGAATCCTTTTAGCGGTCTTGCTCTCGGCCTGGGCTTTGACATACAATTGTCACTCACAGTCAAGGCGGCATGTCAGAATCCAACAAAGTTTTTTCTTCCGAGGAACTAAACGGAGCCAGACGGAATCAAAATCCCGATCCCGATACCGCACAACGCTTAGTCCTGACTTCCAGCAGGTCAATAGAATATGCCAGGTAGCGCAGCGGCCGGTGCCATAAGCTTCTCAGAGGCACTAAGAAGTAATCACGTATGGCGGAGCTGTAAACAGCGTAGCGAATAAGGCTCGGATTAAGTTAATGACTGATACTTAGTGCATACCTCTCCATTCATCCAATTGCCGAGTCTCTTCCTCAGCTGTAGCTTTTCATATGGCTATAGATAGACAGAGCAGCGTCATGAGATGAGATTCGAAAGATCCATCTGTTGACCAGGAGTAAGTATGAAGAGGTACGAGGAAGCATGGGACCTTACCATGCGTCATCCGAAATGAATTCCCTCTTTCAATGAAAGCTAAGTGTCATTGTGACGAGGATTGTAGACTGAATCTTCATTTGAAAATGGGATAATAAAGTGTAAACAGCTTATCGTCCACGGCTTGAGCTTGTGGTTCTGTCTTGATTCTATCTTCTCCAGAATAAAGCCTAGATAGGTAAAAGAACGGGTAACATTCACCTCGTGCTTGCCAAATACGTCTTCCAGTATACTATCCCTTCCTATGACCTCCTCGTACCTCACCAGACTTCACCTTGTTCGCTTATTTTTGCTTCCCACCAATCGCTAGAGCTGTCGGCTTGGAGAAGAGCTTAATCAAACGATATAACATTGCCGACAGGATTGATTAGAACGGCACGCATTCCGAGTTCAGGTATTCTTTGGAGAAGCGATGGAGCAGTAATGGAGCTCTGCAGTAACTAGGCGTCGTCTTGAATAAATCTCTTCTGAGGTGAGAAGCGAGTTTGTGAATATACAATAGACCATCGATATTCTGTGTGCTCCGCATGAGGAGTAGCTAACAATAGTATGTATATGGTTGTGTTTGGAGTTTGACGGTTACTTGAAAGCCGTATATTCAAGATTTAGGTTCAAGATGGCTGGGAACGCTGCTGGAACTATTGTCATTCTCCACTGGCAGAAACAATAGGTTCAAGTATTCATCCGTTCTCCAATCTGGCACGCAATATGTGACGCAGAAGGCTGAAGCTCTTGAAGGTTGGAGAGTCAAAAAGCCATGGCTAGCTGAAAGTTGCGGGAGAACCTTGATTAATTGTAACGAGTTGATGATGACCATGTTATATTGTGCGTCATTGAAGAGGGTTAATAACTATTGCCAGTAGTCGCTCACCAAGTCCGAGATAAGCATATTTACTATGCATATATTCACCACCTTTCTATTTATCTGGAATGAGAAGATGGACCGTAAAGAATGTCACAAAGTACTCCTGTGACATATCACTCAACAGTGACATAATAGGAGCTTGCTGTCGCATGTGATTTATAGATGAGGAAGATAGATAGAGGGATTATATAGAGGAAAACAAAGAGCGGGTCAAAATTGATGAACCAAAATGTAGTTGATTTGCAGTAATTGGTCCAGAAATACTCTTGCAACTTGTTTCAATTTGATTCTGAGGCCAGATAAAATCTGGCAACAGCTTCATCCCCAACCACTCCTGCTCTAAAAACAATGGCTGGAGTAGACACCATGACCCCAGTCATAACAACAGATTATCTTAATAGGTAGCTTTTCCATGGAGATTGGCCAATAGTCATGAATGATGCTGGAGAATAGATATATGGTGCAAGAAATCAGTGGAGGAAATTTCTGACAGACTTTAACCTAAGTAAGTACAACGAAACCTCAGAACAGTGCAATATTCTCCATTACCTTTAACCTAAGTAAGTACAACGAAACTAATGGAATCGTAAGTAACTGTAAATAGGATGGAATGGAATAGACATACCCTCAGAACAGTGCAATATTCTGAGGGTCATCGGAACTGATACAAGTCTATAAGTGAAAATAGAGGATTGGAAATGTCAGGTGAAACAGTCCGAGAAAGATAGCAATGTCAGCGACTCGCTAGCTCTCACAAGAGATAACCAGGCGTCACACAATGAACGATGAGCAAGAGGATGGAAAAGCGATGAGGATGAATAAAACAACCCAACTACAGGTCTAGCTACCGAGGAGTATAGACGAGAATAGAGCTAAGGAATATAACTACAAAATACTAAGTCTTATATACTAATGGGATATGAAGCCGTGAGAGATGTCTCGTGCCGTAACCGTGAGGATCTACAATAAGAGTCGCTCGTATCCATAAGTAAAGCTGTAGGTATTAGGTGAGTAAACAATAAGGCAATATAAAAAGAAACATGGAAGCGGAACAATAATGATGTCATCCTGTCAATGAGCTGACAGGCACGAGAGAGTCGTGCCTAAGTGAAATGACAATGCGAGAACAATAAGGTTGACGCGTGTAACCTAAATAATAATGAGAATATAATGAGCGCTGGTGTAAGTGCCTCAGTAATTAGGTAAGTAAATAAAAGAAAAGGAAAAGGAATAATAAAAGAAAAGAATAATAAAAAGATTGTTTTGTGACATTACCCCCTCCCTAGAGCACGAGTTCCACGAAGCACCTGTCGTCTAACGAAATTTTCAGAGGGTAATTGTAAGGACGTGTTTTCGGTGTCTGCTTGGGGCATAGGACGGAATAGTTCGGTGGGGAACAAGGAAATAGGGATTTCGAGCCGTCTTAAGGTGGTGGGTTTGGGTTTGGTTGGGTTCTTGTCATGGAATTCCTTCAACAAATTGGAGGAATGTGTAATGTTGGACCGAGGTTCCCAAGTGTCTTCATGCGGTCCATACCCCCACCATCAGACTTTGTATTTGATTCCTCATCCTACCTTTCGTGAGTCAAGAATTTTATCAACTTTGAACTCTTCTTCTTCTCCTACAACAACAGGAGGTGGGCGAGTGTTTCGTGGTTGAGAGGGGAATTGTGGTTCTTTATAAAGGGTTAGGAGGACTTCGTTGAAAACATTGTGAGTATGTTTCCATGTTGAGGGGATATCTAATTTATAGGAGCTAGCGCCTATCTTCTTCTGAACTGTAAACGGTCCAAACCATTTATCTCCTAACTTTTTCATCGGCTGGTCTGTCGACAAGTTAGTTCCCTCAAGCCAGACTTTATCGCCTGGCTTATACTCTACCCCGACTTTCCGCTTCCGGTCATAGAACTTCTTCATATCATTGTTGGCCTTACCTAAGGCCGCTCCTACTTCCTCTCAAACTTTCTTCATACTGTCTGCGAACGCCTGTGCTGTGGGGTTGTCCGAAGTCATCTGGGGTGCAGTGCCTTTGTAGGGGTTTCTACCGTTGTCAGCATAAAAAGGAGATACTTTTGTCGCGGAGTGTACTCGATCATTATAAGCAAACTCTGCAAGTGGTAACCACTCGTGCCAATCATTTTGATGGTAGTTGATAAACAGACGGAGATAGTGTTTGATCTCCTGATTCGTCTGTTCTGTCTGGCCGTTAGTCTGTGGGTGATATGCCATGGTGTAGTTTGCTTCTATTTCTAAAAGACGGTAGAGTTCCTTCATGAACCGGGAATGATACTGAGGTCCTCGATCATGTATGATTTTTCGTGGAATTCCATGTATGGAAAAGATATGGTTGTGATAGATTTTCGCCATTCCCTCCGATGTGACTGTAGTATGCGACGGAACAAGTTGCAATCTTTTGGAAAAATGATTGATGAACACCGATATGGCATTATATCCTCCTGATTCCGGTAGTTCCCCTATCATATCAGTGCTGATTATCTGCCATGGTTCAGTTGGTACCGCATGTGGATGAAGTTGTCCGACTGGTTTGGTACGATGTGATTTTGTTGCTTGGCATTTCTTGCAACCTTTGATGTACTTCCCTGCATCTCGTGTCACCCCTGGCCACCAGTAGTCCTGAGTGATTAACTCTGTGGTTTTATACTGTCCAGGATGTCCCGCTAACGGCATGTCGTGGTACTGAGTGATTACTTTGGATCGGAGTAGGCGGTTTTTCGGTACATAAACACACCCTTTCCATGTAATAACTTTGTCGGTTTCAGTCCACTCCAGGTTTTTGGCAGCTAGGGCATCCTGTACAATTCGATCTACTTGGTTTCTACTCTTTTGGATCTCTGATAGCAGGAGATTTTCAGGAGCCAATAGGTCGAGAGCATGAATGAAGACTTCCGGTTTCAGGAGAACAATGTTCTCGTTGTCCTTGTCCCCCGTCTCAAGACCTGTCATCCTCGACAGGGCATCAGCTTTCGTCATCGACTTACCAGGCTTATGGACAAGATCGAAATTATACTCCGCTAATTCCAGTACCCAGCGTGCTTATCGGCAGTTGAGCTTCTGCGGTTTCTTGAAGTACTGGAGGTTTGCGTGATCCATATAAATCTCGATCTGTTCCTCTGCACCTAGTAAATATTGCCGCCAGTCGTCAAGAGAGTCCATGATTGCCATTAATTCTTTGTCATAAATTTCGTAATTGCGCTCAACCTCATTGAGGGAATGTGAGCGAAAGGCAATGGGATACCACTTGTTATCGACAAACTGGGACAAAACGGCGCCATTAGCATAATCAGATGAATCAGCTTCCACCCTGAATTTCCCGTGATTACGAGGAATCAGAAGAACTACTTCCTCACAAATATGGCGCTTCAACTCCTCAAATGCCTCCTCCTGGTTTTTCTCCCACTTCCAAGTCCCATTTCCTGTGAGCTGTGTTAGTGGCTTTGCTACAAGACTGAACCCACAAATAAATTGTCGGAAGAAGTTGCAGAACCCTAGAAACTGCTGGACATCGCGCTTCTTTCGTGGAGTGATCCATTCTCGAACAGCTTGTACTTTCTTGGGATCCATACGGATAGTTCTGTTACCAATGACAATACCGAGGTAGTCGATGACCGGTTTTTCGAAAGAACATTTTTCGGGTTTAAGAAATAGTTTGTGCTCTCATAGAATATCGAGTACTTGCTTTACAATTCGTCGATGCTCTTCTATACTGTCAGTAGAAATCAGTATGTCATCCATGTAAATGATAACATGACCTCTATTGATGAGATCTTGCAGGATATGGTTCATAAAACCTTGGAATGTCGCAGGAGAGTTAGTGAGTCCGAAGAACATAACGGTCGGTTCAAATAACCCCTGGTTAGTTTGAAAAGCCGCTTTCCATTCGTCACCTTCTTTTATGCGGATGTTGTTGAATCCCCATCTGATGTCCATCTTCATGAAGATCTTAGCACCTTTTAAACAATCGATTAGCTCCTGAATGAGAGGAAGTGGGTACCGGTTTTTAACCGTCATCTCATTCAATTTGCGATAATCTTGTACCAGTCATAAGGTGCCATCTTTCTTTTTGACGAAGAAGAAAGTGTGGTGATGATGGGGGAAAGCACAGAGAAAGCACAGGCTCGAAGCACAAACCAAAGTGAGGGGTGGGGCTAGCACCACACACGAAGGCTGAAAGATAAAATGATCAAGACAGCAGTGATAGCGCAGGGGCCAATCACTAGGGTCGCACAAGGACAACTAGTTCCAAAGACCAAGTAAGTATATTGAGGTCTTGGGTGGTAGGAGGATGGGCCATGATGAGAGTGGTTTCAACAGGGATGGGTTCAAGAGATGGGGATAATGGTTCTGGTGTGACTGAGATATCAATGATGATAGGCTCTGGGGATGGTGTGACAGGGTCGGCTTCAGTTTCTAGCTCAGGTTCTGGGATAGCGGTGGGAATAAGCACAGGAGAGGCTCTAGCGGATGGGGCAGCACTGGTAGGGTTTGAGAGTCTACCAACCCGGCTTGCAATTCTAGGGATGGTTATGAATCGTCTGCTTTCTGAATTGCTTGGAGCGATGGGAGCAGAGTTGCGGTATCAATTGGGACAAGGGTTTTTGTCGCAGTCAAACCAAGCATCACGTTCTTCGTCTGGATTGTATTTAGAATGAACATCGCACTGATCTTGAGTATCAAATGCATGCTGAAATTCTGAACAATCGATGTCTGGTGTAAACGAAGGCATAATGGCAATGGAAGGTGGAGAACCGGGTAAATCCGATTTCCACTCCTCATAGGATCAGTTGGAAAGGCTGATGGTACGAGTAGAGATCTTGCCGTGCTAATTCAACAACTTGCAACACAACAGATGGTGCTACAAATGGCAGTAGCCAGTATTGCTAACAACATTAGCACCAATAAAGGTGTTAGCAAACCCCAGACGTACGACGGGAAGCGCAGTGATGACGCAAGATGCTTCATTGCCGCCTTTGAACTCTGGGCTCAGGGGATCCATTCCCTTAGTGATGAACAAGAGAGAATCAAATCGGCTATCTCATACCTGGATGGTGATGCCGCCATCTGGGCTACTCCCACCTCGGAGAACATCAGTCAGGTCGCTCGAGCAGTTGCTTCAGGACTACCAGCTCCTGCCCTCCTCTACCCAATGTCATGAAACGATCTTTTTCATTATTCTTTTCTTTTATTTACTTACTTAATCACCAAAGCGCTTACACTAGCGCTTATTATATTTTCATTATCATTTAGGTTACACGCGTCAACCTTATTGTTCTCACATTGTCGTTTCACTTAGGCGCAACTCTCTCGTGCCTGTCAGCTCATTGACAGGACGACGTCATTATTGTTCCGCTTCCATGCTTCTTTTTATATTGCCTTATTGTTTACTCACCTAATACCTACAGCTTTACTTATGGATACGAGCGACTCTTATTGTAGATCCTCACGGTTACGGTGCGAGACATCTCTCACGGTTTCATATCCCATTTTGTATATAAGACTAGGTATTTTGTAGTTATATTCCTTAGCTCTATTCTCGTCTATTCTCCTCGGTAGCTAGACTTGTAGTTGGGTTGTCTTATCCATCCTATTTCTGCTTTTTCGCCCTCTTGCTCATCGTCTATCGTGTGACGCCTGGTTGTCTCTTGTGAGAGCTAGCGAGTCACTGACAGAAGAATAGAGCTTCTACCACACACCACCCGTCACAACAAACTTTTACAAACTTGCCTAGGATTCAACACGCCGTTGGAAACTAGTTTTCTCGATACGTTACATGTTTTCATTTTTACCAAACATGCTCATCTACTCCCCTACTATAACTCAACATGACTGATCGGTTGATACATGCGCCCGACCCAGCAGAAGTCGCTACCGTCACTTCTAGTCCATGCCGGGTGTTTGTCAATACACCAGGGAACTACAATGGTGACCCTGCCACCTACTGACCATGGCGACGACGGATGATGGCTTATGTTTCCGAGTTGACGGAGACAAAGCAAGTCGACAACTCCCATTGTGTCACGACCATCATTATGTCCTTCCTGGTCGGAGGAAAAGCTGACGAATGGGCCCAAGTCTACTCTGATGACCACTTCAACATCAACAATGGGTCATGGGACATTACGGGGAAGCAGCTAATTGACGATATGGACAGGGAGTTCACGAACGTCGCGAAGGAGAAGGAGGCCTGCGACAAACTAACTTATATCCGACAGGGGAAGTCTTCGGCTGGTGACTTTTTCAAAGAATTTGAATTGTTGCTGAAGGATGCTGGATACAAGAAGGACGAGTCGCACGTCCTTACCCTAGCGGAGAGAGCGGTTGATCACACCCTCCTGTACGACATCATTAAAGGACGAATGGAGCCCTTTGAAGACTACAAGGAGTTGAAGAAGGTAGTTACAGGGGCTGACAACGTAAGGCGGCAGTGGGCCGAACAGAAGAGAGGATACGGGTATGCAGGGTGGTGGAACACTAACCCACAGGGACAGAGTCATGGACAGTCGTCCACTCAGCAGAACCGACAGGAGCCAAAAGTAGCTCCAAAGGCAGAGTATCCTGCGGCGCCAAAAAGAGATGCTACCGGCACCACGTTCGGAGGAATGGGCAGGCCGATGGACATCGACCAGGTGAGGGAGAAGCGGCTGTGCTTCAACTGTGGCAAACCAGGCCACATGAGCAGGAACTGCCCGCACAAGAGAAAGGCAGTAGTCCGAAATATTATGCTAAACATGAGTGAGCAGGAACGTACAGATTTCATTAACGATTTGGGTTTTCCAAAGGCTCCGCAGTAGATATAGGTCTGCAGGAGCCTTTGCACACGGACATTTCGGAATTTGTTGATAATGGCGTTGATTATGTAATCAGTACAGGTACTAAACAGAAAAACACGTCCACCTTCATACATAAAACCGAAAAAACCGAAAAACCTATACAGTACGAACCCGACACTGCTGAATGGCTAACTCAGAGAGTTATAGAAGACCAGATCCCAAGAGCAGTGGGATTGTTACGAACTTGGATGCCCTCTTTCCGGGAGAAAGAAGCCTCGGAAGAAACCGTCATGGACATACAAAAACGGAACTGGAAGGCGGCAGTCACCGCCATCCGGAGTCTCAAGAACAAAAGAAGTTATGTTCGCGGGACATGTGGCAAAAGTCTGAAACTTCCGGCAATACTCGAGACACTGGAGGATGCTCGACAAATCGTCACAGAAGGACTCCTCGACAGTGGAGCTACCAGTTCCTGCATTGACTCAGAATTCGTCAAACGGCACAACCTTGTCACGAAAAACTTACCAATCAAAACACCTGTCTATAATGCCGACGGCACACTCAATGATTCCGGCTCAATAGACAAGTACGTCGAAATCCGGATGACTATCGGTGATCATTCAGAAATCATACAGTTCGGAGTGGTAAGCCTAGGAAAGAATAATATCTTTCTAGGACTAGATTGGCTGCGACACCACAACCCGAGTATTGACTGGAAGACATCTGAACTAACCTTCGACAGGTGTCCAACAAGATGCGGTTACAACCCACACTTTTGGACACCAGAGGATACTCATTCTAGAGTGGCATTACAGGAAGGCGAACAGCTTTTCCTATTTAACTGGGACAGGTATGTTCACGAGCAGGTACAGTCGAGGAAGTGGACGGAGGAACAAGCTAAGAAGGAAACAGCCAAAGAATTCGACACTTCCAAACCCTACATTGAAGAGTACCCTGATGTCTTCAGCCAGAAGGAATTCGACCAGTTGCCACAACGACGCCCTTGGGACCACGCTATCGATCTAACGCCAGGTTCCAAACCTTTAGATTGTAAAGTATATCCACTAAACCCAAAGGAACAAGAGGCGCTCGATAAGTTTCTTGAAGAGAACCTTAGAACTGGACAAATCCGACCTTCTACCTCGCAGATGGCATCCCCTTTCTTCTTTGTCAAAAAGAAAGATGGCACCTTACGACCGGTACAAGATTATCGCAAACTGAACGAGATGACGGTTAAAAACCGGTACCCACTTCCTCTCATTCAGGAACTAATCGATCGTTTAAAAGGCACTAAAATCTTCATGAAGATGGACATCAGATGGGGATTCAACAACATCCGCATAAAGGAAGGTGACGAATGGAAAGCAGCTTTTCGAACTAACCAAGGGTTATTCAAACTAACCGTTATGTTCTTTGGACTCACTAACTCTCCTGCGACATTCCAAGGTTTCATGAACCATATCCTGCAAGATCTCATTAATAGAGGTCATGTTATCGTTTACATGGACGACATACTGATTTTTACTGACGGTATAGAAGAACATCGACAAATCGTAAAACAAGTACTCGACATTCTACGGGAGCATAAGTTATTCCTTAAACCCGAAAAGTGTTCTTTCGAAAAACCAGTTATTGACTACCTCGGCATTATCATTGGTAACGGAACTATTCACATGGATCCAAAGAAAGTACAGGCCATTTGCGAATGGATTACTCCCTGCAAGAAGCGCGATGTTCAGCAATTCTTAGGATTTTGCAACTTCTTCAGGCGCTTTATTCGTGGGTTTAGTCTTGTAGCAAAGCCGCTGACACAGCTTACTGGGAATGGAACTTGGAAGTGGGAGAAAGTGCAAGAAGATGCGTTCGAGGAGTTAAAACGTCGAATCTGTGAGGAAGTAGTTTTACTCATTCCTCGAAACCATGGAAAGTTCCGAGTAGAAGCTGACTCGTCCGATTACGCTAATGGCGCCGTTTTATCCCAGTTTGTCGAAAGCAAGTGGTATCCTATTGCCTTTCGCTCCCGATCCCTCAATGAGGTTGAGCGTAATTACGAGATTTACGACAAACAGCTCATGGCAATTATGGACTCCCTTGACGACTGGAGGCAGTATTTGCTGGGTGCGGAGGAACAGATCGAAATTTTTACGGATCACGCAAACCTCCAGTACTTCAAGAAGCCGCAGAAGCTCAACCGACGACAAGCACACTGGGTACTGGAATTAGCGGAGTATAATTTCGATCTTGTTCATAAGCCTGGTAAATCGATGAAAAAAGCTGACGCCCTGTCGAGGATGACAGGTCTTGAGATGGGGGACAAGGACAACGAGAACATTGTTCTCCTGAAACCGGAACTTTTCATCCAAGCTCTTGACCTATCGGCTCCTGAAGATCTCCTGCTATCAGAGATCCGAAAGAGTAGAAACCAAGTAGACCGAACTGTACAGGATGCCCTAGCTGCCAAAAACCCGGAGTGGACTGAAAATGACAAAGTTATTACATGGAAAGGGCGTGTTTATGTACCAAAAAACCGCCTACTCCGATCCAAAATAATCACTCAGTACCACGATACACCGCTAGCGGGACATCCTGGACAGTATAAAACTACGGAATTGATTACTCGAGACTACTGGTGGCCAGGGGTTACATGGGATGCAGGGAAGTATGTCGAAGGTTGCGAGAAATGCCAGGCGACAAAATCACATCGTACCAAGCCAGTCGGACAACTTCATCCACATGCGGTACCAACTGAAACATGGCAGATAATCGGCACTGATATGATAGGGGAACTACCGGAATTGGGAGGATATAATGCCATATCGGTGTTTATTGATCATTTTTCCAAAAGATTACAACTTGTTCCGTTGCACACTACAGTCACATCAGAGGGAATGGCAAAAATCTATCGGGATCGTATTTTCTCTATCCACGGCATTCCACGAAAAATCATACATGATCGAGGGTCCAAACTGTTTATCTCCTAACTTTTTCATTGGCTGATCTGTCGATAAATTAGTTCCCTCAAGCCAAACCTTATTGCCTGGCTTGTACTCTACTCCAACTCTTCGCTTCTGGTCATAAAATTTCTTCATATTCTCATTGGCCTTTCCTAAGGCCGCTCCTACCTCCTCTCGAACCTTCCTCATTCCATCTGCAAACGCCTGTGCTGTGGGGTTGTCCGAAGTCATTTGAGGTGCCATACCTTTATAGGGATGTCTACCGTTGTCAGCATAGAAGGGGGAAACTTTCGTCGAAGAGTGTACTCGATCGTTATAGGCGAACTCTGCAAGTGGTAACCACTCATGCCAGTCGTTTTGATGATAACTAATGAACAAACGGAGATAATGTTCTATTTCCTGATTTGTTTGTTCTGTCTGGCCATTGGTCTGTGGGTGATACGCCATGGTGTAGTTTGCTTCTATTCCTAAAAGATGGTAGAGTTCCTTCATGAAACGAGAATGATACTGAGGTCGTTTACAGTTCAGAAGAAGATAGGCACTAGCTCCTATAAATTAGATATCCCCTCCACGTGGAAACGTATCCATAACGTTTTTAACGAAGTCCTTCTCACTCCCTATAGAGAACCGCAATTCCCCTCTCAACCACGAAACACTCGCCCACCTCCTGTCGTTGTAGGAGAAGAAGAAGAATTCGAAGTCAAGGAGATTCTCGACTCACGAAAGGTAGGAAGAGGAATCAAGTACAAGGTCAGGTGGAGAGGATACGGACCACATGAAGACACTTGGGAACCTCGGTCCAACATCACACATTCCTCCGATTTGTTGAAGGAATTCCATGACAAAAACCCGACCAAACCCAAACCTGCCACTCTAAGTAGACTCGAGATTCCTATTTCCTTATTTCCGACTGAATTATTCCGCCCTATGCCTCCGCCAGACACCAAAAACACGCCATCACAATTACCCTCCGAAAATTTTGTTAGACGACAAGCGCTTCGTGGAACTCGCGCTCTAGGGAGGGGGTAATGTCATGAAACGATCTTTTTCATTATTCTTTTCTTTTATTTACTTACTTAATCACCAAAGCGCTTACACTAGTGCTTATTATATTTTCATTATCATTTAGGTTACACGTGTCAACCTTATTGTTCTCGCGTTGTCGTTTCACTTAGGCGCAACTCTCTTGTGCCTGTCAGCTCATTGACAGGACGACGACATTATTGTTCCGCTTCCATGCTTCTTTTTATATTGCCTTATTGTTTACTCACCTAATACCTACAGCTTTACTTATGGATACGAGCGACTCTTATTGTAGATCCTCACGGTTACGGTGCGAGACATCTCTCACGGTTTCATATCCCATTTCGTATATAAGACTAGGTATTTTGTAGTTATATTCCTTAGCTCTATTCTCGTCTATTCTCCTCGGTAGCTAGACTTGTAGTTGGGTTGTCTTATCCATCCTATTTCTGCTTTTTCGCCCTCTTGCTCATCGTCTATCGTGTGACGCCTGGTTGTCTCTTGTGAGAGCTAGCGAGTCGCTGACACCCAACCTGGGCTGATTTCGCTGGCGCCTTTAGGCAACAGTTTGAAACAGCGGACCTAGTGGTGGAGGCCAAATGGGTTCTCAAAAGTCTTTGGCAAGGAAGGGACCATGTGGCAACATATGCTGCAACCTTCAAGCAGTATGCTAGCAGAACGGGATATTCGGATGCTGACCTCCGAGATCGCTTCTATGACCACCTCTCAAAGTGAATCAAGGACGGATTGGTCAACTCCCAGGCCAATACGGATTTTATGCACAATCTGATTAGTGAAGCAATTCGGATCGACAACTGACAGAATGAACGTGCCGAGGAGGAAGGGAAACAATACTCCCGGAACACTTCCAGCTTCAGCTCCTACACCCCCACTCCCTTCGTCCCGGCGCGCGATCCAAATGCAATGGAGGTAGATGCCACCTCTACGGGACGATTGGCCGAGGACTACCATAGGGCCATGGCAGGCAGATGTTATGGATGCGGGTCCAAAGAACACTGTAAGGCGGACGGACACCACGAACGTGATATCTGCAATCACTGTGGGCTAACTGGTCACCTGGCGGCTGTCTGCCGCAGGAAGTTCTTGGGACTCCCAAAACCCCTCCCTCGTTCTGCAGCTGCTACCTCAATTGCTGCTGAACCCTCCACTTCCATTGCTGCTGCAACACCTGCCCCTGCGACGGACTTCATGAAGATCCTTCAGATGCTCACTGCGGGACAAAAGGAGTTGGCAGAGCAGATGGCAGAGCTACATTCGAATTTTTAAAGTGGGAACCCACCACGGCTGCCGCCTGGTTCCCTAGTCTGTATTCTTCCTCTACCTCTACTTATGCATCTATACCCTCGTGTACAATTGGTTCCACTCAATCTAGTGATGTTTCTCACTTCCGCGTGCCAATTAAGTTGCAAGGCAGATTCAAGAATACCAACAGCACAGCAATGATAGACTCTGGTGCCACAGGTCTCTTCATTCATGAACATTTCATGAAACAACATCAAATTCTCCCTCACCGGCTCTGCCATCCCATCGCTCTTTATAACATTGATGGATCTCCTAACACTGCAGGACAGATCACACACTCTGTATGTCTACTGTCCACCATAGACCAAAATCCACCCCAGCTCCTTGAATACCTCGTCACCAACCTTGGTTCGGAAGATATCATTCTTGGACTTCCATGGCTCCGAAAGGTCAACCCAAACATTGACTGGAGAGAAGGGCGATTGGCTATCACCCCTCCCAGAAAGGCTCTGCACCCCATGACCATCGAAGAAATCCCTGAATCCAAGGAAAGCAATGTGGGAGGAACTACTGCACGTATCATAGAAGCGAACCCAGACTGGGATTCCACTTCAGCTCCCTGAGTTCACTTCTCCAGTCCGGAGCCCAACGACCAACCCCAAATGCCCGAAGAAGCTCTCCCACTCCCCACGCCTGACCCAGAGATACATGAATACACTGAAAGCACCCCTCTGTATCGAATGGTAGGCAACAGGAAGCGGAGGAGAGCACTACTTCGAGCTGGAATCATTGGCCATACGTCGGAAGAACTTTGGTGTTCTGCAGGGTACACGTATTCTCAACAACTCGCAGAGGCTGCCTACAAAGAGAAGCTGTCGAAGTCCTTTGAAGAGATGGTCCCCTCGTCATACCGGAAACATGCAAAGGTCTTCTCCGAGAAAGAATCAGAGCGACTACCAGAACATAAACCTTGGGACCATGCCATAGATCTGAAACCGGATGCTCCTGAAACCATGCGGACTAAAATCTATCCCATGTCCCCGAATGAGCAGGAAGAGCTTGATTGGTTCTTGGAAGAGAATCGGCGCAAAGGCTACATCTGCCCCTCCAAATCCCCATTGGCGTCACCTGTCTTCTTTGTCAAAAAGAAGGATGGTAAACTTCGATTTGTGCAGGATTACCGGCGACTCAATGAATACACAGTGAAAAATTGGTACCCACTCCCCCTCGTCACGGACATCGTCAGCCAACTACGTAAAGCCAAGGTCTTCTCCAAAATGGACATTCGTTGGGGGTATAACAATGTGCGGATTAAAGAGGGTGACGAATGGAAGGGAGCATTTGCAACAAATCGAGGACTCTTTGAGCCCCTCGTCATGTTCTTCAGCCTAACAAACTCACCCACTACGTTCCAAGCCCTCATGAACTCCATATTTGCTGACCTCATTGCGGCTGGGAAGGTGGCCGTCTATCTGGATGACATCCTGGTTTTCACTGAAACTCTTGAGGAACATCGGAGTATAGTCAATGATGTGCTTACACGCCTCAGCAAATATGACCTATATCTGCGACCAGAGAAATGTGAATTTGAACAACCCTCCATCGAATACCTAGGCTTGGTAATCAGTGAAGGAGAAGTGCGAATGGACCCAGTCAAAATAGAGGCAGTTAGTAATTGGCAGGCCAAATATATGACCGGGAAATGCTGGCCATCATCAAGGCATTGAAACACTGGAGAAGCTTCTTAGAAGGATCCCCAGAACCCTTTGAAATCATAACCGACCACCAGAACCTCGAATACTGGAAGACAGCCCAGGACCTCAGTCGTCGACAGGCACGATGGGCACTATGGCTCTCTCGGTTTGATTTCCGCCTTAAACATCGCCCAGGCAAAGCTAACACTCAAGCTGATGCACTGTCCCGTATGGTGCAGCACCAGGTCACAGATGCGGAGGACAACAGGGAACAGATCGTGCTAAAACTGGAACACTTCCTTAATGCGGCAACCATGGTCCTCCTCCACAATCCCCTCCTTGACCGCATTCGGCAGATCAGCAACCGAGAGGCCGAAGTACTGGATGGTCTGAAAGGTATCAAAGGTCCCCAGAGTCTCACCAGTGGTCTAGCCAAGTGGAGAGAAGAAAATGGTTTGGTTTACTACCGTAACAAAGTCTACATTCCACCAGACACCGCGCTAAGGAAAACAATCCTGGAACACTGTCATGACACACCTACCGCAGGTCATCCAGGGATGCATGGTACCCTGGAACTAGTCAGCAGACTCTACTGGTGGCCTGGGATGTGCTCTTTCATAGACAAGTATGTCAATGGATATGATCACTGCCAACACAAACACCTGAACCCCCACCACTCTTCACCCCTTCAACCTCTCCCCGTACCGGAAGGACCCTGGCAGGACATTGGTGTAGATCTTATTGGGGAACTGCCCATGACACAGGATGGCCATAACGCAATCATCACCTTTGTTGACCATTACACAAAGATGGTTCACTGTTTCCCCTGTACAACCGAGATAACTGCAGAAGGAGTAGCAGATTTCTTTTATAAAGAAATCTTCCGCTTACATGGCCTACCTCATTGATTCATCTCTGATAGAGGACCCCAATTCGTGGCAGATGTCATGCACCAGCTACTGAAGCGACTAGGAATTGACTCCGCCCTGACCACAGCGTATCACCCTGAGACAAATGGACAGACAGAATGCGCCAACCAGGAAATCGAACATTACATTCGCATGTATGTAAGTCGCCGACAGGACAACTGGGACCTCTTAATTCCTACCGCCGAGTTTGTCATGAATGCTCGCATCCACTCCGCACACAGCCACTCCCCCTTCGAAACACTTTATGGTTACACCCCAGAGTTCACCATTCCAAATGGCGTAGAGACAAAATACCCATCCATCGAGCGTCAGCTAGAACTGCTCCAGCATGCACGCGAGGATGCAGAAGCAGCACTACAGATGAGCAAGGAGCGCATCCGAGAGGGAGTAAAGGGAAAAGTACAGGAATTCAAAGTAGGACAACCGGTTTGGTTATCCCTGAGCAAATTAAAAGTACGGCAAAAGAACCAGAAACTGGGGAGCAAACACCTAGGTCCATTTGAAGTCACAGAGAAAACGGGCCCACTCACATATCGATTACACCTACCTACCTGGATGAAAATCCACGATAACATCCATACCAACTGCTTGTCTCCCTGGAAAGGGAATGAAGTCAATGGAATCGAGCCACCACCACTGGGGCCCGAAATTGTGGAGGGAGAAGAGTTCTACGACGTGGAGGAGGTCCTGGACAGTCGGATCTTTGGACAGTGGAAAAAGTTGCAATTCCTGGTAAAGTGGAAGGGTTACGATGAAGGCCACAACAGTTGGGAGCATGAAGAAAACTTAGTGGGCACAAGTGATGAGGCAATCGCAGATTTCTATGCAAAACACTCAAATGCACCACGAAAAATTTCAGCGGCCATCTTCAACTCTTTACCCTGGCAACCTTATGAAAACCTCACAGAAATAGTCGCTGGGACATCAACTGTAGAAGGGGGGTAATGTCGTGACATGCCATACAGGATACGGTACTTACTCCGCTTTCTCCTACATTCCCTCTTTCCTTTACCTTTGTGACTACCTGAACCCTTCTCCATGTTTCCATATCCTTTTATTTCCATCTATCACTTGTCAGAACCTTCCATCACATTCCAGACACTTCTAGCGGCTTCCCGCGCTGTCGCTTACTCATCCGAACCCTTGTATATATAGTACAGTACCTGACACCTAGTTCCCCATCTTGACCTCTTGGTCTTTGGAACTAGGTTAGTACCTGTATCATCGTTTACCTTCAATATACTTACTTGGTCTTTGGAACTAGTTTTCCTTGTGCGACCCTAGTGATTGGCCCCTGCGCTATCACTGCTGTCTTGATCATTTCATCTTTCAGCCTTCGTGTGTGGTGCTAGCCCCACCCCTCACTTCAGTTTGTGCTTCGAGCCTGTGCCTTCTCTGTGCTTTCCCCCATCATCACCACATTCGTCACCACATTAGGTCAAGATGGGAAACTAGGTGTCAGGTACTGTACTATATATACAAGGGTTCGGATGAGTAAGTGACAGTGCGGGAAGCCGCTAGAAGTGTCTGGAATGTGATGGAAGGTTCTGACAAGTGATAGATGGAAATAAAAGGATATGGAAACATGGAGAAGGGTTCAGGTAGTCACAAAGGTAAAGGAAAGAGGGAATGTAGGAGAAAGCGAAGTAAGTACCGTATCCTGTATGGCATGTCACGACAGAAAGGGGATGCCATCTGTGAGGTGGAAGGTCGAATTCATCCAGTTCTAAGGTTCTCTTCAAGAAACTTGTCGAGCACCTCTTGTTCCTTTGGGTTTAGCAGATATACCTTGCAATCTAAAGGTTTGGAGCCTGGCGTTAGATCAATAGCATGGTCCCAAGGGTGTCATTGTGGTAACTGGTCAAACTCCTTCTGGCTGAAAACATCGGGATACTCCTTGACATAGGATTTGGAAGTGTCGAACTCTTCAGCTGTTTCCTTCTTAGCCTGTTCCTCCGTCCACTTCCTTGACTGTACCTGCTCATGAACATATCTATCCCAGTCGAACAAGAAAAGCTGTTCGCCTTCCTGCAACGCCGCTCTAGAATGAGTATCCTCTGGTGTCCAAAAGTGTGGATTATAACCGCATCGTGTTGGACACCTGTCAAAGGTTAGTTCAGATGTCTCCCAATCGATACTTGGGTTGTGGTGTTGTAGCCAGTCTAGTCCTAGAAAGATGTTATTCTTTCCTAGACCTACTACTCCGAATTGTATGATCTCTGAGTGATCGCCAATAGTCATCCATATCTCGACATACTTATCTATTGATCCGGCATCATTGAGCATGCCGTCGGCATTATAGACAAGCATCTTGACTGGTAAGTCCTTGGTGACTAGGTTGTGCCGTTTGACGAATTCTGAGTCGATGCAGGAACCGGTTGCTCCACTGTCAAGGAGTCCTTGTGTAACAATCTGTTGACTATCCTCCAGTGTCTCGAGTATTGCTGGAAGCTTGAGACTTTTGCCGCGTGTCCCACGAACATAGCTTCTTTTGTTTTTGAGACTTCGGATGGCTGTGACTGCCGTTTTCCAGTTCCGCTTTCGTATGTCCATGATGGTTTCTTCTGAGGCTTCCTTCTCTCAGGAAGAGGGTATCCAGGTTCGCAACAATCCCACCGCTCTCGGGATTTGATCTTCTCTAACTCTCTGAGTTAGCCATTCAGCAGTGTCAGGTTCATACCATATTGGTTTTTCGGATTTTTCGGATTTGTGTGTGAAGGTGGACGCGTTTTTCTGTCTAGTACCTGTACTAATTATATAATCAACGCCATTATCAACAAATTCCGAAATGTCCGTATGCGAAGGCTCCTGCAGACCTATATCTACTGAGGAGCCTTGGGAAAACCCAAGTCGTTAATGAAATCCGTACGTTCCTGCTCACTCATATTCAGCATGATACCTCTGACCAACGCCTTCCTCTTGTGCAGGCAATTCCTGCTCATGTGGCCTGGTTCACCACAGTTGAAGCACAGCCGCTTCTCCCTTGCTTGGTCAATGTCCATCGGCCTGCCCGTTCCTCCGAACGTGGTGCCAGTGGCATCTCTTTGCTGTACTGCGGGGTATTCCGCCTTCAGAGCTGCTTTCGGCTCCTGTTGGTTCTGCTGGTTGGACGTTTGTCCCTGGTTCTGTCTTTGTGGGTTAGCATTCCACCACCCTGCATACCTGTAACCCCTCTTCTGCTCAGCCCATTGCCACCTGACATTGTCAGCACCTATGACTACCTTCTTCAGCTCCTGGTAATCCGCAAAGGGCTCCGATCGGCTCTTGATTATATCATACAGGAGTGTATGATCGATGGCATTCTCCGCTAAAGTGAGAACATGCGAATCACTCCTGTTGTAATTGGCATCCTTCAGTAACAACTCAAACTCTTTGAAGAAGTCGCCAGCAGGAGTCTTTCCCTGTCTAATGTACGTTAGCTTGTCCCGGGCTTCTTTCTCCCTGGCGACATTCGTGAACTCCCTGTCCATGTCATCGAAAAGATCCTTCCCTGTAATGTTCCATGCACCCTTCTCAATATCAAAATGGTCATCAGTGTATACCTGCGCCCATTCGTCGGCTTTTCCTCCAACCACAAAGGACATGATGATGGTAATTAGATGGTGCGATCCTTCGACCTGCTTTGTCTCCATCAGCTCAGCCGCATAGGCCCTCATCCTTCGTCGCCATGGTCGATATGTAGTGGGGTTGCCATCATAATTCCCTGGTGTATTAACGAACACCCGGCAAGTTGAGGGAGTGGGGTTATTGATTTCAGAGACGTCGGGGGTGGGAGCATGTATTGACTGATCAGTCATGTTGAATTTATAGTAGGGAGGGGTGAGTGTGTTTGGTAAAATAAAATGTGTAACATATCGAGGATAAACTAGTTTTCAACGGAATGTCGAATCCTAGGCAAGTTTGTAAAATGTTTGTGACGGGTGGTGTGTGGTAGAAGCTCTATTCTTCTGTCAGCGACTCGCTAGCTCTCACAAGAGATAACCAGGCATCACACAATGAATGATGAGCAAGAGGATGGAAAAGCGATGAGGATGAATAAAACAACCCAACTACAGGTCTAGCTACCGAGGAGTATAGACGAGAATAGAGCTAAGGAATATAACTACAAAATACTAAGTCTTATATACTAATGGGATATGAAGCCGTGAGAGATGTCTCGCGCCGTAACCATGAGGATCTACAATAAGAGTTGCTTGTATCCATAAGTAAAGCTGTAGGTATTAGGTGAGTAAACAATAAGGCAATATAAAAAGAAGCATGGAAGCGGAACAATAATGACGTCATCCTGTCAATGAGCTGACAGGCACGAGAGAGTTGTGCCTAAGTGAAACGACACTGTGAGAACAATAAGGTTGACGCATGTAACCTAAATAATAATGAGAATATAATGAGCGCTGGTGTAAGCGCCTCAGTAATTAGGTAAGTAAATAAAAGAAAAGGAAAAAGAATAATAAAAAGATTGTTTCGTGACAAGCGATACACAGTATTTCGCCTACAGAAGTGCATATACATCCATCAGCCACCTCCGATCGGATTGCCTATATGCACAGGGCGCCTACTCATTGTCTCTACTATCTTGAATCTGACACTCCCCCTGGCGGCCTGTATACCACCAATCAAGTCCTAAGGCTGTTACAATCCGTCTGTGTTTGTCTTTCAAAAGCGACTTTGTCATGATGTCCGCAACGTTTTGATTGCTTTCAATTGGATGGATTCGGATGTGACCATGCTCAACAATGTCGCGTATAAAGTGATACCGGATATCAATATGTTTTGCTAGGTTGTGTTCCTTGTTTGTCTCAGTGAGGCTGATTGCGCCATGACTATTGCAGAAGATGTCAAGAGGTGTTTCTCCCAGGCCAAGTTCAATTTTGTCCAGCCAACTACATATCCATAGGGCCTGTTGTATACCATGCGACATTGATATATATTCGGATTCTGTGGTTAATAAAGCTATAGATGTCTGACATTTGGAAGACCATGCTACGGGGGCGCCATTGACAAGAAATATGTATCCAGACATTGATTTTCTGGTTGATTTGTCTCCTGCCCAATCTGCATCCACGTATCCTATAGGCTTCACATGTTTAGTCGATCCCAGTTTGTATATGATTCCATACCGGATGGTGGCAAGGATATATTGGCAAAGCTTGATCAGGAGCTCCCAGTGTATACGAGATGGTGCATCCTGTACAGTTGATAGAATGCTACAAGCAAAGACAATATCCGGTCAAGTAGAACTCGCTCCCCACCAACAACATCCCAAGATAGAACGATATGGTTTGCCTTCCATGAATTTGGCATCGTCATCAGTCCGGGGTTCGAGAGAGGTGAGAGAAAAGTTAGGAGGAAGTGGAGTGTATATAGGATGTAGTTGATCTTCTAGTCCGAAGTAACAAAATGCATTGTGGAAGAAGGGTGCTTGCGAGATAGCAATGGATTCATCTGAGAGGTGATCCACAGTGAGACCAACAAGAAAATTCCTGTCCTTCACATCGGTGAGATCCCAGATCTTGAATCCTTTCACCATTTCCTCGGCTTCCTGGCTTGAAGACGACCCACTGTATACATCATTGGTATGCACAGAGGCAATTGAGAATTCGTTAGTTACTGGATCTCATCTAAATCGAATGCAGGGATCTGCTCATGAAGATTTGAATCCTAGATGCCAAAATTGACTTTCAAGTTCTTTATACCATATGTGACCAGCTTGAGACATTCCATATAGTGGCTTGTGCATTAGGCAAACCTTCTGCTCCTCTCCCTGTTTCACAAACCCGATTGGTTGGTGCATATACACAGGAGGATCTTTTGGTAACGTTCCATTAAGGTAAGCAGCGGAAAAAACCCATTGCTGAGTTTGTAATTGTTTGAAGGCACATATTGAAATGAGGAGTGGAACAGACTCACACCGAGCCACCATAGACCAACTCTTGGTGAAGTCAATTCCAGGAATCTGCATGTCTCCTCGAGCCATGTAACGTGCCTTGCGTTTCAAAATATTACCCTCACCATCAACCTTCAGATCGAATACCCACATCCCACTAAGAATCCTCACATCTGCAGGCTTTTTCACTAACGACCAACACCCTCTATCGACTAAGGAGTCGTATTCTTTCTTCATTGCTGGAACCCAGTCATCAGGAGTCTTCATCGCCTCGTGAAAGGATTTAGGAATCCGTATATCTCCTCCCCCTTTGATGGTGCTTGCAAGTGCAATCACGTTTGCCCAGTGTTCGTTATCCCTTCGCGCTTGTTCTTCATCACACTCGGATTCTAATGATTGAAGAAGTCGAGCAGATGGATTGCAAATTCGATCCGAACGATGGAGAGGTTGAAGAGATGTAGGGGTAGGAGGGGTAGGAGCCAAATCAGGATCAAGTGCAGGTTCAACGATATGCTCAGGCTCAGCTGTTGGTTTGTTGATTCCCTGAGAGGAATTGGATAAGTCCTCAGAGTGGTGTGTAAATTCGGCCTCAGTATTATCTCCGTTGATAGCCTGTACCTCATTGACATCAAGAGTCCGATGAGGGATCCCTTCTTCGAAGGTCATGTTCCACACAGCATATACACCTCTCCTCTTTGTATCCCGAATCCGATATCCATGATGCCCAACGTATCCTACAAGACGCCCTTCCCATGCTTGCCTACCGAGTTTCCCTTCTTTGTGGTCCAAGTCTGTGACCCATGCTCGACACCCCCATCTTCTCAGGTGGGAAACGTTGACTTTAATACCGCGTGATTTGAACCATTTCTCCCAGGGGATAACACCAGGATGACGATTAGTGGGAATCATACCGCAAATATAGCAGTATGCATTACCAGCTTCAGCCCAAAGCCTATGGTCCAGATCAGAATCCTCGACCATGGCACAAACACCAGAGATTATGGTCAAGTTAGCACGTTTGACTTGTCCATTTGCTGCTGACGAAGCCTTAGGTACTTTCTCCAGGATTATCCCTCGCTTTGCACACCAAGCATCCATCAATTGATTGTCAAACTCACGTCCCATGTCAATACGAAATGTGCAAAGTTTGCGTCCTGTTTGACATTCTACCATCTCTGTGAATTCTTGGACGAGTTTTAAGATGGTGGCGGCTTCTTTGTTAGGTGGGTAATATGGAAAGGGTATCCCGGTTCTGTCGTTGCATGCTAACAACATGTAGAAGGCTCCCCCTAAACTCCGGGTTCGAGCTCTCCCCCAAAGATCAAGGCTCACTCGTTCGAGAGGTTTGGTAGCTGGAACGACCACATCATCAAAAGGATGATGTTTTGCCTTTGCAAGAAGGCAGACCTTGCACTTTCCGCAGATTCGAAATTTGGTGACCTCCAAACCAGCCACCAACCCTCGTTTCACCATCAGCTTGATTGTATTTATGTCAGCGTGACCAAAGCGCGTATGGCACATCTCTAGGGAACATGGATGAGAATGGGAATCGGTGGAGGCGAGCGCAAATGTCAAATCAATATGACACGAAGATGATGAATCAGAACTTTCTGGTGAGTCCAAATCATCTACTACCTGCACCTGATATAGTCCATTCCCATTCCGCTTTCCTGCTAGCTGGCCGTCCACAATCACCCTCTGGGAAGCAGGATCTCTAACAACAATTCGTCCATTCCCCCATTCCCCTTTCAACCCCTTTTTGTCCATGCTCGGTAACGACAACAAATTCATCGAGAAGCTAGGAGTATGGGTTGCAGGGAATCATAGCCGATGGATAGATCCCTCACACATCCTCACTGTTACTTCAGCTATACCATGTCCTTCGATCACAAAGGAACCAGAGTCTCCTTCAGTCGCCATCCTCCCATTGCGCTTCCTGGGTGTGTACGAAATGAATCACCATCGATCCCGAATACACCAGTGCGAAGCTCCACTATCAATAAAGGTAGGAACGGATATATTGCCATTCACAGACTGAATATGCGTTACAGGAGATGGAATTACACTACTCAGATCACTCGTCTCACCACTTAGAAGGGCAAGATCTTCTTTGTCTCCCAGTCTAGGTGATGAGTTAACACGAGAGTCTGAGCTAGGTGAGTGTGCATCCATACCTCCGAAATCGTAATCGCTGAAGTCATAGATTGTAGCAGCCGCGAAGAACTCCTTATTGTCCAATTCAGGAATGGAGACCACCGTAGATGCATTGGCGGTAACGTTTGATGAGAAGGCAGTAGTGTTGCTGCTAGGTTGGACAATGGGTTCCATTCCCTTTGGAGCGCAATACCATCGTGGACCTTTTCCCTCATTCCCTCCTCCCTTTGCCCAACAGTTCTTCCCGACATGACCAGAGCATTTGCAATTATTGCGAACAACTCCGGGGTTGGAATTTGTGTTGGTGGCCAAGGCATTATGGGTGATTGCATTTCTGCTAGATGGATTAGCAGATTCCACCATCATATCATCCTCGATAAGAGTACGTTTGAGGTCGGAATATGAATGAGAACCATGGTTCTGGATAATCCATAAGTGCTCAGAGGAAAGCGAAGTGAGGAAACAAGAGCACAAGTCCTCATCAGTGACAATACAACCCACGTCGCTGGCAGTCTTACGGAGGACTTCCAATTGCTTGAAGTATTCTTTGAAAGGCGTATCAGTGGTGTATCGGTACTGCTGGATTCGTTCTTTGGCGAGAGCCTGAGCAGCGGCAGAGGAGGTGTTGTATTTGGAGGTGAGCCGATTCCACATCTGATGAGAGGTCATGACTTCTGTGATTCCGATAGACCTGGGATCGCATATGTTCTGGTAAATAATACCCGCAAGTCGTCCATCGCGGAGCTCCCATTCCTCAACAGAAGGGTTGCGCAAATTGATCAAAGTGGGAAGAGCAGCAGCAGAGAGCGGAGTAACTGCAGGAGTAGGGGATGGGGCTGTGATGGTACCATCCAGGTAGCCAGAAAGACCTGTAGCACGAGCTACACTCTTCAGGTGATCATGAAAGATGGCCCAGTTACTAATTCCGATGAGTTGACGATCCATGGGGAAGGAAACAAGATTCGTAAGTGCATTAGCAGAGGACATCTTTGATAGACTGTATAGAGAATTTTTGTCAAGGTTGTTAATGTGTCAATTAAGGTTGAACAGGTCAGCGATTCTGACTGTGAATCTGACAGACTTTAACCTAAGTAAGTACAACGAAACCTCAGAACAGTGCAATATTCTCCATTACCTTTAACCTAAGTAAGTACAATGAAACTAATGGAATCGTAAGTAACTGTAAATAGGATGGAATGGAATAGACATACCCTCAGAACAGTGCAATATTCTGAGGGTCATCGGAACTGATACAAGTCTATAAGTGAAAATAGAGGATTGGAAATGTCAGGTGAAACAGTCCGAGAAAGATAGTGATATGCAGTATTTTGCCTATGGAAGTGCATATACATCCATTGGCCACCTCTGATCGGATTGCCTATATGCACAGGGCGCCTACTCATTGTCTCTACTATCTTGAATCTGACAATTTCATGTCTTGTGGAATGATGTACCACCAGCTAGCCCAGCAATACTGAATCCAATGACATTAGATTAGCACTTAAGTCTATCTAACTGTGACATCATGTGCACTTATTCATTAAGTATAAGCACTGACTGTTAATATGTGATTAACAAGTAGCTGTTATATATTTAGCCTGTCATGACATGCTACACAGGATACAGTACTTACTTCATTTTTCCTACATTTCCTCCTTTCTTTATCTTTGTTACTGTTTGGATCCTTCTACTTCCTTCTACTTCCTTTTATCATCCTTCAGAGCTTTCTATCACATTCCAGATACTTCTATCGGCTTCCCGCGCTGTTGCTTACTCATCTGGACACCTGTATATATAGTACAGTAGTTGACACCTAGTTCCCCATCTTGACCTCTTGGTCTTTGGAACTAGGTTAGTACTTGTATCTTTGTTTACACCCAATATACTTACTTGGTCTTTGGAACTAGTTTTCCTTGTGTGACCCTAGTGATTGGCCCTTGCACTATCACTGTTGTCTAAGATCCTTATTTCTTTCAGCCTTTGTGTGTGGTGCTAGCCCCACCCCTCACCTTGGTTTGTGCTTTGAGCCTGTGCTTCCTCTGTGCTTTCTCTCTTTGTCACCACATAGCCCTCTAACAGTTATGCTGTATTGTTTTCTCATATAACATAATGTTGAAGGGTGACTTGGCACAGTTTATGTTGCACACTTATTGCAGCAATGGCTGTAGACAATAGAGTTTACCCCTTCAGTAACACTGCTGTTGTAGTTTGTGTACAAGGGTGGTGTTGTACTATTGACCTTGCAGACTGCACAGCACTCCAATAGACACTAGTAGTGTTATGATCATGCAGGTAGTGATTGTTGGAAATGGGTTGCAAAGGTAATCAAGGGAGAAAGCCTATGCAGAGGTTAAATACTTCATGAAGGTAAAATGATCCAAATGGGTAGTTGGACCTTGGCTCCACTATTAATGGAGTCCTTGACACATTGCATATCCAAAAGGGAAGAAGTAAATTAGTGTTCCATTTGCAATAACCTTTGCAGAATGTACTGACAAGAAGGAATGTTGAAATGATAATACAGATAGTTGATGATTAGAACGTCTCACTATTGAAGTGCTATCAAGGTTGATATTTAAACTGAAGAACTACCTATTTAATACTGTAGCTTTATACTGTGAACTACATCAGGATCACGAAGCAATACTATCACCAGATGGGTTAGCTCATCAGAGAAAGAATAAAGGGAAAATATAAAAGGAATAGTACTCATCTGGTTATGATGAGGAAAGATAATGAAGAATTACTTTGCATTGGAAATCCTTCACAAAGGAATACATAGCAGTATGGAGATGTAAGTAATATATCTGAGAAACAGAAAACAATTGAAAAGCTTTGTAAGGACTTAGCTTCACACAGATATAACAAGTAGTGAATATCAATTTGGTTCCTTTCAAACTGTAGTAGGGATACATGGTTGTTTGGTCTTGTATGTACTAAAAGCACATGAGGCATGATAATAGTTGTACACAATTATGCACACCTATAAAGTGAGAATGTCACTACAGTAATGAGTAAAGTGATAGGTAAACTAAATATACAGGGAGTGTTCTATCACTATTATTAACAGGTAGTGATTTACTCAGCATTGTTACCAACATCTCTTTTTTCCCTATCTTTTCATCTTAGCTCTTATCTCCTATCTTGTCTAATCTCCAAATATTCTTTATTTTCCTTTAATTGTTTTTCTTTATAAATAGTAGCAGACATAGAAACCCTGGGTCTAGGGCATTGGCTGTTATAGGAATATTTACTTACATGTAAGCCATAGCTGTTGTATTTCATTAGCTTTGCTCTTGTCTATTTGGTTTAGCTCAGAGCCTTGTTCTACTCCTTTGATAGGTATCAGGATCCAAAGGCTATGCTAATTATACAATATGCTTACAATGTTGTATCAATGAGGGTTCATTTTGAGAGTAATTTTGAGTCAACTCCTTCCATTCAAGCATTTCATTGCTGTCCCATGATAACTGGTCACAATCCAAGTCTATTCTTACCTTTCTTGATAGTGCTGCATCACATTCTTGTATTTGGAGTCATGACCATTTGTGTTATACAAACCTATAAAGGCACACCTCCAGGGGATCAATATATAACACCTGTAAGAAGCCTAGTGATATTTTTTGATTTTACAGTGCCTATAACTGTTATATCTGTGTGAAGTTCAGTCCTTATGAAGGTTTGTGATTATTCTTCAAATTTTTAGAGATATTAATTACATCCTTACACCACTACTTATTCCTTCATGGAGGAATTCCAATGCAAAGTTTTTCTTCATTATCTTTCCTCATTGTTATCTGATGAGTTATTATTTCTTCTATATTCTCCCTTTGTTCTTTTTTCTGATGAGCTAGCCCATTCAGGGATATTATCACTTTGCAATCCTGATGTAGTTTACAATATAAAGCTACAGTATTGTCAGTGACTCGCTAGCTCTCTCAAAAGATAACCAGGCATCACACGAGAATTGATGAGCAAGAGGATGGAAAAGCAGTGAGGATAAAACAACCCAACTACAAGTCTAGCTACTGAGGAGTATAGATGAGAATAGAGCTAAGGAATATAACTACAAAATACTAAGTCTTATATATGTATGGGATATGAAGCCGTGAGAAGTATCTTGCACCATAACTGTGAGGATACACAATAAGAGTTGCCTGTATCCATGTGTAAGGCTGTAGGTATTTGGTGAGTGAACAATAAGGCAATATAAAAGAAATGCGATAGTGGGACAATAATGATGACATCCTGTCAATGAGCTGACAGGCATGAGAGAGTCGCATATGGATGAAATGACAATGCAAGAACAATAAGGTTGATGCATATAATCTAGATGGAAATGAAAATATAATGAGCGCTGGTGTAAGCACTTTAGTGATTAAGTAAGTAAATAAATGAAATGAAAAATGAAAAAGAATGTTTCATGACAAGTATTGAATAGGTAGTTCCTCAGTTTAAATATTGACTTTGATAGCACTTTAAGAGTGATATTTACCAATAAACATCCACACTCACTATAATTCCAACATCTCTCCTTGTTAGTATGCTTGCAAATGGAACACTACTCTATCATCTTTATCCCTTATTGGACACATGACATGTTGAGGACTCCACCAATAGTAGAATTGAGGTCCAACTACCCTCCTGGATTGTACTACCTTTGCAAAGGATAAAACCAATGTGAAGGCATTCTTCCCACAATTATAATCACAATCATTTTCCCAATGATCCCTGTCTGCATGATTATAACAATAATGGTTGTGATATTTGAGTAAGAATATAAGATATGTCTCAGGATATATCCCAGATTTTTCGGGATTTTATCCAATTTTATATTATATATATGACCCTAGTAAAATATTGTATTTGGCAAATTATTTTGTGTGGGAAAAATAGAATATTTTACTGTCATGAAAAGCAATGGGTGATGATTACCATGTTAGGCGCCAATCATTGCAGGCTATGGTATGGTGGAAATTATCATCAGAACAGAGGAGAGAAATCTCAATCAATTGCATATACCTGCCTCTAATACACCTTCCTTTGGTATGAAGTTGCTATCTATTCCTGCTATGAATCAAACTGGGTATCATGAATCCTGGGGAAATGGATGTTTGGATGTTCAGCACCCCATTTTCAATGCTACCATTATTAATGAATGACTAGTGAGTGGTACTGGTAAAAGTGGTATTTATCAAGTACAAGTTGTAAATAATGTTGATTCTAAATCCTTGCCCATCTCATCCTCCACACAAATTACTGAACCTTCCATTGTTTTTGCCTCTGCTGGATGCTTGAGATTCAAACCCTGCTCACTTGAAATGTGGCACACCCAGTTTGGGCATGCAAACATAAATATGATTCAAATCATGGTAAAATGCAAGCTTGTGGAAGGACTAGAGGTATTAGACTTTTCACTATGTGGGAAATGCAAATTTCGTCTTTGAGCTAAGGTGAAGCACTATTAAGATCATGCTTAGCTAGAGACTGTGGAGGAAAGGTGAAGTAAATTGTATAAGAAGGTGACACATGTAGGAAGAGGTTTTCTGTGAAGAACATAGTTCCACAGTACAAGTGAGGGTAATGGATGCTGTGACATGCTACATGTGATATGGGTACCTACTTCATTTTTCCTACATTTCCTCCTTTCTTTCTCCTTGCTATTTTCTGGATCCTTCTACTCCTTTCCATATCCTTCTATTTCTTTCTATCATCCCTCAGAGCTTTCTATTACATTCTAGATACTTCTATTGGTTTCCTGTGATGCTGCTTACTCATCCAGACACTCATATATATAGTACAGTAGTTGACACCTAGTTCCCCATCTTGACCTCTTGGTCTTTGGAACTAGGTTAGTACTTGTATCTTCATTTACACTCAATATACTTACTTGGTCTTTGGAACTAGATTTCCTTGTGTGACACTAGTGCTTGGTCCTTGTGCTATCACTGTTCTCTTGATCATTATCTCTGTCAGCCTTTGTGTGTGGTGCTAGCCCCACTCCTCACTGTGCTTTGAGCCTGTGCTTTCCTCTGTGCTTCCTCCCCTTGTCACCACAATGGACATTGATGCTATTATTGATAGCATCCTCACTATGGCAAGTTGTTTGGGGAAATAGGTAGTAACAGCCTATTATGAAAGCATCCATTTTCTATTATTCTTTTCTTTTATCTTTACTTACCTAATCACTAAAGCACTTACACTAGTGCTTATTATATTTTCATTTCTGTCTAGATTACATGTGTCAACCTTATTGTTCTTGCATTGTTGTCGTGGTGACGAAGGGGGAAAGCACAGAGAAGGCACAGGCTTGAAGCACAAACTGAAGTGAGGGGTGGGGCTAGCACCACACACGAAGGCTGAAAGATAAAATGATCAAGATGGCAGTGATAGCGCAGGGGCCAATCACTAGGGTCACACAAGGAAAACTAGTTCCAAAGACCAAGTAAGTATATTGAAGGTAAACGATGATACAGGTACTAACCTAGTTCCAAAGACCAAGAGGTCAAGATGGGGAACTAGGTGTCAGCTACTGTACTATATATACAAGGGTTCAGATGAGTAAGCGACAGCGCGGGAAGCCGATAGAAGTGTCTGGAATGTGATGGAAGGTTCTGACAAGTGATAGATGGAAATAAAAGGATATGGAAGCATGGAGAAGGGTTCAGGTAGTCACAAAGGTAAAGGAAAGAGGGAATGTAGGAGAAAACGAAGTAAGTACCATATCCTGTATGGCATGTCATGACAGTTGTTTCACCTGTGCGCGACTCTCTTGTGCCTGTCAGCCCATTGACAGGATGTCATCACTATTGTCCCACTGTCAGCGACTCGCTAGCTCTCACAAGAGACAACCAGGCGTCACACAATAGATGATGAGCAAGAGGATGAAAAAGCAAAAAGCGGATGGATAAAACAACCCAACTACAAGTCTAGCTACCGAGGAGAATAGACGAGAATAGAGCTAAGGAATATAACTACCAAATATCTAGTCTTATATACAAAATGGGATATGAAACCGTGAGAGACGTCTCGCACCGTAACCGTGAGGATCTACAATAAGAGTCGCTCGTATCCATAAGTAAAGCTGTAGGTATTCGGTGAGTAAACAATAAGGCAATATAAAAAGAAGCATGGAGGCGGAACAATAATGACGTCGTCCTGTCAATGAACTGACAGGCACGAGAGAGTCGCGCCTAAGTGAAACGACAACGCGAGAACAATAAGGTTGACGCGTGTAACCTAAATAATAATGAAAATATAATAAGCGCTAGTGTAAGCGCTTTGGTGATTAGATAAGTAAATAAAAGAAAAGGAAAAGAATAATAAAAGAAAAGAATAATGAAAAAAGATCGATTCATGACACCCACCATCACATTTCTTTTATATTGCCTTATTGTTTATTCACTGAATACCTACAGCTTTACTTATGGATATGAGCAACTCTTATTTTATATCTTCATAGTTATGGCATGAGATACTTCTCACAACTTCATATCCTATATGTATATAAGACATAGTATTTTGTAGTTATATTCCTTAGCTCTATTCTCATTCATACTCCTTGGTAGCTAGACTAGTATTGGGTTGTTTTATCCATTCTCATTATCTTTTTGCCCTCTTGCTCATTGTCTATTGTGTGATGCCTGGTTATCTCTTGTGAGAGCTAGCAAGTTGCTGACAGAAGAATAGAGCTTCTACCACACACCACCTGTCACAAACAATTTACAAACTTGCCTAGGATTCAACATCACCATTGGAAACTAGTTTTCTCAATATGTCACACATTTCTATTTCACAAAACACACTTACCCCTTTAACATAAATCAACATGACTGACGGTGACATGCCAGAAATTTGGTGAGGTGCCTATTCACTAAAAACAGACAATTTGACATGACTAGGTTGAGCAATAAGAGAGTCATAATGAGCCTGAGTTGATGACTGTAGTTATGAGTGAGCCAAATGATGACCTGAGCACACAGTTAAAGAATCTGAACAAACTAGTTTCAATGATTGTAGTACTTATGGAATACACATGTTGTCCAAAGGACTTCATACTGGCCCTGTCAACCAGATACCCACCAAATATCAATGAAGGGACTTTCAAGGGACTGGCCACTCAGTGACATACCAAGGGATATACCATACCACATGCATATATGCCACCTAGTCTGAAAAGGGGAGCACCTAGTTTCTAGTAAGAGGACTTATGAGGGCAAATACCTTGTGAGGACTCAGAATGAGACTGACACCAGATGGAAACAGCTCAGAAAGAGGAAATAAGATGATCCATGCAGAACTAGTGGATGGAGACACTTAGGAGACAGACTAGTCTGGGCCTAGTGATCAATCACTTTGACACTTGGCAAGTGGAGTTTAGTACCTACATTTGATAAGACTTGGAAGGCGAATAGAAGAAGAAGTGTATGAACCAGTCTAAGCAATATGGGTATCTATGGATAGCTACTAGACCTGGGTATATGCCCATATATGTGACAAGAGACATGCTGAAGGAGTTCAGTAAGGATTTGAGGAGAAAGAGGAATAAAGGTCCATGGAAACAATTCCATGAGACATGAAGGAGTGGAGCAATGGACTGCCCAGGCAGCCTTTACAGCTGTGGAATGCACTAGAGATGGTCCATAAGGACTAATTATGTTTTCCTTCATACACCAGAGCATACATATACCAATATCTTGTATGTTTTGGGACATTATCTTACTATACATGGACCTAGTCTCTCTTTTATTGTACCAAATCTGCCTAGTTTCTTTCTTAAAGTATTATTTCTGTTTGTTGCACAAGTTTCTGTCAGCAACTTGCTAGCTCTCACAAGAGATAACCAGGCATCACACAATAGACAATGAGCAAGAGGGCAAAAAGATAATGAGAATGGATAAAACAACCCAATACAAGTCTAGCTACCAAGGAGTATAGATGAGAATAGAGCTAAGGAATATAACTACAAAATACTAAGTCTTATATACTAATGGGATATGAAGCCATGAGAATCATCTCGCGCTGTAACCATGAGGATCTACAATAAGAGTCGCTCGTATCCATAAGTAAGGCTGTAGGTATTCAGTGAGTAAACAATAAGGCAATATAAAAAGAAGCATGGAGGCAGGACAATAGTGACATTGTCCTGTCAATGAGCTGACAGGCATGAGAGAGTGGTGAATAGGTGAAACAACAATGTGAGAACAATAAGGTTGATACGTGTAATCTAGATGGAAATGAAAATATAATAAGCACTAGTGTAAGCACTTTAGTGATTAGGTAAGTAGATGAAAGAAAAGGAAAAGAATAATGAGAAAGAGTGTTTTGTGACATTACCCCCTCCCTAGAGTGTGAGTTCCATGAAGTGCTTGTTGTCTAACAAAATTTTTGGAGGGTAACTGTGATGGTGTAGTTTTGGTATCTGGTGGGGGTATAGGGCGGAATAACTTGGTAGGGAACAGGGAGATAAGAATTTCGAGTCAGTTGAGTTTCTGTGGTTTTTTGAAGTACTGGAGGTTTGCATGATCCATAAAAATCTTGACCTGTTCTTCCACACCCAATAAATATTGTTGCCAATTGTTGAGAGAGTCCATGATTGCCATTAACTCTTTGTCATAGATTTCATAATTCTGTTCAACCTCATTGAGGGAACGAGAGCAAAAGGCAATGGGATGCCATCTACCATCAACAAATTGGGATAACACAGCACTGTTAGCATAATCAGATGAATCAGCTTCCACTCTGAACCTCCCATGGTTACAAGGGATCAAAAGGACTACTTCCTCACAAATACAGCACTTCAACTCCTCAAACACCTCCTCCTGGTCCTTCTCCCACTTCCAAGTCCCATTCCCTGTGAGCTGTGTCAGTGGTTTGGCAACAAGACTGAACCCACAAATAAATCATCAAAAGAAGTTGCAAAACCCTAAGAATTGCTGAACATCACGCTTCTTCCATGGAGTAATCCATTCTCAAACAGCTTGTACTTTCTTTAGGTCCATGTGAATAGTTCTGTTACCAATGATAATTCTAAGGTAATCAATGACTGGTTTTTTGAATGAGCATTTTTCGGGTTTCAGGAATAACTTGTGTTCCCAGAGAATGTAAAGTACTTGTTTAATGATTCATTGATGTTCCTCGATACCATCAGTAAAGATTAGAATATTGTCCATGTAAACAATGACATGACCTTCATTGATGAGGTTTTGTAGGATGAGGTTTTTGAAACCTTGGAATGTCGCAGGTGAGTTAGTGAGCCCAAAGAACATAACGGTTGGTTCAAATAAACCCTGATTGGTCCGGAAAGCCACTTTTCATTTGTCACCTTCCTTTATACAGATGTTGTTGAATCCCCATCTAATATCCATCTTTCTGAAGATCTTAGCACCTTTTAAACAATCAATTGTCGTGACACGGTACTTACATCATTTTCCTTACGTTTCTTTTCTTTCACGTGCTTTCTTTCCTTTCATCACATGATCGTGTTTATGACTGTTCATCGCTCAGCGCTCCTTTCATCCATGATTGTTCCATCCCTTCTCACCTGATACCATCTTTCCCATTGTTCTCTCCAATCCTTCTCGCGCTGTCGCTCCATTATTGTTCCCTGGAATCATTCCCATTCGTGTCACAAAGAGGTGACGACGGTGGCGGAGCGGAGCGGAGACTTAGGCGGGAGCGGACAACTAATGTCACAAAGAGGTGACGACGGTGGCGGAGCGGAGCGGAGACTTAGGCGGGAGCGGACAACTGGTCCCAACGACAAAGTTATATTGATAATAAATACAAGTAAGTAAGTTAAAGACATACCTGGTCCCAACGACAAAGAGGTCAAGATAAGGGACCAGGTTGTGGGGGCTGGCTTATATATACAAGGTGGAGCGTGGGAACTATGAGATAATACTGTATAGCTCAGGCACAAGGAATGGAACGGAACTAATAGAATGGAATGGAATGTTCCGGAATGATTATTGTAGGTAGGAGGGCTTGGATGGTGTATCGTAAAGAAAGGAAAATGATAGGGGGGGGGGGGGGCTCACTTCATGACATTACCCCCCTCCTTATGACCATTGTCCTCGATGGTCAAGCTTTTGCCGCCTGGGGATGCTTTCTGTGGAATTTTCGGACAGTGGTTGGTGCATGCTCAAGATTTTGAGCGGGTTCCCATGAGTTGTGTCCTGCGTCATATCCCTTCCACTTTACCAAGTACTCTAACCTCTTCCACCTAACCCGACTATCCAAGATGCCCTCAACTTCGTACTCTGGCTCGTCTTCATCTTCTAGGTATACTGGTTCTGGTGGTGTTGCAATTTCGCCATTGATGGTGTTCCCTCTCCAAGGGTACAGTTTATCAACGTGGAATACTGGGTGGATGCGGTCCAGTGACAGTGGGAGGTCCAGGCGGTAGTCCAGGGGACCAACCTTCTCCAAAATGGCGTAAGGTCCTAGCTGTCGATCCCCAAGTTTCTCACTGGAAAGTTGGAGCTTGATGTCTTCTGCGCTTAGCCAGACCTGATCTCCTACTTGGAACTGATGTGCCTTTCGTTTTCCTCGTTCATAGTTTTCCTTTTGCCATCTTTTTCCCAGGTGTAGAGCTGCCCCGGCATCCTGTCGCACCTCTCGAAGGATCTGAATGCGATCATCCACTGCTGGAATCCCACTTCGCTGACCAACGGGAATGTTAAATAGGGGGAGGTAGCCGTAAGTGAGCTCGAATGGGGAGATTCCAAGTGCAGAGTGGGTACGTGAGTTAATCACAAACTCCGCCATTGGCAAATGCTCTGCCCAGTCATCCTGACGACGTCCCACATACAGCCGGAGATACTTTTCGACTTCTTGGTTTGCCCGCTCGGTTTGCCCGTTCGCTTGGGGGTGGTATCCCGATGTGAGATTGGATTTGATTCCCAGGCGGGAGAGTAGTGATCGCATGAGCTTTGCTGCAAACTGGGGTCCTCGGTCTGATACAAAGCGGAGGGGGAGGCCATGGAGGCGGAAAATTTCGTGGTAGTAGATGTCAGCGACACCTGCTGCTGTGATTGATGTGGTACAAGGGATTGCGTGGATTTGTTTCCCGTAGAGGTCGGTGCAGACAAGGATGGCATCGTATCCTTGTGAATTGGGCAGCTGTGTGATCAGGTCAACTCCCACTTCTTCCCACAGACCTGCTGGGACATCTAGGGGTAGTGTTACTGCTCGTGGGTGTCTCTGTATCTTTTTCCTAGCACAAGTTTCGCATCCTTCCACATACTTTTCTACAAAGGATCGCAGGGTGGGCCACCAAAAGTGGGTGCTAACGAGATCGAGGGTGTTGTGAAGTCCGGGGTGACCAGCGGAGGGGTTGTCGTGGCATTGTTTGAGTACTTCTGTCCGTAGGTCATCCTCTGGTGGGACATATACCCTACCTCGGTGGTACACCAGTCCGTTATCCTCCTCCCATTCTGCTATCCCATTGGCCAAGCGTTGGAGGCCGCTCCTCCTGAGCTCTTCCAGTCCTTCGAGTACTTGGGCTTCTCTTTGCGAGGCCTTCTGGATGCGGTCCTCCAACGGGTTCTGTAGTGAGGCTGCTGCCACTTGCATAAAGTGGGCTGGTTTCAGAACGGTCTGTTGTCGGTTGTCTTCACTGTCCAACACCTGATGCGTTGCCATGCGAGACAGAGCATCTGCCTGTGTGTTTGCCTTGCCTGGGCGGTGAGTCAGCCGGAAGTCGAATCGGGATAACCATAGTGCCCAACGCGCTTGTCGTCGGCTAAGGTCCTGTGCAGAGCGCCAGAATTCCAGGTTTGCATGGTCGGTGATGATCTCGAAGGTCTGCGGTGATCCTTCCAGGAAGCTTCTCCAGTCCTTTAGTGCTTCAATGATTGCCAGCATCTCCCGGTCATAGATTTCGTAGTTTCGTTCGGCTGGTTGCATGGAGGCTGATCGAAATGCTACTGGGTGCCACTGACCATCGTCTTGTTTCTGCATTAGAGCTCCTCCTGTGGCAAAGCCTGATGCATCTACCTCGAGTTGTGTGAGCCTGTTGGGGTCCCAGAGTGCCAGTACCGGAGCTGTGACAAAAGCTTCCCTTAGGGTGTCGAATGCTTGCTGCTGATGTGTTCCCCAGTTGAAGCCTGAGTCTTTCTTGGTTAGGTCATTCAGAGGGCGTGCTATGCGGGCAAAGTTCTGTATGAATCGACGGTAAAAGTTGGCAAAACCTAAGAATCCTCGCAGCTCTCGCAGGTTCTTTGGAGTAGGCCAGTCACGAACTGCAGTCACTTTTACCGGATCCATGCGCACTTCCCCTTCTGATATCACTAGTCCCAAGTACTCGATCTGAAGCTCCTCGAACTCACATTTTTCGGGTCGTAGATAGAGGTCATGTTTCTCTAGCCGTTTTAGTACATCCCGCACTATCTGCCGGTGTTGTTGTAGCTCGTTACTGAAGATAAGGATGTCATCTAGGTACACTGCTACTTTCCCCGCTGCCACTAGGTCTGAAAAGATGGAATTCATGAGTGCTTGGAAGGTCGCTGGGGAGTTGGTGAGACCAAAGAACATTACACTGGGTTCGAATAACCCTCGGTTGGTTGCGAAAGCAGCCTTCCATTCATCACCCTCCTTAATTCGGACATTGTTGTAGCCCCATCTGACATCAAATTTGGTGAAGTACCGTGCCCCCTGCAGACGGCTGACGATGTCAGCAACCAGTGGGAGAGGATAGCGGTTCTTTAGGGTTACTTGATTTAGTTTCCTGTAATCCTGTACAAAACGGAGCTTCCCGTCCTTCTTCTTCACAAAGAAGACAGGTGAAGACAGTGGCGATTTTGAGGGGCGAATGTAGCCTTTTCGGAGGTTGTCATCCAGAAAACGGTCGAGTTCGCCTTGTTCGTTCAATGACATTGGGTAGACTTTCGTACGCATGGTTTCGGGTGCTCCTGGGATCAGTTCAATGGCGTGATCCCAGGGTTTGTGTTCAGGGAGACGTTCTGAGGCCATTTCAGAGAATACCTTTTTGAAATCCCTATAGGGCTCTGGGATCATTTCTTCGAAGGTTTTCACGGGTTTTGCTTTGTAGGCCTGCTCCGCTAGCTGTTGGGAATATGTGAATCCTGCTGCGCACCAGACCTCTTCTGTTTGTTCGTGTAGGATGCCTGACTTCACCCATGCACGCCGGGTTTGTCGGTTGGCTCGAATGCGGTGTATCGGCGACTCATCTGCCTCCTCTTCCTCTGCTAAGTTCAGTGGGGTTTCGGGAGTGATGACTGTTTCAATTTCCTCCACAGTGTCTTGTTCTTCTACCTCCTCTATCGTTGTCCGTTGTGGTCTAACCGAGAGTCGTCCCTTCTCCCAGTCAATATCTGGATTGGCTTTACGTAGCCAGGGGAGTCCCAGGATTAGGTCTTCACTTCCCAGATTGGTTATCAGCAAATCTGTCCACCGTTCTTGATTATTGACAGTCAGGGCTAGACGTGCAAAATGCGTAATCTGCCCTGCTCGGTTAGCAGATCCATCGATGTTAAAGACCCCAATGGGTTTCCTGAGTGGGAAGATCCTTACTTGGTGGCGGGTGACAAACTCCTGATTCAGGAATAGAGCCGTGGCTCCAGAATCAACCATGGCCGCAGTTGCTATACTGTGATTTCTTCCTCTTAATTTTGCGTTAATTCGGAAGTGTGACGAATTGGAGTTCAATTCCGAAATATTAGATATGGTACATGAGGGTAGAGAATCATATGTGGACGTAGCATGTATAGCAAATTGGTTTACGGGTACTCTCGGTGCGGCCGAGACGGGTACCCGCTTTAAAAACCCTCCTGCGAGCCTGAAGCGGGGGCCATGGCATTGGCTCTGTTCAGGAGTTCTTGGAGCTGGGCAATTTGGATGGAGAGGTCGGGGGTAGCTGGGGACTGGGCAATAGGGGCAGGAGCAGGGGCCGGAGTGGAAGCCGCAATTTGGACAGGTTCATTGGGAAAGAGAGTGAAAGGCGTTGAAGAGGAGGCTGCGACTTGTTGACGGCGGGGTTGTTGACGCTTACCCCGGCCGCATTCTAGACCCATGAATTTATCCTGGCAGACTGACTCTAAATGACCTCGTCGCCCACAGTAGCGGCATACTGTGTCCTTGTACGAGCAGTTCCTCTTCTCATGACTCTGTGAACCACAACCGTAACACCTGCCTCTCATCTGGGCCACGAAGCTTTCTCTACTGTTGCCATTGGTATGCGTGGCATCAACGTCCATAGCATGGGAGTTGGCAGGGGGAGAGGAGATGTGAGAGGTGCCCTGATTACGGCCTGTCATGGTGGGGTCATGCAGGAATACGTCTACCGAGATTGCTCGCCTGATTGCCTCCTCTAGTGTAGGGGCTAATCCCTGAGCTATGTTGACCACGATGAGATTTTGTCGAATCTCTGGGTTGAGGCCACTGTGAAAGCGTTCTCGTAGGTCGATATCTGAGAGCCCAGTTCGATCGCCGATGTCTTTGAAGTTCTGTGCAAATTCTGCTACCGTTTGACCTTTTGCTTGCCTGAGATGCTGGATTGCATTCCGGGCTTCCATGCCTGCGTCAATGGATTCGAATCGGAGGGTGAAGGCTGTTTTAAAGTCTTCCCATCGTCCATTAAACGGTTGTTGGTGATGACTGAATTCCAAGAGGTATGGGGTGGCCCAATCAGCAGCCTTTCCCGAGAAGAATCCTAGAGCCGCCTTAATCAGTTTCCCTTCGTTGTCCTTCAAATCCGGTTGTTCCACTGCCCAGCTCTGATACTGAGCAATGAAGCGACGGGCTTCCGCACTACTCGAGCCTTTGAAGAGCTCGGGTTTATTCATGCTCGACTTGGCTGCAGCTCTGTGAAGGTTGGCTGTGAGCTGAGTCACCTGCTCGATAAGCTGTGCCATGAGCTGATTTGTGTTGACTTCAGAGGTCGACATAATGGATGGGGGTGCAGTGGGAGTAGGGATAAGGATGGGTGTGATCACGGTACCGTCGGAAAGGTTCTCCTCTTCACTGATGGAGTTGGCAGCAGCGTTCGGACAGGGTTGAGAACTGCCATCAGCCCAGGAGCTGCTTTTGCTGCGGTGGATGTGGGTTTGGTCTTTAGTATCAAAAGCGTGTGGGTAGGCAGAGCAGTCGATAGCTTGGGCGGGCAGGCTTGGTGCGGAGGTGTCTGTAGACGTGGTGGAAGCGGAGCCTGCAAGGATAACCTAATCGGTAGGCTATCAGTGCAGTAAGGGATCTTGACCTAATGTCACAAAGAGGTGACGACGGTGGCGGAGCGGAGCGGAGACTTAGGCGGGAGCGGACAACTGGTCCCAACGACAAAGTTATATTGATAATAAATACAAGTAAGTAAGTTAAAGACATACCTGGTCCCAACGACAAAGAGGTCAAGATAAGGGACCAGGTTGTGGGGGCTGGCTTATATATACAAGGTGGAGCGTGGGAACTATGAGATAATACTGTATAGCTCAGGCACAAGGAATGGAACGGAACTAATAGAATGGAATGGAATGTTCCGGAATGATTATTGTAGGTAGGAGGGCTTGGATGGTGTATCGTAAAGAAAGGAAAATGATAGGGGGGGGGGGGGGGGCTCACTTCATGACAGTATCCTTGTGAATTGGGCAGCTGTGTGATCAGGTCAACTCCCACTTCTTCCCACAAGCCTGCCGGGACGTCTAGGGGTAGTGTTACTGCCCGTGGGTGTCTCTGTATCTTTTTCCCTGCACAAGTTTTGCATCCTTCCACATACTTTTCTACAAAGGATCGCAGGGTGGGCCACCAAAAATGGGTGCTAACGAGATCAAGGGTGTTGTGAAGCCCGGGGTGGCCAGCGGAGGGGTTGTCGTGGCATTGTTTGAGTACTTCTGTCCGTAAGTCATCCTCTGATAGGATGTATACCGTATCTCGGTGGTACACCAGTCCATTATCCTCCTCCCATTCCGCTATTCCATTGGCCAAGCATTGGAGACCACTCCTCCTAAGCTCCTCCAGTCCTTCAAGTACTTGGGCTTCTCTTTCCGAGGCCTTCCGGATGTGGTCTTCCAATGGGTTCTGTAGTGAGGCTGCTGCCACTTGCATAAAGTGGGCTGGTTTTAGAATGGTCTGTTGTTGGTTGTCTTCACTGTCCAACACCTGATGCGTTGCCATGCAAGAAAGAGCATCTGCCTGTGTGTTCGCCTTGCCTGGGTGGTGAGTCAGCTGAAAGTCGAATCAGGATAACCATAGTGTCCATCGTGCTTGTTGTCAGCTAAGGTCCTGTGCGGAGCGCCAGAATTCCAGGTTTGCATGGTCAGTGATGATCTCAAAGGTCTGCAGAGATCCTTCCAGGAAGCTTCTCCAGTCCTTTAGTGCTTCAATGATCGCCAGCATCTCTCGATCGTAGATTTCATAGTTCTGTTCAGCTGGTTGCATGGAGGCTGATTGAAATGCTACTGGGTGCCACTGACCATCGTCTTGTTTCTGCATTAGAGCTCCTCCTGTGGCAAAGCCTGATGCATCTACCTCAAGTTGTGTGAGCCTGTTGGGGTCCCAGAGTGCCAGTACCAGTGCTGTGATGAAAGCATCCCTTAGGGTGTCAAATGCTTGTTGCTGATGTGTTCCCCAGTTGAAGCCTGAGTCCTTCTTGGTTAGGTCGTTCAGAGGGCGTGCTATGCGGGCAAAGTTCTGTATGAATTGACGGTAGAAGTTGGCAAAACCTAAGAATCCTTGCAGCTCTCGCAGGTTCTTTGGAGTAGGCCAGTCCCGAACTGCAGCCACTTTTACCGGGTCCATGTGCACTTCCCCTTCTGATATCACTAGTCCCAAGTACTCAATCTGAAGCTCCTCGAACTCACATTTTTCGGGTCATAGATAGAGGTCATGTTTCTCTAGCCATTTTAGTACCTCCCGCACTATCTGCCAGTGTTGTTGTAGTTCATTACTGAAGATAAGGATGTCATCTAGGTACACTGCTACTTTCCCTGCTGCCACTAGGTCTGAAAAGATAGAATTCATGAGTGCTTGGAAGGTAGCTGGGGAGTTGGTGAGACTGAAGAACATTACGCTGGGTTCGAATAACCCTCGGTTGGTTGCGAAAGCGGCTTTCCATTCATCACCCTCCTTAATTCGAACATTATTGTAGCCCCATCTAACGTCAAATTTGGTAAAATACCATGCTCCCTGTAGGCGGCTAATAATGTTGGCAACCAGTGGGAGGGGGTAACAGTTCTTTAGAGTTACTTGATTTAGTTTCCTGTAATCCTGTACAAAGCGGAGCTTCCCGTCCTTCTTCTTCACAAAGAAGACAGGTGAAGACAGTGGCGATTTTGAGGGGCGAATGTAGCCTTTTCGGAGATTGTCATCCAGAAAGCGGTCGAGTTCGCCTTGTTCATTCAATGACATTGGGTAGACTTTCGTATGCATGGTTTCAGGTGCTCCTGGGATCAGTTCGATGGCGTGATCCCAAGGTTGGTGTTCAGGGAGGTGTTCTGAGGCCGTTTCAGAGAATACCTTTTCAAAATCCCTATAGGGCTCTGGGATCATTTCTTCAAAGGTTTTCACGGATTTTGCTTTGTGGGCCTGCTCTGCTAGCTGTTGGTAATATGTGAATCCTGCTGCGCACCAGACCTCCTCTGTTTGTTTGTGTAGGATGCCTGACTTCACCCATGCACACCGGGTTTGTCGGTTGGCTCAAATGTGGTGTATTGGCGACTCCTCTGCCTCCTCTTCCTCCGCTAAGTTCAGTGGGGTTTTGGGAGTGATGACTGTTTCAATCTCCTCTACAGTGTCTTGTTCCTCTACCTCCTCTATCATTGTCCGTTGTGGTCTAACTGAGAGTCGTCCTTTCTCCCAGTCAATATCTGGATTGGCTTTACGTAGCCAGGGGAGTCCCAGGATTAGGTCTTTGCTTCCCAGATTGGTTATCAGCAAATCTGTCCACCGTTCTTGGCTATCGACAGTCAGGGCTAGACGTGCAAAATGCGTAATCTGCCCTGCTCGGTTAGCAGATCCATCAATGTTAAAGACACCAATGGGTTTCCTGAGTGGGAAGATCCTTACTCGGTGGCGGTTGACAAACTCCTGATTCAGGAATAGGGCAGTGGCTCCAGAATCAACCATGGCCGCAGTTGCTATACTGTGATTTCTTCCTCTTAATTTCGCGTTAATTCAGAAGTGTGATGAATTGGAGTTCAATTCCGAAATAGTAGATATGGTACATGAGGGTAGAGAGTCATATGCAGATGTAGCATGTATAGCAAATTGGTTAACGGGTACTCTCGGTGCGGCCGAGGCAGGTACCCGCTTTAAAAACCCTCCTGCGAGCCTGAAGCTGGGGCCATGGCATTGGCTCTGTTCATGAGTTCTTGGAGCTGGGCAATCTGGATGGAGAGGTCGGGGGTAGCTGGGGACTGTGCGATAGGAGCAGGAGCAGGGGCCGGAGTAGAAGCCGCAATTTGGACAGGTTCATTGGGGAAGAGAGTGAAGGGTGTTGAAGAGGAAGCTGCAACTTGTTGACGGCGGGGTTGTTGACGCTTACCCCAGCCGCATTCTAGACCCATGAATTTGTCTTGGCAGACTGACTCTAAATGACCTCGTCGCCCACAGTAGCGGCATACTGTGTCCTTGTATGAGCAGTTCCTCTTCTCGTGACTCTGTGAACCACAACTGTAACACCTGCCTCTCATCTGAGCCACAAAGCTTTCTCTACTGTTGCCACTGGTATGCGTGGCATCAACGTCCATAGCATGGGAGTTGGCAGGGGGAGAGGAGATGTGAGAGGTGCCCTGATTACGGCCTGTCATGGTGGGGTCATGCAGGAATACATCTACCGAGATTGCTCGCCTGATTGCCTCCTCCAGTGTAGGGGCTAATCCCTGAGCTATGTTGACCACGATGAGATTTTGTTGAATCTCTGGGTTGAGGCCACTGTGAAAGCGTTCTCGTAGGTCGATATCTGAGAGCCCAGTTCGATCGCCGATGTCCTTGAAGTTCTGTGCGAATTCTGCTACCGTTTGACCTTTTGCTTGCCTGAGATGCTGGATTGCATTCCAGGCTTCCATGCCTGCGTCAATGGATTCGAATCGGAGAGTGAAGGCAGTTTTAAAGTCTTCCCATCATCCATTAAATGGTTGTTGGTGATGACTGAATTCCAAGAGGTATGGGGTGGCCCAATCAGCAGCCTTTCCCGAGAAGAATCCTAGGGCCGCCTTAATCAGTTTCCCTTCATTGTCCTTCAAATCTGGTTGTTCCACTGCCCAGCTTTGATACTGGGCAATGAAGCGACGGGCTTCTGCACTACTCGAGCCTTTTGTCATGAAACGATCTTTTTCTATTATTCTTTTCTTTTATTATTCTTTTCCTTTTCTTTTATTTACTTACCTAATCACCAAAGCGCTTACACTAGCGCTTATTATATTTTCATTATCATTTAGGTTACACGCGTCAACCTTATTGTTCTCGCGTTGTCGTTTCACTTAGGCGCGACTCTCTCGTGCCTGTCAGTTCATTGACAGGACGACGTCATTATCGTTCCGCTTCCATGCTTCTTTCTATATTGCCTTATTGTTTACTCACCTAATACCTACAGCTTTACTTATGGATACGAGCGACTCTTATTGTAGATCCTCACGGTTACGGCGCGAGATATCTCTCACAGCTTCATATCCCAATAGTATATAAGACTTAGTATTTTGTAGTTATATTCCTTAGCTCTATTCTCGTCTATTCTCCTCGGTAGCTAGACTTGTAGTTGGGTTATCTTATCCATCCTCTTTTTGCTTTTTCGTCCTCTTGCTCATCATCTATCGTGTGACGCCTGGTTGTCTCTTGTGAGAGCTAGCGAGTCGCTGACACCTTTGAAGAGCTCGGGTTTATTCATGCTTGACTTGGCTGCAGCTCTGTGAAGGTTGGCTGTGAGCTGAGTCACCTGCTCGATGAGCTGTGCCATGAGCTGATTTGTATTGACTTCGGAGGTCGACATAATGGATGGGGGTGCAGTTTGTGGTGACGAAGGGAGAAAGCATGGAGGAAAGCACAGGCTCAAGCACAAGCCGAAGTGAGGAGTGGGGCTAGCACCACACACAAAGGCTGAAAAAGATAATGATCAAGACAGCAGTGATAGCATGAGGGCCAATCGCTAGGGTCGCACAAGGAAAACTAGTTCCAAAGACCAAGTAAATATATTGAAGATAAACGATGATACAAGTACTAACCTAGTTCCAAAGACCAAGAGGTCAAGATGGGGAACTAGGTGTCAGCTTACTGTACTATATATACAAGTGTCTAGCTGAGTAAGCGACAGCGCGGGAAGTTGATAGAAGTATGCGGAATGATGTAGAAGGATGCGGAAGAGTGTAGCTGGATCCAAATAGTAACAAAGATAAAGGAAGAAGGAAATATAGGAAAAATGAAGTAAGTACCGTATCCTGTGTAGCACGTCACGACAAATGATCCGAAGGCTTCGATACAGCAATCGAGCACTTGAAGTGATCGATGTACAGGCCGAAGGATCGTGGGAACAATCAAAGATCGAAGGGACCGAATGGTACGGAAGTCACATAGGAGTGAAGCAAACCTCAATCCATTTATTAGAACAGATCCTCACTATGCCAAGTGGTTCTGGGATGGATTCGGATGATAATGAACAGTAAGAGGACAAAAGAAGAGAGAGGAGTGATTGGGATGGAACCCAAGGCAACCCAAGTCGATATTGAAACTGAGGAATAGTGTACAAGATATCTAACCTTATATACGAGTAATCCTAATTGTTAAATAAAGACAATAAGTGAGAAGGATCCGAAATAATACAATAACGATGTTTCCCGAGAGCGGACAGGTGTGGGAATGCATCGGTCATGACGACTGAGTGTCATGTGATGTATCTGAGGTTGTTCCGAAGTTACTGGGCCAAGGGGCACAGTACAAAGTCGATCGAGATTCAAGTTGGACTTGGTAGTAAATCTGGAAATGGATTGATCGGAGCGTCGACATGTTCAGAAAGTGATCGATAAGCTTGGAAGTCGATCCGGAAAGCATGGTGGAGCGTGGCATGTATATAACAATGTCCAATAGAAAAGAAAGGAAACATGTTCCATTTGTGATGACCTTCACAGAACATACTGACAAGAGGGATGTTAAAACAATGATACAAATAGTTGATTAATTTGGTATCACTATCAAAGTGCTATCAAAGTTGATATTTAAACTAAGGAACTACTTATTCAATACTGTAGCTTTATACTATAGGTAAGTCAGGATCGCAAAGTGATACTAAGCCCAAATTGGTTAGCTCGTAAGTAAAGAACAAAGGGAAGGATAAAAAACAAATAGTACAAATCTGATAAGGATGAACAAAGATAATGAAGGGATACTTCATGAAGTAAATGGGTAGTGATATAGGATATAAGTGATATATCTACATTGTGGAAAGGATCACAAAGCTTTGTAAGGACTTAGCTTTGCACAGACATAATATTAGCAAAATATATTATAGACACATGTTATACACCCAATTTTTTTTTCACTTTCAGACAATTATGACTTTGATAATAATATGGCAATAATTTATCATTGCCCTGTTATATCTATGCAAAACTAAGTCCTTATGAGGCTTTGCGATCCATTCCACTACTTAGGTATATCACTTATATTTTTTAATCACTATGCATTTACTTCGCAAAGGATTTCTGACATGAAGCATTCTTTTGTTACCTTTTCTCATCCTTATTGGATCCATACTATTCCTTTTATATCCTTTCCTTTGTTCTTTACTTATGAGCTAACCCATTTGGGCATGGCATTGCTTCACAATCCTGACTTACCTATAATATAAAGCTACGGTATCGAATAGGTAGTTCCTTGGTTTAAATATCATCCTTGATAGCACTTTGATAGTGATACCATTTAATCATCTATCCATATCATCATTTTAACATCCCTACTGTCAGTATATTCAGTGAAGGTCATCACAAATGGAACATGTTTACTTTTCTTCTCTATCAGACATGCAAAGTGTCGAGGACTCTACTAATAGTGGAGTCAAGGTCCGACTACCTAGTCTTAGGATTGTTTTATCTCGCGAAGTATTTCTCTTCACTGTTTCCTGCAATTAACCCCGCGACCCCTTTATGATGATCCATTAGTGCACGATCATCACATGCCCATAGACAAGTGTCTATGGTATATTTTGTTAATTTGCTGTTTTGCTATATTTTGTTAACAATAATATTTGCAAAGGGGCATGCATTAAATCTGGTGATAATTTATCACCGCCCATTAACAGATGTCTATAATATATTTTGTTCTAAAGTAAATTCATGGATTCATCATTTTCAAATTGTCGGTTAAGCCTAACAACTTAACTACTCAAATGTTGGTGTGGGACCCTTATCTCAAATCCAAACATTGCTGGGATGATACTATATAGCCAGCTAAGGATTTAGTCCAAACTACAATATTAAGCAGCGGAATGTGCGGTATGATAATGAAAAAGTCTATAGGCTATGTACAACGGAGTGGGAATCTTGGACAATGACTCAGCAGCATATTAATCCCAAGCGCAACTATGCAAAAAGGCTAGTATTTATTTATGCGATGTTTTCTTACCTCGTGGTCGTCCCCAACCTTTTCGTTTCATTCGCATCGGAGCAATATCCATCTTAAGAGCCTCAGCAATTTAGAAGAATTGATCAGTCAATTACCAGTAAGTCTTGATTTGACTCACAGGTTCAGCTTTTCCGCGGGTGGATGGAGGAGCCGCTGGGAGTTTGGAAGGGCCACGATGTGGGGGATAGAAAGGATTGGGTTCCTCTCTTCTATTGATGTCCATCAACTTACTGCCATTGTGATTGTCATCGCCAACTTCAAAGTCACCAGTGACTGTCGGATCGGGATCGAAATCCCAAGTCATTCGATCAGCCTCCAACAATCAACTTATTTGTATTCCAAAGACACCAATTTTTCTGTACAAGTTAAATCTTCTTCAACTATATTGACTCTGATATGTCTTTTTTTAAAGATGATACTGAATGTATGATCTATGGTGTCTCGCGAGAGAGATAGAGAGGGAGAAAAAAGCTGAATAATCAGCCGACCAGACTTTTGGGGGCAAACAAACTATGTTTGGACACCCAGAGCTCTCTCGCAGACCCAATGAAGGGGTCAATGCTCAAGCCTGCACTGGGTGAAGGAGAGTACATAGTACATGGATGATACCGGAGACTACAAACAAGAAGAAAGAAAGAAAAGAAAGGAGAAAGGGCCCGTGGTAAGGGTGGGGCAAGAAAAAACCTCGAGCGAGGCTATCGAACTGTATGTGAGATATGAGGAGAAAGAGATGAAGAATGAAACCGAGAACAGCTGCATTTATGCATGCTGAAGACAATGCAAAGCGGCCACCGGACTTGTGGCTCGAGGACAAAGGGAGGAGGCCGTTGATGGTGGCAAAGTCAACAAAGCGCATAGCTAGCATGTGCTTGCCTCATAGACCTCGGTCAAACTGCTTTTGACCGATTCATACAGAATATCATTTATCCTGAGATTATTCTGGATTATTATAATTTCATTCTACTCAAGTATATTTTGTTCTGTATGTACCCAAAGGTCAATACTTGATAACTTTTGAGTTATGAGAATGTGAGTTCAACCCCACAGTGACCTGTCAACACCACTTGCTCGGGATCTGATTTTCTGCATGGGCCGTCCGTTCACGGAAGACCATAGGTTTTGAAGCAGTCAATCTAATTTTCTGCCTGGGTTCCCCTGGATCAGACTCTGACTGATCAACATGTAAAGCACTTTTTGAGCAAGGAAATTACCTCGATCATCGAAGTTTGCTTCATATAATTTCGGATCCGCCTCAATAAGCCCATTCATACCGAGTTTTGTAATGGTTCTGGAAGAATGTGTCGTCGTGTTCGTGGTTGATAACTTTGCTCTACTGCGTTAAAGCCGCGACAGTATGCTGTCGTCCCCTAAGCATACTTGATTCTCCAATATCTCTATGAAACTTCAACCCCACGGACGTCGTCGACTCATGGCTAACATTTAGGCGACGCATTCCTGCCGGTCCACTTCGATAATCCATCTACCCGACCCGTGAAGCCGTCTGCCCGTAGACGCTTCACCATGAGATCACTTGTTGCTACTTCAAACCACCAATTAAGCTACGACTTATGGGAATAATTGTTCAGGAGATGTGTGAACTTGAGTTTGGCAACGACTATAGGCCCTTCCCCACGTGCATCAATCATCCTGTTATAGCGTCGTCTTCTTTGCTTCCATCAATTGTGGCTTGACCCGGAAGGACGATTCAACAAATGTTACTTTGCAGACTCCTTTGGAATAGTGGATGGCTAGGGATGGTTTGACAATAAAAGTTCTTACGAAGGAGCGGTTCAACATTGCAGACAAAGGCCCCATGCAACTCGTGTCAATCCAGATGCCTCATGGTAAACTCACCGTTGGTCGACTTTGTTTTCGTTCGAGCTATAAATTGTCTGCGGATCGTACGACCCTGCTCCCCTTTCCACCAGTTAGATCAGCCTTCCAGTTACTTGAAGCAATGATCTCCATCAGCTACGCGGACATCTACCACCCCTTTCCGTTCTTCTCTGCTACCCATAGCGATGCTCAAGAATTCGCAATTTACTCATCAGACTCAACCGAATCCGAATCCATTCAAAACAGAGCTAATGCAGCCCGGTCAGGTCACCTCAACGAATTTGAAACCGCTGTTCATCGGCTTGGGGTGTTTCGACAGGGCGTCGGAGACGTCGGGCAAAGTACTGAGGACCCTGGCGTGGATAGCGTTGACGTTCAATGGCCCGATTGGCAGACTTGCCACCTGGGATTCAGCTCGAAATTCGAGGGAGACTTGGCAGACATTGTAACCGTCGCTAAGCAAGTAAGGAAAGCGGACGGTAAGGAGGTTGATGGGATTGTTTTCACGAACAATCAGAGAAGCGTTGAAGAGTTCCAGAAAGTTGCATGGACAACGAGGCCTAGGTGAGTACCTGTACATTAAGAGTGCATCCTATCTTGCTAAATATTTTTGTCATTTATCCAAAGTTCATCGGTTGCCAGAAAGGATTTCCCGACACGAGGTAAGCACGACGGGTCCGACACCTCTCCTGATTTATGTTGCTCAATCTGGGCCAAAAGGCTCCCAAAACGGGGGACCAAAAGGTTCCCAAAACGGGGGATCACGACAAGAAGAAGTCTTGACTACGCCGCCCTCACAAAAAATACTCAAATGGATAACGTTGTGGTTTCTATTTTCTACCATGGTAAGTTCAACGCTGTTTATCTAGCGGTAAGCAACCGTTGTGCTGACCATAGATTCCTATAATATGCATTTTTTAACATCTCTACAATATTACCTATTGTGACCTTGGATTATTGAATCTGAAAGATTGGTATTTGGAATTGGTGGGTAATGAGGTGTGTGTATTTTGCCAAATCTCGAGGCACGTTCTTATTACTGACTGTTTCGTTCACAGAGCTGGGACTGGAGAAATGCTTGTACGTCGACTCATCCACTTCTATTACGGACTCATGGCTCAAAATCATCTAACAGTTCGAAGAGCTAGTCCTCGATAGGTTCCCCTTTTTAGTTCCCTCAAATTATTGGTTATCCGAGCCAATCAATCAGGGCATGGCATCTTCCCTACCTCCTGCTCCATGAAACGCGCTGAATGAACAACTGCGACATTTTCAGTGTTTCCGCATGTGATAGAAGTACTACTAAACATCGCATATTTGTTCCTCATGCTGGTTGGCTGGCCTCCAGCGTTGCTTTTCGCCTTTTCCTCAGTGATGCTCACATTAGGGCAGGTACGTACCAGTAGCGCAACAACATGGAAACCAATCTCACGCTACTAAACAGACCCTTTCGCTCTGCATCCAAGCCCAATTCTATTCCAATTTTTTGTCCAACCCAATACACTTGTCAACCTTATCCTGGAGTCTTGTCGCAATGTGAGTTTTGTCTGTATGGAACCATCTGACCCAAATTTCGACTAACATCCGAACGATAGATTCCGTATTGTTATTCCCTTAGTAGTTGGTTGGGTCATAGGCAAAGAACTTTGTTATCGCCTAGTTTGAGGATGAGATTTGCAGGATGACTACACTCTTCACAAACTGAAAGGTTAAAGGGTGCATGTATAATTTTGGACTTTGAATATTGCCCTCGGTTTTACTGGAATAGCAAATGCTGCAGGTTAGGAAAAAGAGTCCGATTGTGTCAAATCGACGAAGAACACTCCATATTGCTATCACAAATCAAACTTTCTCCGCAGGAGCGCCGTTTGCGTCAACGTCCTCAACATCGTTATGTCTATAGATCACGGATCAGTTGAAGGCTCGATATCACATAAAAATAACGGGTATAATGAAGACGATGCTCTTCCACAGATGGTAATTTGAATAAGAGGAAAGAACGTACTTGTCAGAAAGATACATGTCCTTCACGAACAACGACAGCCCGACAGGTACTACTGCAATAACCGTGGCGACAATAAGGAGAATTTTCATGGTATAGTCATAGGATGTTATCTGTAGAGTGAATGAGGATTACCGTGACGAGGAAAAATACGGGTACGTGGATATTTCGTTGAAAGTGGGCGAGATGTTGCCGAGAGAGGACAAACTCACGATTCCGTCATAAATAGCTTCGTCAGACCTGTATGTTACAGCTGTAACGATACTGGCGTAGATGCTATCGATTTCCGTCGTATTGAGAAGACCGTTGAGATGTTGTGACAATTGTTTGGGCATGTAGTCCCTCCAGATGGCAGCGGCCAGTGCAGACCCCACAGCGTTCTATGAGTATATCGGTTCATCATTTTTGCCTAAAGTTCAAAGGTACACTCACTCCTATAGCTGCCCACAGCAACACAAACGCGGTAGCTGTCCCAAGATCCTGATGCCGCACACTACCTTGGGCGAGAAGCTGCGAAGAACAGGCTGCGATACCGCCTCCGAGACCTTGAAGAATTTGACAAATGACAAGGAAGCCTGTGGAGCCATGTGCACCCTTGGATTTGATCATGAGGCCGACACCGAGTAGACGAATACAGAGACCAATAGTGAGGAGCCACTGATAATGCGAGAAAGGGATGGTGAGATGCGAGTTCGAAGGAATCCATTGAGGACCCACCTTAGTACGACGAGTGTAAGCTTGAACGAAGCCGGTAAGGATACCAAAGACCGTCAGAGCCAGGGTTTGTGTGTACGCGAAGTAACTAAAAATCAACAGAATGGCCGTATCAGTACATGATGTAGAGCGAAATCCGATTAGAAGCTTACTTTTGGTCGACCGTGCTCCAATCTTTTGTCACGAATATGAAACTATACTGGTATGTGTACTGCAAGTAAAAAGACACGAAGTCAAAGAACCCGATGAACGCTGGAAACAATATGGTGGGGTTCTTGAAGAATGCCAATGGGAAGACAGGTATTCTGGCAACATAGGTTTCGTAGGGGATGAACCCAATAAGGATAACACCACCACAGACAAGCATGGCAATAATGCTAGGGGAGTTCCAGGTAGTGTAGGCACCATTGACAAGAGTGAGTCTAGTAGGGATAAATCTCAATCATGGGCACAGAATAGGTGGAGAAGAAACAACTCACGGAACCAATAAGCACGTCCATCCCCCTGCGAAAATCAACAACCCCAAAGCATCCATTTCAATCAAAAAGTTCCAGAGTTTTCGCAAAAACGGCTGGGTAGAAATGATTCTCGGAGCATCTACTTCTCCAGTCGCGTCGTTGATGTTGGTAGCTACGACACCGAGCTTCTTTGCACGATGTTGAGCCCAGTAAAGGGTAATGGTAATCGGAGCGACGGCAGCAGGGACGATGATTGCAAACATACCATAGCCCCATCTCCAGCCGGATTGAGCGAGGACATCGGCGGAGATATTGGATGCTACTGCCCAGTTCACGAGGAAGGGAAGCGAGTACAGTGAGGAGAGGAGAGAACGCCATCGCAGGTTTGTCACATCTCCAATGATTATCTAAAGAAGTACAGTGGATGTAAGTGAAATATATATGTGCGATTATGGAGAAGCGAGGGCCAACCTGAATGAGAATCTCCAAGCACGAGTAGCCGACGTAGTAGATGATTCCACCAGCGGCATAGGTGTTAATATTGGTGCATGAAGCGAGAACTACAATCGACGGTACAAGTTAGTGACATTCGGCGGCGATCAACATTGACAAGCGGGATGCGATAGAATCACAAGGACAGAAACGACAATTAACTGACAAAAATCCTGATTAGAAGTAACTATCGAACCAGACTCACGGATATAACCTAAGCAGTAAAAGAACACTAAGAACGTGAATGCCTCCGCACGCCCGAAGGTATCCGCGATCTAACGGTACATAAGCACATGGGGACGGGAAGCATATCATGCGCACCTTGGCAGCGACAGGTTTCATACATGCTAGAATGATCGCCTGAGAGCTCGTTTAGCCATTCGAAAGAGAGATAAGGGTCAAGGAGAGTATTCACCTGAGCAGTAGCGATAGCTCCAAGAAGAGAGTGTTGATTGAACGAGGAGGTCGCGTACGTTTGATAGGTATATGTCGTTTCGCCTGTCGATAGGCGATATCAGAACGATGTAAAGTGGAAAACGCCGTGGCAGACAGCAGGGGTTGAAGGAAGAGCGAAGAGGCTTACCGTCCAGTGAATAAACATAAGAAATGAGTGCAATGCCTACCCAGAACGCGATTCTAGATTTTGGTCCCCTGGGGAAAAGCACGCGACAATGAGCTCGACAAGCAATGAGGATGGAGGTTCAAGAAGACCCATCGTACCATACACGTTGAACAGCTTCAACCTTTGCTAAACCCTCTGTTTGACCCTCCCCGACAACGACTACGTTTGAAACACTGTGCTTCTCATTGTAGTCATTGAGGGAAACATGTTCCTCATTCGTCGTCCCATTAGCCATGACAAATAGAAGAACTTTCAGACGAACAAGTCAGAGCAAATTGTTCCAGTCTGAGTGGAGGTAAAGCGTTATCAGATAAAAAACACAAAAAAATTATCTGATAGTGCCCTTAAATAGCCGTGTTTGATTATCTTTGTTTTTTTTAATATACTTTGAGGAGCCGGTGTTCCTGACTAGCAGTTGACGGAAAAGTTCTGTTGAAGGTTGCAGGTTGCGTGGAGAAGTGAGAAAATTCTTGAGATCTGATTGTTCTTGGATGAGCCTCCGAATAGCCTCAGTCCCGTCTTGAAAGTCCCAACGTTGAGGTCGTTGATGGTGTCGTGGACGAAGCTGGAAATCTGCTGGATGACTGCGCGGGTTCCATGGGTGCCATGTGGTGGTTAGAATCTGACTATGGTATTCGACCCGACCCGACCCGACCCGGCCGCCAACCGTCTTTACAGCCCTTGTGTGCGTAGTCATGGCTTTACAGCGTTGTTTTCGTCCATTTCATCGCGTTTCGTCTTTGCCATCAAGGTGGAATGGAATCTAAAACGTATTCGTGTTCCTTTGGAAGCTCAGACTCTCAACTTTCGGGCCACCATCCTCAGTCGATCTTGAACAATTATCCAACCATCTTTCAACAACTAGAATACAATACGTATCTACAAAGACGCAGGCTCCCGATCATCGTTGTTGATATCTTCTGCAGTTCGGTGGTTTTCAATCTTCGCAGCTCAAACTATCTTTACATCAAGATGTGCTTCTCAATTGAAACTGTTCCCTTCCTCTCGCACTGCCTTTCTCTTTGTTTTCCAAGGCCTCCTATTGGACTGTTCTTCTCTAGACTGAGCCTAGTCAGTCTAAGCTCTAGAATCTTAGGTCAACGAACGAAAGCTCGGCCCCGGAATAGAGTCCGAGTTTCATCCACCTAAAACGTGTCGCATCCAACAGTCAACGGTGATACTGCTCATGGGTGAAGGGGTGGAGTTGATCACAACTATATTGTGAGACGGACATAAGTGGAACTTTCCACGCCTTCGACGAGTACCGGCTCTGCTTTAATTCTCAGGAAGCATTCGAATCTTCAAACATTGACCTCATTCTATGTCTGGAAATCGAACAATCATGATCTTCTCATACCTCAAGACGTTCGTATATATACACTCGAATACAACCTCGCAGTGGAAATCGCCCTCATGTCTTTTCCAGTTTCTCCCACACCAGAGCAAATCGCCCAAGCAAGTATCACCTTGTGAGTTTCATTTTGCCTGTCGGTTAGATGATGACGCTCATTGCTTTCTCCAGCACAGGGCCTATCGTGAGCATATCGAATACGGTAAAAGATGCTTGGACTCTTTTTCTGACTCCAACTCGCAGCTTATTGCAGGGTTTCTTCATTGGGGCTTGTTCGGGGCTTTTTTCACTCAGCTTTGTGAGTTATCCCTACATTTTTTCAATGGGACCTAAGTCTTCGACAGACAATTATACATCCTCTAGTCATTCTGAACGTGATAGCTTTGTTGTCAAATCATTCGGTATGATCGTTCCAACCCTCGAAAGTGCTGTGCCCCGCCTAAGCTGCTCTATCAGTTTATGTCACCATCGTGATTCAGCTGAGCGCAATATTCTTCATCACGCACACCATCTGGGGAACTTTGGTTCTGAACTTCGGCGTTATTGCAGTTGTGACACATGTACCGTGGTCAACACCTCTGGCTCTTTTGACTACTGGAATGTGTACGTTAATATTTCAGCATATGTCCCTCATTCCTTGACCCCCTCGCTAGCTCATCTCACTTCACGAAATAGCTGATTTGTCTTCAATTTTTAGCCACCTCACTAGCTCAAATGTTCTTTTCATGGTACGTCAGCACCCCCTATCCATACTTCGTCCTGTCAGTTTGAATCAAAGATGGACTGACAATGATTTGGTATTCAACAGGCGTATATATACTCTCAGCGGAGGAGCCACAAAGAGAGGCAGATTTCTGATATTCTTTTTGTGCATTGCCATCATAGTGAATACTATCAATTCCTGTTCGGCTGCGAATCAGACGTTTGACTTCTTCCATCGAGATATCGACCATGCAATTTTCAGCCTGCGTTGTATTCAATGTCAAGGTCTGTGTCACGTTGCCGGTGTCGGTACAAGTGGCATGTATTAAAATACTCGGAACACAGTTCTATCTCATGAATCGGAACTTTGAGCTTGTGCCTTCTCTCAATAAGATTTCCGAGGTCAGTACTAGTACTGGTCTGTGTTGCTCCTAATTTTCTTACAACTCATTCCTAGGTTTGGTTAGCGTCCGCCGTCACAGGTGACTGGATAAACGGTGTCACCTTTGTGTTCATGGTGAGGTCTGACTTTGTAAATAGCCCACTAATAGCACTCAATTAAGCTATTTAAATAGATGCGCCGGGAACGCAAAAACTCTGCTTTTCCACAAACCAAGATCATACTAGACAAGATAATCATCAATTTTGTGGAATCCGGTCTGATCACAGCGACACTAGCATTAGCGGATCTCATTGTATTCATCATACTTCCTTCCACGACTGTCCGTGTAACACTGTAAGTTTGATTTTGTACCTTTCATTTGATTGTCAGGTCAAACTGTCAATGCCGCAGAGAGTTTGCGCTTGGTCCACTGTGAGTGATCATCGATTCGTCTTCGGTAGACCCAAGCAGATTTTGAACAAGTTATATAGATATGCAAATGTTATGATGGCCAACCTTAATAGCAGAGAAAAAATTAGACAGGCAGCACACGCTTTGGAAATGAATACCTTTACATCGACCTCACACGGCACTCAGTCTCGTCCGGGTGTTCAAATTATCCAGAATCCAGGTACATTTTCGACGTCCATAGGTCATGCAACGGATCTAGGAAGAGTGCGTTTGGATACTTCGGTCATTCACCATAGCGACGACGTAGGTTTTTATAATGTGAGTTTAAGACATTGTTAGTGATTACTCCTTGACAATACTTTGAAGGGTGATTCAAATCTGGATGCAAAGCTTGCAAGTCTGACCTAAGGGATAGGTTAGCTGATATGTACCATACTACAGTACTGATATGTGTCATACAAACTATTCTATCTACAATAATAAAGCTTGTTGATCTTGAAGGGGTGATATCGATACAATCCAAGCGAGCCTTGGGCAGATCAGAATTGCCCCAATGGTATGCTGTGGCACTCTGTGGGCACTTGACGACCTACTAACGCTATTCCTGAAACCCTTCTAGTTAGGTTCATATTTTGAGTTTTTTAACTAAGTGTACACCGGCATTATCATAAATTTGTTCTTAGTCATCAGAGGCGTTAAGGCTATGGAGTGTCGGTGTGGCAGTGTCCCGCCTTGATGACGTCGGCGGCACCGGCAATCTTGAATCTCGAATATCTTATCAATGTCACGAGGAAACGTTTAAATGCCGGGATGATCATTACTCACCATGAATTTCAAAGTAACGTAATACAAATTCCTTCTCCAGGTCTTCGTTTTCCGTTCTGCACTCCGACGTCGACCTTTCTTCCTTTTTACATCTCTACTTTGTATTTGAACTGAACTCTACTTCTCAGATATACAGCTTTATCTCAGCAAAAAATATCCTGGCTCGACAATACGAAATTCAGAACCTCTTTAGCAGCGATCAATATCATACTGGATTCAAAATACTTGCTGGTATCAGCGTACCCTGAAGATGTCTGGTACTGCGGAGGGTGGGTCGCCGCCACTTCTGGCAGCGTCTACGTCTACGCCTTTGTACGGCATTTCTTCGTTCCAGGAAGCTTCTAATTCCAAGCCTACTACATCCTATCCAAACTTGGTTTCGAATCCACCGCCTACCGTCGTGCAACCGCCAGTTGTGACGACCTCCCTCGTTCAAACCACCCGGCTCGCAGACGGCAAGAAGATGATTAATCAATATGTTATGGACGCTAAAGTCGGCTCTGGACAACACGGGAATGTTTGGCGATGCTACGAGAACAAGTATTATTACTCCTATTATGATGGTCAGGACGCTGAAGAGCGAGAGAGAATAGAAAGGCAAAGAAATTCCAAGGTCTTAGCCATGAAGATTGTCAAGAGAGATAATCCGAAGGCTAGAAGGGATCGACAGTACAAGATGTTGAGGATGAGAGGCGGACCAAGCGCCGCCGGTGCCAATAACTCTGGAAGTAATGCGGGAAACGCAGTAGGGGCTTCCAGCTCCTCAGGTACAGCAAACGGATTAGGAACCACTCGTCCACGAAGCACACCAACAGTTGTAGACGGTATACGCACCGCGGAGCAGGAGATACGCAAGGAGATCGCAATCATGAAAAAATGTAGACATCCGCATGTAGTGCGGCTATATGAGGTTATCGATGATAGGAAGAATGAGATGGTCTTTATGGGTAAGTTGAATTCGACCCCATTTATTCATGAGTTTGCTGGTTTCTCTTGATTCTATCTGTGCAATGTTTCTTCCTTTTTCTTACATATACATCATTTTCATGTTTATCGTACCTATAATTCAGAATGTTTGATATTATTTCTACTAGATATCTATCTATACCATCTCTTTCCCTTCTACCCTTTATCTCAATTAACTGACTGAACATCACTTTTTTAGTAATGGAATACCTCGGTGGCGGCGAAATCCAATACACATCTCCCTCTTCACCCGGTATACCGATCCTCACTGTCGAACAAACTCGCAGAATTATGCGCGATGCCATACTTGGGTTAGAGTATCTGCATCATCAGGGTATCATCCACAGAGATATCAAACCTGCAAACCTTCTATGGAGTACCGGTCATGATAGAGTGAAGATTGCGGATTTTGGGACCGCACATTTCAGGTAAGCTGGGGTAATTCATGCTTCTTCGTTTTCCGCTCTCGAGATCGGCACCTTTAAATTTGTTGTACTTTGTGTCTGATACGATGTAATGTTATACGATTTTGTTGGCGTTCGCATGCGATTCTTTGTTTCTAATCTTGCTATCTTACCGTTATGACTGTTTCGACTCTCCTTTTCCATCACTTCTAAACCTTTCTTCAGCTAGTTTGCCTTCACGAACTCTCTTTACCTGTTCCCGGCTTTTAGCGCGCTGTGTCGATGTTCCAACGTTAGAGTTACCGTGATGAATTAGTTTTTCTCAGAAATTGCTTCGATGCACCAATTTTGATATCTATTTTTGGCTATGTTCTAGCCTCCCCATTGTTTTGTCTGCGGTTCTTCGTTTATGAATCCTTCCCGAGCTTTATATTGCTACATCCATTTCTCATTCCATCAACTTTGCTAATCTATTATTCGAATCTTAGCTACGCACAACGTTTAGCAGCAGCGAAGGCTTCAAATTTGCCTATAGATGACGACGAAGAAGATCCATTATTGCTCAATGACGCCGATTTAGCCAAAAGAGCAGGGAGTCCGGCATTTTTGGCTCCAGAAATCGTGTGGGAGTTCGTGGAATGGCCGCAAGCGGCTAGATTTTACCCTTCATATAGTCCATTATCACCTCCTACGCCTGAAGGTTCTTCACCTCCCGGGCCATCAGTCGATGAAATTGTACCCGCACCCGCACCTCCCCGCCCACCTGTCACAAAATCAATTGACATCTGGGCTCTAGGCGTCACACTTTACTGTCTACTCTTCGGTAAAACGCCCTTTCGCCCGGCGGGCGAAGGAGGGGAGCATTTAACGGAATGGACGGGTTATTATTGGGTATGTAATCGGGATTGGCGGGCCGAGGAAAAAATGGGTTGGGACAGTGTGCTTACAGGCGGACAGAACGCCAGGGAGGGACGGTGGCAAGATTGGGAATGGCTGATAGCTAGGAACAGAGCCAGGGCGAGTTCAGAGGGAAGAGGTGACGGTGATAGTATTGATCCCACCGCCGCGAAGGTCGAGTCTAGTGGATCGAGAGAAGGTGCCTTGGTTATGCATCTTCTTGATCATTTCCTCCAGAAGGATTTAGAGAGACGGATAACTCTTGAGGAAGTGAAGGTGTGTTTCCTACATCGCCTTTTTGCTTTCGCGTTCTGGTATGAACCGGTAACTAATATCATTGTAGATGAACCCTTGGTTCCTTCATGATCTCCCAAATCCGGATTACTGGCTCCGCATGACATCGCCAAATGATTCTGTTTCGCCCATAGAGCTGACCGACACAACGCGATCCTCTGCGTCTTCGGCCACTGGCTCCAGTGATACTAGTTCGCTCGCTGATTCTACCACGATCGAAGCAATCACGCATCCTGACACTATCTTGACCAGTTCCTCCGCCTATCCCACACCGCCTACATCCTCTACAAGGGCGTCTCTTACCTCAGGTGTTTCAGGAACTACCGCAAGCGGATTTGTTGCTCAACAACCCGCCAACACCGTGAAATACTTAAGATCGGCCACAACATCAGATGAAGAAGACCCTATTACTCCGCTTACTCAAATTGCAAAGATTGAGGTCACGGAGAAAGAGCGAGACGACGCTATGAGTGCTGTCAAGTTTAGATGGCGGTGGCAAGGCGGAGAGAAGAAAGATAGCAGGGGGAGTCGAGAGATTACTGCTGGTAAACCTACCGAAGTCTCAGACGGAGGGATGCAAACGCAGAAAGGAAGTCTGCTTCGGGTTAGTAATTCAAAGTTCTTTTTCCTCCTGTCAGGTTGGATTACTGATTGTTTCCTTTCGTTTGATTTTCTTTTCACCTCGGCGTTGTCAAACAATCTGATATTATCCGGTGATCCACCTCTTTTATCATCATGATTATGCTCATTAAATCCCTTCTGGTTCCAACTTCTACTCATTGGCAAATCGCGGGTTTTGGCTTATTTTCGTTCGCGACCGTTGTCTTAAATTAACGTCGTCTATATCCCGGGCTCATCAGATTCCGCACCGGATAACAAACTTTCTTCGGGGCGCCGTTCCATCTCGCTCGAAACCCTCATTCCCAGATCCTGACTCCACTTCCAATACTAGCAGTGCTTCCCGTATCAACCGTACCTCTAGCAAGCACAGTTCTCGCTCTAGTAGGAGGCGCGAAAGTAAAGGCAAAGATATCGGCGATCGTGGACCTGTCACCAGCGAGCCTAACATGCGTTTGAGGGCGCTGAAGAGGGATGACAGGGATGCACGGGCACGGGAAAGAGAGCGGCGTCGTGTTCGGGGGGAGGAAGCTAACGGCAGCGGCAAACATCAACCCCCTGACCTTACCAAGCTCAGCGAACGGGATTTCTTAGAAAGAGTAATTATAGGAACTGCAAATAACCCGGTGTCATCAAGGCCTTTTAGGAATGAAAACAAATCGCCTTCTGTCAGGCCAAGCGCCTCTGCGCCTGAAAGACGATTACGAGAACGAGGCCTGGAAGACGCTGAACGGACACCGAGACTTAGGACTCATGGACTTCCTTCATCAGCTACACAGGGACCTTCTTCCGCGACTGCTTCCTCCTCGCGTGATAAATGGAAAAGCAAAACAAAACAAATGCAGGACTCTCGGAGACACTCTTCTTCACTTCGTCGTTCAATCTCGCGTTCACGATCCCCTGCTATTCGCCAGTCACGTTCGCCAACGCCAGATGCTGGTGCCGGTTCGATGACACCGACTTTGACGGCCACCACGAATCATTCAAATACGAGCATGTCGCCCATGGGAAAGATATTTTCCACGTTGTCGTCTGGGTGGAGGAGGAGCGAGAGCGTAGTATCGTTAGGACTAGGTCTTGCTCATGGACATCTTACACATACCAGGAGCTCTTCGTCAGTCCCCGGCGCCTCAGGAGCGACAGCAATGGGTTCTCCCTCTTCTGCACCGTCAGGTACCAGTGTGACAAGTGTCGTTGCTACAACTTTGACAACGGGGGCAGGTTCATCCTCAAGTTCTGCGGTGCCTTCTTCGTCTGCTTCGCCAGTATCCCCAGATTCCCCTACAGCACCATCCCTCTTCCCAGGACGTCCTCGACCAAACCACGCACTAACACAACCCCGACTGCTTGGTTTCGGTCGGTCAACCACCCGCGTCCCTTCTCGGTTCTTCGTTGACTCGGATGATGATGTTCGCTCGGACTCGGATTCCCTCGATCTCGACGACGACAACATGTCGTGGCTTTCGGATGAAGGTGAAATGCACCGTTCACCTCTTCAAAGCGGACATCGTCATCCTGCGGAACTTGACTCGTTGGAACCCGACCAGCTATCACCTACGTCGCCGATATCGTTTTCGCAGTCATCTGGTCATGATGGCTCCGATTACGAGTATAGGTATAGGTATGAACACCGGTATAATTCAGGTCCGTCGTCTTCCAGTGCGTTCGCTCCAAGGAGACGAGGATGGGATGCAGTGTCAGACGGAGACATGGTGGATGTTATGTCAAATTTAGATATCTCAGATGATGAAGGGAGTAAAGCAGGGGAATTTGAGTACGACAAGCACGAAGGAGAAGAATGAAGGATCAATGTCAAGAATAAATGAGAACAAAAGCTCATTAGAGCCCATTGTCCTCGTGACGACGTCCTTTCAAGTTCTGATAAAATCAATGCTATTCCACAACCACCATCGATGCTGTTCTACTTCATTTTCCACATTACAGGTCGGATTTCATCAAATTCCATCACCCCCATATCTGCCATTACCGCCGGTTTCTTACAATATAGATTGTTTCTTTTCAGTCGCTCGGCAATGCATCGAGCATGTAACAAATCGAATCCCTTAAAACCCACTTCTATGTGGACGTTGTTACCCGTTAGTGTGATACCTTTCTCTTCACCCTCTATCTTGTATCTGGTTTTTCGAAACTGAGTTGTTGTCACATTACTATGCAGTTTTTTTCATACCTACATAGCCAGAACAGTTATCCCAGCTCAATCCATCCTTATGGTCTCCTGTGTACTATAGTTTTTCTGACCTCCTTACATCTCATACACACACGATTATATGGACAAGGTTTCCCCAATTTTCTCCAACTCCGTTCCTTATTTCTTCCAGCCTTCCAGTTCAAACCCTGCCTCCTAGATGAGGATAGAGATACCTATCGAGTAGAACACCATTTCCATGCTGTAACATCATACTATTGTGGAGGCAGGCAGAAACATAAATAATATCACATATCATTACCTTCGAGGTACTACACTTATAATCATCGAGACATATATCACCAAAGCTGCCCCAGTAACTAAGAATTAGGGATTACTCAATGTCATGATCCTGGACCACTATATGGGATACAAGATGTCAAGTAACTAAAGCTCCGAGAAAGGTTCCCTTGTTATGACTGCTTGTCTATAAACCACCAGGATGTGCTGAATTGTACACGTATCACAAGGGAAATGAGTGCTCATGAAATCCCTGATGCCTAATTTCCTACGCTGCAATACGCCTTCACCTATAGGCACGATCAAGTGAACCCATTTCACTGAGGGCGATGATGCTAGTTCGAGGATAACAGTAAATCCGCGATGAAACCGCGTTGAATACTCCGCTTTTTCTATCTCCAGACCGTCCAAGTTGATAGGAAGGATGAGGTTGATGCTGCTCAGCCGAGAATTTTTCTGGACCTCATTTATCACATTTTCCAAGAATTGGAAGTCATCGGCGTTGAAGGCAAAGGCTACGGAGAGTTCTGTAAGATTACAGAGTATGGAAGGATTTTGGATGACTCCAGTAAAGGCGCCAGAGCTAGCTGTCGGGAATAACTATTCATTCAACGTTCGCATGTTGAAATGAACAGACATACCAAAATGATACATTTTTTCTGTTTTCTTCAACTCAAGACACTTTAAGGCTGGCAATCGACCATTCAAGAATCCTTGTATGAGGCCGTTATCCCATATCCGGTAGAATACAATCTTTTGTAGAGATGTCCAATTGAATGGTGAATCTCTGTGGTACAAAACATCGAAGATGTTATGGTCCGGTATCAGTCCAATCTCCAGTTCCCGAAGCGTAATTTTGGCAGCTAACGGAAGGTGTAAGAAGGTAGACTTCGACCATGAATTAAGAATCCAATCCGCATCTCTGGTATGCGAATCTGAACGGAGAAGATATGATATGTTAGTCAGACTGAGCGAACGAAGTCCTGAAAAACAAGGGCTCGACAAGAAGTGGAGTAACTGGATTGCATCTCTGAACACCGCTCTGTCAATGATAAGTGTATCTAAAGAGGATACTAGCGTTCGAGTCAAGCATATATTCTGGTCAAAACGCGAAAAGTCGTTTTTGCAGAGCCACAATCGAGTGAGGTGCCTGAACCTCAACGTGTTGAAAGTGATCCTTGTGAGTTCGGATACGTGGCAGCAGTCCACCTTAACACTCTTCACAAGGAGGTTGAGATGTGAAGATTGAACACGCTGGATGGTCTTCAAGAATGGTTCAGATAAATGGGCAGCAGACGTTGGACAACTAGAGAGCGAACGGAAAAGTAAAGCACGACTTCGAGGAAGCCATGCTTTACACACCTGCGTACATGCGTGCAGAGTGGGCTTGGAGTTAGCGAGTTCGTTGAGAATCACTTCTACCATTTCAATGGGTAGAGCAACGACCATGGTGGTCGCTGATTGGAAGATAGGTAGATACACGCGAGGAAACAGCCGGGAAAGTGTTCTGTTTGGCATTATTTGGCGTTCAAGTCCACGGACCGGGAACATACCGAGGTCAAGTGAATCACTTTTGTTTCAACATCGACACGACATTGACTATAGATAACAACGCGTACACTACCGGACATACCCGGCGGTCCATTTTTCCACCGGGAAGGTCCTTTCTCGCAATGGGTCACTTCGCTTGACGCAGAGAAACTAAAAGGCTAACAGCTCAGACATATAATATCATCCGGCCCTTAGGAGTGGGTCCTCATGCCATCTGCTCTTCACCGAATAAGCAGGCTAAGGGGTTCATTTGTCGTCTTGCTATGTTGACACAGGACACACTGCAAGGCATACAGCGAATATTCACCTATCCATCTACCTCGACAAACCGGTGATTGATTACGTTCATCTGCATAGAGTATGCGCATTAATCGAGCCATTGCTTTGAAGACTGAACCCTTGATTGGAACGGCGGCTGAAAAAATCTACCTGCCGTTTGGATATCGAAAAGTTAGGTCTCCAGTATATAGTAACTGGAAAAAGGTCTCTATTCGACAGGGTAGGTACAAGGATATGCATTAACTAGCCCTTAACTCGACGGTTACTCGGGTAACATCTGCATTCAATTTCCTAACGACTACAACTCACAAGTACTGGTTCAAGCACACATATACCCTTCCTGCTGACTATGAATATCAGTCCACAGTTAGGGGTGAACAACAAGAAGCAAGGGATCATTGGCGTCTCTCAGCTTAACTCTCATCTATTCCTCCATGAAGGTGATGTCCATTCAATATCCATATCCAAACTGTCCCAATTCACCGACCTTCTCAGCTCTTCTACGGAAAGTATTACCATCATAGATGTCACACTGGAAGGTTTACTCGAGGAATCTGTACAAAATCTGGAATCGATAAAATATGTAAACGCATGTCAGACTTGCAAATGAGAAGACAAAACTTTTCGAATCTGTGCCAAGCGCTTTATTGTAGCATCGATTGTCAGACCAATTTGGACTCGCAATACGGACACGCAGAGGGTGATTGAGGCCCTGATTTTTCCGACTGGTCATATTCCTTGAGGGATCTTAGGACGGGCTGTATAAACAGTAAATTCTAAACTCCAATGTTATTCCGCTTTGAGACATACATTCTTTGCGATAGGGGCAGAAGTAGAATTACTGTGAAACAACTTCATGATGATACAATATTGTACATAATTACAACTGCAACGAGAGTGAGTGAATGAATCACAGATAGGAAATCATAGGGAGAGGAAAGACAGCTTTGAGGCCGCCAGACAGGCGAACAGAATGTCCTTGTCCGCATGGTCTAGTTGGAAATCAACAACTCTTCTACTGCATCCTCCAAACACTCCCAGAATCTCTCAATATGTCCAGCCTCAAACCCATTGACGTCCCAACACAAATGCAGCCACAATTTCTTCGCGAACGTGTGTTCGAGGAGAAGAAGACCCCCAGGCTTCTGTCGACTCGCAGTGGTGACGGTGTGAATGTTGATTATCTGGATACAATCTGTTGATTGAGGATCTTGAATTGAAGGGTAAAGAGCTGAAAGCAAGGAAGCAGCTGAAGGAAAAGGGAAACTGGGGGCAGAGGAGATGGAGTTATAGGTTGAGGAAGGCGACGTAGAGGATGGACCAGAGATGTGTCTGCGGGAGTAGGATGTAGATTGCGTATAGATGTTATCCAAATTTCCTATTAATGATAAGCCAAAGAGTGCAGCGCTCGGGGCTGAAGGAAGTTTGATGTCACCGCTGGCAGCCTGAACATTGTTGATTGACGCAGGAAGGGCCGTCGACGTATTCACAACGGGGCCAGCAATGGATTCCGACGCTAAACCAGGGTTCGAGCTTGGAACGAATGTCGTCGGAGGACGAACAATCCGATCAGGTGTTCCCCTTACTCTTGCAGCTCTTCCTTTTGCACCTGTCATCGCTCGATAAGTAAGGAACGGGGACTGAACAACTTTCCGTGTTTGCGCTTTAACTGAACGTGCTCTGTTCCAAAAAGCCACGATGGTGCCTGGCATGAAGGACGGTAGGACGACGTTGAAGTAGGTGAGGGCGAGGAACCAACACGTTGACGATGGATGTGGAGTTAAGTATGGACGGAGGTTCAGTGCGGTGTACATCATCCTATAATACAAGGTTAATGAGCAATGTTTCGGAAGGCACGAAAATGTATATATCAATAGTAGATCAAGAACAGGCCACAATACTAACATTGGCAATTTGATAGCTTGAAAATCCAAATTTGAGTGTCCCCAAGCAACATTACATAGGGCGAACAAGGCATGGTTGATTGTGACGCCACTTTTTTTACACCTAGCGAGTATCTTCACAGTATCTTCTTCAGAAAAAGATTTTTCCATCATGACTGTTTTTTGAGGTTCACGTTGTCGCCGCCGTAAGGTGTGACCGCCCTTAATAGACAGGTGGTATAAATTTTTTCAAAGCAAATACAAAACCGTGGAGATAATGAGGATACAGACGAGAATGGATCCGGTGACGAAGCTAAAAAAAACAACTTACGATTTCTTTATGCAAAGTTTGAAGATAATTGACCTTGGCTGCGGCTCTGCCTATCCCACTGGATAGAATTGGCAGGCGGCTTTCTAGTGCGGGAGGGAGAAGTTCAACCTATCGAACAAGAATTAGTGCAATTCGCATCTAATATGACCTACGCGCACCCAATTCGGAGGTTGCTTCAAAGTTTTCTTAAGGTCATGCATCTTCAGAGAAGACGCTAGCAGAGTCATCAATTCATGCGTACACTGATGGAGTGAGGCACCGTCGCCGATGAAATGGGGAGCACACATTAAAAGGTCATACTTTCCTTCGTCGTCGGGAGTGGGCGGCTCAGGATGCGCCGACGTCGATACAACGAGGTATGACATACGCTCGTCAGATAGTGTACGAGGACCATTCAGATAATTAGATATAAGCTCTGAGATCGTAAATCAGTACGAGTTTGTAACCGTACGGACTGTAAAAACACGCACCATCCTTGGATAAACTATTGAACACCAAGCTCTCTGTGGCCTCTTTGACCGCGTTCTTTGGAGGTGAGAACCTAAATGAAGCATTGGGGCGATTGAATGAGAGGGCAGGATCGTCAAGCTAACCAGAAATACGGCTCCTCCTCAGAAGTCTGTGATATTCCAGAATTCCGATCCCGTAAAACTTGAGCCATCAGTAGAGGATGGCGGCAACGAGTTATCGCCCAACAAAGAGCTATCCTTGAGGGATCCATAACCGTTGTTTTGAACTTCGCGGTGAAAGAAGAGTGGAGAAACCTGCAGATATAATACAGATCAAAACCAATCGGAAAATAAGAAAAAGCAGCGTACATATCGTTTAGCCCATTGCGCAAAGCTGGAACGTAGTATGCATACTCGCTTTCTCCAAGGAGGCGGAAATAATCTCGGCCGTTATGAGAGCTCCATCCTTTCGAATCCTTCTCAACGTCAAAAGTTGTCGCATTCTCTAAAGTCATCGTCGCGTTGAGCCAGGATTTTATAGAGGACGTAGAAGGACGCCAAATTTGTAGTAAACGACGGGAAGTATCGAAGGAATCCACAGCTCGGCGTTTGCGATCTATCTGGCCGTAATCAGCTCTGGTAACGGATGGAATCCAAGAAAAGGTGAAGAATGCCCTAGAACACCTCGAGGAAGTGAAAGGAACATCAGAAGATCGTGTCGAATTTACTAACTTTCACGCGCGGACATTGTGCGGAGGCGGCAGCAACGGCAAGCGAGTTTCCAACAAATAAATCGATCCCTATCAAAAATCACGAGGTGAGTTTTTTAAAGTCTATGTCAAAGCGTTTATTCACGAACGAATTCTTCTTCGTGAACTACAAGACAGCTAACCAGGCTAATGTCAAGGAAGCAAGTACAACGCGGTAGACATGTAGTCGAGCATTCTCCCATGCCAGATGGGCGGCATACGCTTTCCTGTAGGTGCGCCAGCACTGACGAAAATCACAAAAACTGCATCACGCACTGCGGCAAGGCCGTAGACAATAGCATAGAAAGACTGAAGATTTGTAGCATCTATCCGTGGAAAGAATATCTTGAAGACAGCATAGTAGTGCCATCAGGAGAATCATCGCAGTCAAGTCTTTCCAGATGACTTGGAAAATTCCGATTGTCCGTTCACAATGAATTGTGCTCCTTGATAGGTCCCCACCGTCTGTGGTAATGGGTGCTCACAGTGATATCCAATGTTCGAGATTTTGGAACTCTGAGTCACCGGGACGATTAGAACTACTTCTGAGCAAGATACGATGAACCTTTAGCGCTTCGGGGTTTCGATTTACCTGGGTATGCAAAATATGAATTAGGAATGATAACACGACTGAACGTAAATCATAGGATAACGAAAGCAAAACAACAAGAGGATATCAAGCAAAAAGCACAGCATCTGAGCCAGAATGACAGACACGATAAAACGCGATGATGATCCACAAACACCGAAACACAAAAAACAGACTGGATAAATAAGAATATAACTAGGATCGTATAAATCATGGTCCGTCGCTAGGAAGGAATTGTTGATAGAAGTACAGACGGTGCAACGAATACAAAGAAAGCAGCCGCCGTGTGAGAGAATGCTACACGATGTTGAACTGAAAAATGCAGTGCTATAGATCACAATGGAATGGAAGACGAAGAATGCGATTGGATGAGTGACAGATCGCGACAAAGGCGTTTATCCGTAGTAGATGCTGCATAATTCTATTAAGAAACACCTACGCAGAGGAGAAATCATGAGCTCACCCCCTCGACGTCGTCGATATTGGCTGAAAATCGGTTCGACCAGACTCCACGAAGTGATGAAGGACAGAAGCCCAATCCTCTCTTGTGTCCCAAGCGATTTTAGATGGAGGATCGACCTCAATAGGCATGACCTGAGATATCCCTGCACACTGAACGAGAACGATGAGCGCGCCGATACCTCCGTTGTGACGACAGCGGTCGTCCCGTCTTTGTATATCTGCAAGGACGAGGGGATCGCCAATATAATTTCGTTTGACAATACGGGTGGAGACAACAGAGAAGCTGATGAACGAGCCTGATAAGCGACAATTGATTTGTTAGAAAAAGAAGAATGGTAAACGAACCGTCTATGACCTTCAGGATGGGTGTGAGGTGCGAGATCAATAACCAATGCGTGTTGACGGATGTTCGAAGGTACGCGTTTCAACTGAAGAGCTTGGAACCCGACCCAGCAAAGAAGTGACGTGTGGGCGGAGCAAAACTTGCGTAAATTTTTGGCGATGTTTTCGTCGTTGGCATAACCACCAGCAGCGTGGTGTTTAATAGAAGCGATTTGTGACGTGGTATGTTGGCAGATGGGTTTATGGAGGGGCCAATGTACTTTTTGGCATTCTTGCGACTGGAGAACATGATAAGAGAGAGAGGACCTGGATAGGGTACACAGGACGTACGCAGTATTGGGTTACCATCTAAACGAACAAGATGATTGTTAGAATAAAGTGGGTGAACATAAATATGAAGACCAGCACGTACGCATCCACCACATAAACGGAACCTCGCAGTTGGAGTTTCGACCTGTCCACATTGGTCGCAGATACGATAACCTCTCTGCTTTTGCGTATGTGCCGGTGGCGAAGAGTAATTAGCGGCGGCAGGCTGAGAATAATAGGCTGGCATTGTCTGGGATATCTGAAATAATTCACCACGAATTGTCTGTGACCCAGCTCCATCTTGCTAGAGATTATATACCCCCAGAATGAGTCTACACCCATATTGGAACGAGCAGGATGTGTCAGAACAAAATTCGAATGAAACACAAAAAGTTCTAGCGCCCGGTGCTCGCTACAGCTTTTTTGTTCTTTCCTCTCTTGTTTGTCCTTCGCCAAGTTTGTTTCTTTTTGTTTCGCGAGACATAGTCACCATACGAAATATTCGAAGAGAAGCCCAGTTCCCAAAAGGCGAAAGACAAAAGACCTCGGGATCACGGGAAGATCAAAGGAGAAAGACAAAAAGCAGATTTCCTTTTAGAGTACACTTATTCAAACACAATCAATGCGCTTTACTATCAAAATCCATGAACGCGAAATTTTTAACAAAAGGAACCAATCTCTTTCTTTCGTCGTTCCCTTACTCAAAGAAGGTCTTCAAACTAATGTCCCTTCTGGGTACCTACACCTGTTCCATTCTTTGGAAACTTTTCCCTACTCATCAAGGGCCCATAATCATTGCAAGGGCGTTTCAATTCCTCAACCTTTTTTTACCTTAAACAGCGGCTCCACGATTCAATCATGTTTCTTTCGTCTCGTTCTGGTGTAAATATCAATCATCAAAAGGCTTACTTCTTTTGGCTCTCCTGGGCCTCCGTCACGGTCGCTTTACGACAACAAAGGTTTCAGACTTGTAACCCAGCATGAGATGTGGATACATCAGCAGTTTGAAAACAACCTCGAGGCCAAAAGCACATATGCCCTTCAAGATTAGACTCTATGCGTTAATGACCTTTTGAATGACCTACAGGGCCTCATCTCGCATTCAAGGGCTGCTTTTTTCCTATCATGCGCACTGGATTATTTTGATCTAGTCTTCACGCTTTGTCTGTATCTCGATATCCAATGCTCATGGTGACTGAAAGTATTGATAAACAATTCCGGCTCATTTTTAAGTTGATGGATCTATCCTTTAAGTTGGGTGATCTTTTGTCCGTTGATCAAGTCCATTAGTGCTCACACAAGATACATAAGTGCGAGAATAATCACAGATCGAACAAACGGAACAGTCAAACTGACATTGTTAACGGAACGTCCTAGCTTCCCCTGAACTCAAAACATGAAGCAACTTTAGATCGATTCAAGTCTATGGCTTTCCAGACCAGATTTCAGGGCATTGCCCGACCTTTGAATGAGATAACTCTCCGAGATATGTATGGTATTTACTACGAAATATCATTAATGAAGGTCGACTTCCAAAGAGCTCAAAAGCTGTTGAAAGTTCTAGATCACCTCATGCGGGCCCGGTTGATAAGTACAGCAAGAGTCATACGGGGGTTACTAAAGCAGAACAAAGGGAATGTCAAATAAGGTAATGAGAATGCACCTGTTCTCCTAGGTAAAGCTTCCTGCAGATGCGTCATTGCTTTCGAAGCTATCTCTGAATTTACTTTATGTAGTGGGGATGTTCGGGCCAAAGTAGATATTGGACCCGAGGAGGATATCCTCAGCTTATTGTGATTGATCTCTAAAGTTGCAATACTACAGCTGTCTATGCAGCGCGCTCGAACTTTAGGTCAATCATCAGAAGAATAGCTGTCCAAAGCTGTCAAAGTCAGTGCATCCAGTATATAATTTGATGCTCTCGATGCAGTATTCATTTTACTTCTCCTTGCTCTCGGCTCTCGGTATACATACTGGAGTCACAGTATTACAATGAATTCCCTACCTTGCAAATTCTAACTCGAACACTGGACTATCATGATCAATATCTTAGATTTTCACAGGTAAAACACTGCCCATGGAACGTTCCATGTTAGTTGATGGAACAGGAAATCGCCGATTTGGTCAAGCTTTTATCCAATCGACAAGTTGCTCTGGCTACCCTGTCCCTGTCACGGGTCACAGATTATGGATAGAAGTAAAGGGGATACATTGGCAAAAGGATTACTTATGATACAAACTCCATGATTCAGCGTACCGGTCATTTCCCAAACTATCTAGCAATTGTCATCACCAAACTTCAGCTCTGAGGCAGTCATAGATTATAATGGAGATAAATCAACAAGAATGACGCTACAACAATATTGAGATACAGAGTCAAGCTGTGGCTATCTATAGTTACTCTAAAATAGCGCAGTATACCAGAAAAGCAAGAATCAAAAATTGTTCAATTACGCCCGGAGACCTCGTTATAAGGAATCTCGACCGCGATTCATTGTTTGCGTCAACTCGCTCACGTTGGACAAGTACGTCCCCCAATCATCAAGTCTAGAGCGCAAAGGTAAGCGCTGGTATCGATCACAAAAAAAATACAAACACTTACTCGAACCCAGAAGGAGCGTTTGACCACATTGCAAACGTATCACTATCTAAGGGTATTGGTAGGTTCACATTGTCCCTATTCAATAGCATACCGTCTGAAGCATGTTGCTGCGGAAGGTTGACCATAGACGATGAACCAGGGCCTGCGGTAATATTCTGCGGAGACTGCTGTAAGAAGCCGTTCTGATATGGTGTTGAACCTTGCGGTGCAGGATTGCTCGTATGCCCAGTTCCACTTTCGCCAAAGCCAAAATTATAATACTCAGGTGGGATGTACTGCGAGCTGGTGGAAATACCCAGCATACTCAAACCAGAAGATCCTGTAGGAGGAGGACACCAGTCTGACTGCTGCAAGTTGAGATGTGGCCTCGTTGAAAAGTTGACCTGACCATGTAGGGGTAAACGACCAAGCTCATCGCTATAAACAGGAAGAGAAAAGAGTTGCATCCCAGGGGGCGAGTCAGTTGAGGGTACACGTTCCGTGAGAGCGGTATGGGAAAGGGATGTCCCGGATGTTGCAGCCTTGAGATAATCAAAATTCCTTGACATAGACGTAGCAGCAGAAACGCGACGAGAGCCTGCTATGGTGCGAGAATCTGGAGATGGAGGAGCGTCTGAAAGCGAAGGGCTGCTCTCCGATGTCCCTACAGCCGAAATTGGGCTATCGGCCCCTCGTTCGCGTTTGTTCGTTGTCATAGGGCTGGCATTTTGAGGGAGAGGGAGCTCGCCAACAGACGCAAGTTCATAAAGGATATCCCTAAAATAATACATTGGTTCATTTGGACTTACATCTGAAGGGAAGAGTACATACCATAATCGGCCACAAGAGTGCCATCTAATGATGGCCAATGTAAAGCAGACACATGAGCCTGAGATTCTTCAGCAAGAGATGAAAGCTCACTTCTCTTCGCAGCTTTTAAGCGCTTCCATGCATTTGTACACATCAGTCATCTCTTTATTTGTATCGGTAGATAGTCCGGAGCGCTTGCCGCCCCAAATGTTCAGTAAAAGAACGATACCAGCAGTAAAGACCGAAATCTGAGAACGACAATATAAAAGGCGGAATGCTATTTTAAAAGTAGGACGTACCTGTGAGAACGGCAGCACAGCTGTTTGCCTTTTCCTCTGAACGTCGGTGATGTGACTTGCGGACCTCGCCGCGTTCGTGCAGATGGCCAAGGATGGAAATGACAAGGGTGAAGGCTTCTTCGGAGAAGGGATGAAAGGCCTATGAACAAGAATTTGGACGAGGTAATATTGCGAGTAAAGCATGACGGATTGACTGAAAAAAGTTTCATCTTCGCGGTTCGGATCCCAACGAACTAAAAGACAACACGAGAAGACTTGAGAATATAAAGGAATGCGAAGATTGACATCACCTACGATGGTCGGGAACTGAATCCACCCATTGATTTAATGCAGAATCTAACTCTGCCACAATATGCTGCTCCCATTCGTCCCCTCCAAATCCCATCAAGATCTTCGATTTATTTATAGCATACTAATAAAATTAATGTTAGCAGTTGCAGAAGTGTCACTGCACGTACAATCGTCCTCAACGCTATGGACAGCAGCACATTAAGCTTGATGAAAGCATTGAAGGCAGAAACGGTAGAGGGTTTTCCGGGGGGCTGTCTGAATCTCATCGCTGGATCTGGGTGCTCCCAATATTCGTCGTCGCATTCAACAGGCATGTCCAGATCGTAACTAGAAAAATCTCTTCAACAAATCATATTCATATAGAGTCGAAGATGTTCTCACTCTTCGTCCTGTATGGCGCAGGGCCTGCCTAAACCGGTGCTAAACATTCGATCCATACAGACCAGAACCCTTGTTTAGATACATCATCAGAATTGAACATGAGCGGGAAGATTCAGAGGTTACTACCAGAACGCCCGCTTCCATAGCTCGCTTTCCACCGTCAAAGCCTTTGTTGGCTTGCGCCGGTGAGCACCTACATCTTGAGCAAGACGAATGCCGATGCCGACCATTGTCCAACATGAATGAGGCGCGGATGAACCTTGAAGGAATTGTACCGAAAGCTGTGTGAAATGAGAAGAGATGAAGCGTACTGTGAGTTAAGATACATACACAGTAAAACTGAAGATCAAACAACGTCGGCGGCGCCAATAACGATTTTCGCACCACCTGAACTTGATTGAAATACTTCCATCCGGATGAATGCCAAGAGTCGACCTTGTCAAGTAAGACTCTTCGATCATCAACATACCTCGATGCAACTGCGCAGACCAATAAAACGATAGCAGCAAACATATCGTCGCGGTAGTGCAGCTTTTCGCGCGTGGCTCGTTCGAATGTCGGACGATGGAGAAGAGGAAGTATAATGTTGACATTGTGGAAATATGAATTGATCAGACTTGCCAAGAGATCAGGCTCAGGAAAGTTGTAACTAGTGTTAGGATTATCAGATATGCTGTCTTCCCACTTGCGTGATACGTATTAGCGGGTTTTCAATCAGTAATTAATGGAGACACACAGGCAATGGTCGCCAAAATTGTGGTCTTCGTTCTCCTAGTATCACGGGTTTCATGTCAGTTTCCCGCCCAGTAAATTCTTGCTTCAGGTCGATTGCCGTTTTGATAAGCATGGCACCGCTTGACTTCCCGAAGAATCGGTAGTCGCGTGAATCTATGTGGAGACTCTTGATGTTATCTGCAAGCTCTATGTGCTCTCTGTCCTCTGCATTCTGCGAGGAGGTAAAGTCTGGTGTTATATCCCAGCGGCGAATAGCGCTGATAGCAGCTTCGGTAGTTGTATTTCGGCATGCGTCCTGGTGCGTATTGTTACGTTGCAATACGTTGGCATCCATGGTTGATGTACCTGGCCCTAGTTCCAACTCTTTTGCAAGGTTTAGCTCAGGCATGAGACTACGGAAGAGTGCTGTCATTTTATCTAGGCGAGTTTCCAAGCTTTCAATATATCTACAGCGCAGTTGAGCACATGTGAGACGCAATTAAGGAAGAAACAAACGCCTTTGGGGGTCCGCGTTTCTGGAAGATACCTAAGATGGTTTCGTGTCAAGATTGTTTAGCGTGACGAACCTTTGCTGCTTCGACATAAGTACAGTCAAGATTGTAGGCGATACAGTTGGAGCATTGCTTTCCTGGCATCTGTATTCCATCGCCTTGAATTGCCCAGGTGAAAATCAGAGTGATTACATTCGAGATAGGATAGGACATACATCGTACTGTATAAAAAGGTCAGTTTAACTATTTCAGCAAAATATAGACCTACGACGAAGACTTATTTTTTTGATCTGCATTTATCACATGCCCTTTGTATTCTCCTTTTCTTAGAGCTTTGAGAGCTCTCGCCATCGTTTAGATCTTCTTCGTTGGACGACATGGAAGTACTTGTTTGAGTATGAATTTAGCCGAGGAAATTTCCGTTTTGTAAACGTCATTACTCAGCATTGTGCCGAGATTTTCGGAAACATCCGCGGTGCACCCGCTGCGTCTCTGGGCATGGTCAAAAAAAGCAGCGAATAGTCAGTAAGCAAGACCAGCTAAGACCCACATTCAAAATTATCAGCATTTTTCACTTTCAGAACATTCAGACTCCTGCCGATCCCTCAATGGATTCAATTCTATGTATAACCACCTCGCAAGATATCAATATACACCTCGCTCCTATTCATCTCTTACGCGTACATACAGTTGCGGCTGAACATGACTATGAATGTGATTACTCATTGCCGACTTCATGTTGGATGACACAGCCGTTTGGAGAAGTCGCTGTTGACCATCGTACCATAACATTTTTTAACGGCATTATTAAAAGACAGACATCACAAATAATGCATTGTGTATGATTACACCGCAGTACATATAAAAGAACGATAGATATGCACAGAACCCGAAAACAAGCGTAGTGAGTGAAAAACTAAGACGACGTATCGAGGTAAGTAAGTAGTACTAGAGTACAGAAACGATGGAAGAGGGCATGATACCAGTAGTAAGTATGTGTATGACGACAATGCGTGGTTGATTGGTTAATGCAAAGAGAAAGATAAGAAGAAATTTACCCAATGAGCAGGTAAGAGGTGTAATATACAGAATGCGACAACCCATAAGTAGGAGAAGACAAATATACTTACAAATGTAAACCTTTGGTCCGGTGTTCATTCTTGTGAGAAAAATCCAATCATAAAGTATACAAGATAGAGAAGGCTATCGCCCACCCCCAGCCCAGCTTCGATTTCTCTGCATCCTTACCGGCCTTATTGCCTCCATGAGCTCTCGTTCAACTCGAGCATCTTCCTCGGATAATGAGTCCTGGGGTCTAGATTCTCCGGATTCAGGTTTCTTTTTCTCTGTCAGATGCACTACAGTAGGAATCGCTGTCAACGGCTGCAAACCTGGACTGAGTGCGCTACTGCTTTTTCTCCGGGGACCAGAAAACTCTTGTTTAGTGACTTTCCGAGACCAAAGAAGATTCTGACGCAGGCTTTCTGGCAACTCTGTCCGAAGCATCAACTGTCGTGTTGTCCGCGGCGAGGAGGGAGGTGCTGCCGGAGGCAAGTTATATGGGAATCCGAGAGGCAACGGAACCTGAACCGGAGGCGTAGAAATTTTTTCATGGATGACAGCAACATTTTGCGATTTGGAACGATGTGGCTGGGGTGCTGGAACAGGATCGGGGTACAACTGGAGGACTGGAGGTGGTCCGACGCGAGAATTAGACCCTTTCTTTCCAGTTCGTCTATCGGCAAAGGCTGCTAACTTCTGCTCTGCAACACTTTTAGAGATATGATAGGTCTGTTCTCGATCATCTTCACTTTCGTCCTCCATCTCTTCATCCTGCGGACGCCCTTTGGGCCGATATGCGCCAGCATTTGGATTAGGTTCTCTTTGCTTCTCTTTCCCCTTCCCTGGATTACTGAGCATGTTTAGATCTCCCTTGTAACTCGATGCCGTTATGGAGTTGGCGACAGGAAGTGCCACGGCGCTCTTGGTAGGTCTCAAAGGGGCAACTTTGGAAAGGGGCGGAGCGGCGGGACTCACAACAGTCGCTTCACCAGAGCTTGAGGGTCTCCTAGCTGCAGAAGAACTTGGCGCATCGGTAGTAAGATTGCTTATGTTATTCCTTACTTCTGCGTTTCCATTCAGATCGGTCAGAGGCTGCATTCCCAATCGAGCGAGCCCATTACCGGTTCGACCACCAATCGCAACGTCGCCACTAGAGTATCCCCTTCTGTAAGGGTGATCACCAGGGAAGATATTAGGATCAGGATTCATCAATTGACTCAAAAGACCTGATTGCGATCGTGTCGATAAAGTTGAATAGCTCCGTTTTGGCACCTTGGTGAAAAGTTCCCGTTGTCGTTGGGCTTCTAGTGCAGCATCCCGAAGCTTTTGATCGGAAGCTTGCGCCTGGGCATGGTCACGGTCGGTACGACGCGAAGTTCGAGATGGTACAGGGGGGTATTGAGATCGCTGTTGAGGCCGAGTTTGAGCATATGATTGCTGGCTCTGCTCTTGTTTCTGCTTCGACATTGCAGTCGTCGTCAGTATGGCGGGTTGCGATTGGTGTCTTGAAACACCAGGCCGACGTTTGATATTATTTTCGTTGGAAGCAGGGAGAGCAGGTGCAGGCAACGTATTCTTTCTAACAGGAGGCACACTTAGAACGGGCTTGCCAGATCCCGTTTCATCCTCTTCGCTGACCCAATCACCGTCCTCCTCATTATCACCACTTCCTCCGATAAGTCCTGGTTCTACCAATGTGCCGCCTTTCTCGGCATCAATCTCACTCTTTCTGTCATCCTCGTAATCGCTGTCCAAATCCGTTTCCGTTTCGTCCCAATCGTCGTCGTCGTCGTCAGCAAGGACAACCCGTTTGGTACGCGGCGCTTGAATCATGGCTTCAGCAGCGGATAAATTAGACGTCGCATGGGGCAGCCCACGCGGCAGACGAGAATTAACCATGGAAGGAGGGTCAGGAGTAGGTGGATGCACTGGCGCAGCTTGAGTTGCAATCAAAGGCAAATGACCTTGCGAGCGCATCCTACTAGAAGAAGGTAACGGAGGAGCAACGATACTTTGCCCAGCGTTCAAGGGTAGAGGTGACTTTGTCTGTGCTTGGGAAGATGAAGATAGATCCGTATTTGACGGAGAGCCACTGGGAGACTGCGAACCTATGTTGAACATCGCACGCCTTCCCGGGGTTGTCGAGTGCATTGACGGTGGAACTTGAGCGGACCGACGAGCATACGCTGCTACTGAGTGAGCCTGCTGCGCGCCATGTGGTTTTTCTCCAGATCGGAGATGTTCGTGCGCCGGTGAAGTCGTTCCTGCAGGCACGATAGATTATTTACGGTTTCAAAAAGAGTTGTGTACTAGTTGACATACCAACTTGTAACGACTCTCCAGTAGCTTGTCCCTGACCACGCATCTGACCACGCATTTGAGATACTCCGTTTGCATATGAGCGAGTGCCTCTACGCCCCGTAACAGAGGAGTGTGCCTTCTTACGACTAGCCATCATGAGGCCATCGTGCGCTAGTCCGTGACTCCGACTCCTGTTTCCACCTTCGCTAGAGCCAGACGCACGGCCACCCGAGCTTCCTCGACCCGATAACTTATTGCTTTTAGCCAGGGCAAGTCCATCACTGGCGTCACTTTCACCCCAGCTTATACTGGCAGACATGGAACCTTGACCGATACTGGGCTGACGAGTAGGTCCAGAATGACTGGAAGGGCTTCCATCCTCATTGTGATTTTGGAGCATCGTACTTCCGAGCGGGGGACCAGTCGCTGGAGAACCTTGGGCTTGACTTAGGGGCACATCGGAGCGACTGGCAGGGAACGGCATGATATCAGGTCTCACAGGTGAGGGTTCGTCAGAGCTACCCGAGCTATGTTCATCGTGTTTGAAGAAGAATATTCTTGCGTCAAGTGGTTTGAGATTCGCATTAGGAGATCGGGTGTCATTCGAGTGGATAGAAGTCGACGAACTCGTGGTCAAGTTGCTAGAATTAGAGTTGGTAGAATAAGTACTGGTGACTGAGCTAGACGTGTTGGCGGAAGGTGAAGGAGGTAAAAGATTAGTAGAACTTGGCGAGCGAGCACCAGATATTACAGAATGAGCAGATGATCGCGGTTGAAACTCTGGCATTAAATCGAGAGTTGTGGCCAACGCCAAGTTTGGCTGTCGCCTATCTCGAGGCAACGTGGGAGATTCAGGCGACATTCGTTGAGGAAGCGGTACATGTGTGTGCCCGACGGCGTCGGGGGGCAGCGTGGCCGGAAGTACAGGCGTAGCCGGTGGCGTTGGATGCGGCGTCGGGTTAGGCGTAGGATTAACCACAACCACTAGTGGAAAAGGCGGGGCGAGTACACTCGTACCCGAATTGGAGGATGATCCGTTTGATTGAGGAGAAGCATGGGATCCGATTATTACTGATACTGACTTGGAGGAACCACTGCCACCGGAAGCTTGAGTAGTAACAGCAGAAGCCACCAATGGAGCGCTTTTGGCAACAGCTTCGTCATTGGAATGAGCAGGCGGAATGATGGATATCGAAAGCAGTTCGACAGCAGGTGTAGGAAGAATGGATGCGGTTTCAACCTCGAGCTCAACCTTCGTAAGTCCTTTGGGCAGACGAAGCTTGGGATGAAAAAGTGGAGACGTTTGTTTCATGTTCGGTATAAAGTCGCAAAGAATTTTTCCTATCAGCTGTCGCCGAGGGGAAAAATTCCGGGAATCCTTAGAAAACGACGTAAGGATACCTACAAAATATTTAAGATCATCTAGCACTGGAGAAAAAAATTCTGAATGAAGTTCACCTGCACCATAATTTGAAATACTTTCTGAAGGGGAATCCGGCGTCAAAGGTCGATAATTAAGAGACTTGCCAGCTATCTGCTGAGACCACAAACGCCATGAAATATTTTCAAGGCGCTTTCCTTCGTTCAAAGACGTCTGACATTTGGAAAACACTGGTTTTCGAGTAAGTCCACAGTTCTACGAGTTACTCGTAAGACGTACAAAACCAAAGACCAGCCAGGGCCTCAGGACCGTCGAGATCCTTAAGAGCATCGACGGAAACGTTGAGGACAGGGCTCGAAAAATTCGGGAGCATCTGAATCCGTTGAAAGCGTTCTGCCTCAAGTGTTGAGGCACAGTGGCGTTACAACGTCGAGGTAGCGCAGGGAATATTTACTCGAAGATGGTGGTCGAACTGAACATTGGGAATTCCGCTTAAAATCATCGGGCCGATAATCCTAGGAGTCACGTGTATGTAAGTTATATAATACATAACAACATTTGGGCGTCTGTCCAGTGTCAGATGAACGACGGCGACTTATTACTCTCTTTTACCCGAACTGTAGATTGTTCAATGCAAGAACAGGAGTATTTTTTCAGCCTTGTTTTCTCTTGTTTTCTCTGTCTTATCTTGTAATTATGACATTGAATATTTGGCACGCGGTACGGACATGTCATGAAGACACAGGCTTTCCGTCCTACTCCGTCCTCGAAACTCAAAAACGGAACTTGATGGAACCAATACCGGAACTTTTCGTCGATGCTACCTTAGTGTAGGTCAACTGACCATCATCCAATCTACATATCTCCATGGACATCTTCCTGACAACACGTTTTGATGGGTATCGATGCAGAGCTTCAATTAAACTGAATCAAGTGTATTCAGGTGTATTTCCCCAGTAGATAATGCAAGGAAAACTCTTACACACAGCTCGAAAATTCGCCAGACCAGGCATTGCAGAAAGAAGTTGCATCAACCTCTTTTGACTTGACCCAATGTGCGCGTTCATCTGCGCCCATGAAATCAGATTACTCAAATAACTCAGCTCGGTAATTCCATCCTTCATCGACATTCCTAATGCTATTCTCCCTCAAATCCGGAGTCTTCCGAGTTACGGGATCAGCCTATCGCTGATCTCAAGTTTCTAACGCTCGTGTACCAATGGAAATACAACATTCTAACCTATCCTGAACCTGTTTCTCTATCGCCGTCCCCACACAGCGGAATTATCCCAACTTGCGATTGTACAGTCGACGTACTATCAACTGCTAAGCTAGCTCCAGATAGCTCCCTGTCGCATGTCTTTGACACTTTCATCAACTGACCCCAGATTCTATCACTCAGCCACCTTAGTATCAACCATCTAGGCTAAGGTGCTTTGAAACTTTTGAAACACTGCTTTAAACCATAATCATTTTTATAAGGATAACCATTACAACAGGCTAGCAGCCCATTTCAGTGTACTACTAACTATCAGAGGGAGAGGCAGCTCCGACCTTGCTTGTCTAACTACGAAAGTTTGATAAGTAGGGCGCTGCGGCCTTCGAGGGTGATGAGGGTTTCAAGTTCTGCAGAATGTATGCTGCCTGATTTATCCGGTCAAAACAATAAAAGGTGTAGACACAAACTCCTAAGAAGAACCTTGTAAATTACAATTCCTAGCACTGTTTGTACCGAAGAGAAAAAAGCGAGCCGGAAAGAACTTGAGCGCTTAACGAATGGCGTGTTTGCGAAACACGACGGAAAATATGGGGTACATCACACAATGACATTCCTAGAGAAACCCTTGTCAAACAAGGTGGCTTTCAAATATCATGAAAACAACACGCAGTTATCATTCCGACCTACGATTAATAAACATTCAAACTTCAAGGTAAATAGTACCAATCCTCTGTAGATATCGCCACGCCACTCGCTCACCGACAAATATATTTTGCCTCCAAATGGCTTGTTGCTTTACCATTAGACAGCTTCTGCGAAAGCGCGGGCCCAAATAATATTTCCCTTACCTTACCTTTAATACATATGTCTATGCTCCAACTTACTTTGTATGGATCAATCTTTCTAAAATCCACGATTTTTCTACCCGTTCACTTCCTATGGTTCACCTTGTAGCACCTTCTACATTTCTCACTACGTAGTGATATCTCCAAGCAACTTTTCTGTATTCAGTAGAAGATGTTATTGTTGTTATGCTAGTCATACAACTCGCCCAGTGGCACCAGCCACCTCATTAGCGTCTGCCAAGGTACACGGAAATTAAAAGCTACACTGTAAGGACTCGGAGAATTTGCTAAAATTGTCCAGGGCCAAGTCCATGTGGGCTGCAGGCGGTTCAGTTCCTGACGCAATCATGTGCAAATGTCAAAGCGAGTTTTAGCGAAATTCCATTGATCCGAGATAAGATAAGGAGTAAATATTAAACGCTTATCATATTTCATTGCCCCCCCTCCTTATCGCGTGTACAACTAGTGATTTTGGACTAGTTCGAATATATCTCATCCTTGTTCAGCCCCGGTTTTGCGTCCCACGATCTGTTCATTGAGAGCGGCAGTTCCTATGTACCTATCTATGGCGGTTGTAGGTGCAGCACTTGTAGGTAAAGATAACAGCCTAGGTGACGACCAGAAGGAACAAGCCAGATATACGTATCAAGAAACAGGTATCAAAAGAGTGTACAAGTACTACATGCATGTGGTAGGTACGTATGCAATACGTCCTTGAGTCTAAGATACTTTTCAGACAACATGAGATGAAGTATTCAAATCCTCAGAAAAGATGGGTCGAAGGACCATGAGCGGAAATTATCACGATTAAGACGAAGTCAATGACTTAAATGAACGAAGTAGGAGTAGTGCAAAGCATCAACGATTGGGGAACTCAAAGAAGAAAATATTCGATTCTGTGGGAGGTGGAATGAAGGAAGGACAGAAGGGAGTGAATCCCCCGCTCTACAAATCATCGGAGTCATCCTCACTCGAAGAATCCATGGAATCAAGACATTCGAGTTCATCACCATCCAGCTCCCTTCGCCTATCGTCCAATTGTGATTCACCTTTCCTGGTCCTCCAGACATTCATAGGACTGTCCAAAATGACATCCAGCCTCCCCCGTTTTGGGCAGGAAGAAGACTTATCCAAAGTCAGCGCTACTGCTGGTGCAAAAACAGTGGTAGGAACATTCGATTCTACTCCCACTTCAAGCGGAAGGTCAAATCCTCGAAGATCGACTGGAGAAACAGGAGGAGGAGATCCTGAACTTTCGAGAATGGAGAGTGGACTTGGACTGCGAGAGATCGAGCTCAAAGGAGACCCGGATGAACGCCGCGATGGTGACTGGAGACTTGTCTGTGGTCTTTTGCAGATCAGGATATCATGAAAGGCGTCTACGGAACCTACGCAGCCGGAGACCGCATCGTCATGCTCTGGATGCAGTTCATCCGAGATGCGGAAAAGAACAGAAGACTTGGGTGGCATATGAATATCTTCTGGTGTAGAGGGTGAAGACGACGAGGTTGATGGAACGAGGTAATCCATGGGGGGTATCGAAGGCCGAATAGAAACGCGTGGACGTTCGGGTCTGCTTGACTGCGTTGGAATCTCTTGAGACTGCGAAGGTAGAGAGACGGAGGTTTGCTCATCGACGGAGAGATTGTTGGCTAAAAGCTGTTCGGAAATAACACATGTACCCTTTTCTTTGTGATACTTAAGGCCGTTGGCATTGCGATAGGTCTAAAGCGAAAATTCATGAGAACATGAACGATCATGATCAGATTCAATCACACCTTGATACAGCCAGGAGTCTGGAGATACGTGGGAGGAGCGATGAGTACCAGGCGACACGATAAGCAGAGTGAAAGCGCTTACCAGACAGGTATAAATAAGGTCCTTTTTCGATACCTTCTTTTTTTGAACTGACCTGACCACAACCGCTGGGGATATAGCGTTAGTCCGAATCACTGTAGAGCTCTTTGGGGGAAGTGTCCTTCTGAGGGAAGGTGGAACTTCTGTGCGAAGCTCACGATTGCGCAGTCTTGATCTGATTGGGCCAAACGAGCTTTCACGCTTCGGAGACTCGGCCTCAGGCTCGTCTTCCTGTATGGTTAATACTGCTGCACGATCATGTTCAAGTGCAGCAGGACCAGACGCCACATTTTGTGGAGGTCGCGGTGGGCATGGTCGTTCATAATGAGGAATCGGATGACGGAGTGGCGTACATTGAGAAATATTTTCTGCGTCGCAAGTTGTCAAGTAATGTAGTTGGAAAGTGTCTTCATACGGCGAAACGTCGTAATCGTATTCATCAGTTGAATATGCAATAGCAAGAACAGAATCGTCAGGAGAACAATCCGAGTCTTGATCACTTATGGCTCGAGGTTCAGAAAGTTCAGAGAAGACTTTTGGAGGCCATGCTCTCATGCAAGTTGATCCGATATGTGCCTCCTCGACGTGATCGTACAAGTCATGAAGACTTGGAAGACGGACATAACAACAGATGCAAACGAAGTTAGAGCACTAAACAAGACGCATCAGTAACAAACGCAACAAATAAGAATGACACGAACAAAATTTCGTTGGAAGTTTGAAACTAGATCACTTGAATATGCTCTGTCAGAAGCATTTTTCGAACATGTAAATGCCGAATGTGACTGCGAAAGAACAATCGGACTGAAAAAAATCGAAATCGTTCAGGCTTGTTGAGAGTCCATTTAATAAATTGACAACTCACACATCACTGAACCAAACCATGGTCAGTCACACTGAAAGTAAACGAAGGGAAAAAAGAGTCGCTATGGAGGAGCGAACCTTGAGATGATATAGAGATATTCAATTGACGTGCGTGAATCAAAGAGCTCCGATGTTTTGAAGGAAAAAAGAAGTCGAAGCACGGGGGATCCTCCAACAGACCTCGTCCTGGAAATTACTACTCCCGGCCCCGCCGAAAACATTGTTCGAACGTAAGAACTGAGAGCATGAGGCCCGTCTCGAGGCACAATATCTTATGTAGAGGAACAAAAGCGGAGATTGTGATTGCAGAATGTCAGATTGGAAAGCAAAAAAAAACACGGTATGGCCACTTACAACTTTAAGCTTCAAGTCTCTGGAAAGCTGAGTAGAATTTGCTCTTATCCCTATGGTGACAAAAATTAACGGACTGTGACCGCTAGCGGGACAGATCGTCGACATCGAAGGTCATCTAAGACGAAATCAAGTGCGTTGAGTGAATATTGTTAGTGAGGGCCGAAGAGAAGATGGAAATCGCGCAAGCGAAAAATGCCAGGTTGACGGGTCGAAAGTAGTGGGTAGGCTCCAACCAAAAAGTCTTATAGGTAGCCTTCATACGCAAAAAATAATAAAGAAGTGATCAGCGACTGCACATGAACATTGAACAAGACTGAAAAAAAGATACGTGCATTCTCCGACAGCATATTTATATATATGATACCTAGCAGTTGCGACATGGATTCATCGATAAATTCTGCTCAATCAGGGAATTTGGGAGAGCGTACAGGAGGCAGAGTCGGTTGGGCTCGGCATCCGTCCGAGATTAGCCTCGCAATGTTGAACTACCATCAGGTCACTTCGCCCCCTCATTTCCAACAGCTTCTGTCCGCAGACCTCAATCGTGTATTAGTGCTCAATTTCTGGACAGAATGGGCAGAGCCTTGCAACCATATGAACGCAGTAACTGTTGAGCTGGCAAAAAAAAAAAAAAGTATCCTTCGGTCTTATTTTTGCAGGTATTTTGAGTTTAGATACTTCCTTCCATTTGCTCCCCCAAGAACATCTGTAGTTCGAAGCCGAAGTTCGAACTGACATTGCAGAGTCTTTCGATATCGAATTGGTTCTATCGCTTATACTACTTGAGTGAGTCAAGTTCCCGAGTGTCGTGTCGTTCTGTCATTTCACCAAAGTATATAGGGCCATGCGCTAATGCACTCGCTCCGACTGCTGCTGCTGCCAAATACGCTTCCGTGCCTTCAGTCAAACCGCAATCAAGAACAGACCTCCTTCCGAACAAAGCCCCAAACAAAGTCGTCGAAATTTCGGACTCTTCGAAAGATATATAGAAACACTGATGATTAGACTCATGAATCAAACCAAAAGTTGTCCTGTTCATGAAAAGGTCTCCGGACGCACCCAGATGTGGATTCTCGCGACGTATATGTGCTACTTCAAGATCAAAAAGTAGAGTTTACGCACTTTGACATCCTCTCCGATGAGAGTGATAGACAAGGTAACTCCTCATATTTTTTTTTCCCAGTGCCATTATCGGTATACTTTGTTTCCATGCCTCAAAAAGCGAAACGTGGGCATATCTTCTTATTATCAACGAAGAATTTGTGGGTGTTCTAGATAATGTGCAGGAAATGGGTCAAAACTTGAAGCATTGGTTTGTATTGATCTATTTTAATGTTGTACACAATAAGTCTATATCTGTTCTCTGTATCACTAGCACGTTTGTTTAGAATGATACTACTACGAAATGCTCAATTATCCGTGACACATCGGAGCATGTTGAACCATCGTTCAAACACATCTCTCTCGTCCTTCGTATCGCCAGCTATCTCAGGTATCTCCACCTCAAGGTGATGCGATAGACGATTGCCGCCTGACTCAGAATCACCCATGGAACCATCTTCCTCAGAGGCTACAGAGTCTGACTCACCCGAAGAGTCAACTGTGTCGAGGCTCCTTCCTAACATGCCAATCATCCTGCTCCATCTATTTCTCTCTCTCAGGGACCACAGCTCCCTTTCCCGAAGTTTCTTCCATGTCGATATAGATGAACTCTGCGAGGTGCTTGACGAGTAGATCGAGGAAACGTTTCTACTTGCCGTGCTATCGTAATCTCGCAGCGACAATTCTGTAAGATCGGACGTTGATGTATCGACAAAACCCATTTCCCTGGCCAGGGTCTCCTGGTCGATAGTTACCCCGCTGAAGGAGCTAATTCGACTTAACGAAGTCATTGCAGTGATGAACGATCCGCTGCACTCTGCATCCGAACACGACCGAGTATCCGACGTGTACATCTGTGCTTCTCCAATCACATGGCCAATCTCTTTGTGGGCAGTGGTGAATTGCATGCGATGTGCCCAAACACACGTAACATCCTTCCCTGGCGCTTTCTCGAACACGAATTCACCTCCGAGAAGCGCTTTGTCACCCATGTACCGCCAGACGGGCATGCGAGCCTTGACAGCGTTACGCAGGACGAGGGAGATGCCAGATAACAATGACCTATGGCGAACGTACGTTTCAGACCCGGTCTTCACCGATTCGGTTATGGAGGAAGAGGAAGAAGATAACGGTGGTTCTTTTGGTCCCGGGTCGAGCGTGCGCATCGTCATTCCGAGTGCAGTGTACAATGTTGCAGTGGGATCGGTGTATACTGGGTATGGCAGTTTGAAGATACCTAGCAAGGGCATCGATTAACGAGAACTGAACAATAAACTTGGGAAACATACGTCGATAACTCTTGATCATCTGCCAACCTCCATTTCCCACAATTACCAGACGAAGTCCAGCATGTTCAAGTGCCTTTGGATCTACGTTTCGCGCGATGGAATACATGTAATCCTGGCACAGTGGACAGAGGAAATGTCGGATGAAGCATACAATAGTTCTGACCTTTTCTCCTCCATCGATGGTATCGGCCCCAGAAACAATTGTTCCAAAGGAGATCGAAGTTCCTTCCTCGTTGAGGAGACGAACGTACGTTGCCTGGGTTGTCTCAGCCGCATTGGGGATTTCGTCTATCGAGAAAGGAGATGGCGGAACGATAGCGGGTTCGGGGGTTAATATTTCATCCAAATCTGGCTCTTCCCGCACCGAGTCCAAATGTTTGAAGGAACGAAAAAGCCTGCTGCGTTTTCTTCCCTTGCCTTTGGTCGTTGTATCCACTCCTGAATCACTTCTCCCAAATTTATGGTCCCAAAAGCTCTCCAATGATCTCATGGAAGAGGAACTTCGTTTGAGGGAGGGAAGGAACGTTACATTGGACGGGAAAGAAGAGCGTCCCCATTGAGGTGCTGAACCTTGCGGGACGTCGAAGGGAGACTGTGCGGGGACTTCTGATTTATTTGACTCTTGCGCATTCATAGGTTCCTCCGCTCTTTCTGATATACGAGAAAGCGGCACCCCGGCTTGATACATGGATGGCCTTTGCACCGGTTTATCCGAATACAGTGAAGTCGTTGCTATACGCGTGGTCAGAGGCATGCTGTACGGCGCCTGCGTATGTTGAGGGACTGGGTGCGATAATGTGCGGCGTATGACAGGTCTGACCGCGCTGTGTATCTGACGGAAAAGGAGGATTTTCGAAAAGTCAATCGGGGTATGCGGGAGAGGCTTATTCGTATCCATGGCGTCTTTAATCATGGTGAACTCCTTAACTGAACAATCTTCGACTACTCCATCGCTCTCGTAAAGCATCTCACTCTGACTATCACTTTGATCTACACTGCCACAGTCGACATTGTCGTCGCCCATCTCGAAACTTTCATCTGTGTCCATCTCGAGCCAAGATGAAGGATACGGATGTTTCCACGCGTTCGAGATCAAATACTCGTTGGAATCCCCCTGGATCGTATGACCATCTTCCGAAAGTTGTCTAGGAACGATACTACCATCCGCCAAGAAAGCGCGGGCCTGGAAGTTCTTTATGTGCATATTCAACGCAACCTGCCATGGTTTATGTGATTCGAATTCTCGGTCCGGAAAATGGGAAAAACGCTTGAGGCTGGGCGCGACCGGAAACTCTGAAGAATATTTCGTCTCGGGGGCAACGTATACATCAACAGCCATGCGTGATTCTTGAATCATGAGAGGAGGTGAATTCGTGGTTGATAGTCTGGACAATGGACGGGATGAAATTGGATGGACTGAGAGATCATAGAGCGAGGCTGGTGCACTCGCACGTCTTCTCATAGAAATGCTAGATAAATCTAGAAAGAAAGAAAATTAGCAATCTCGGTAGTTTAACACAAGAAGTGACTTTACCGCACGAAATCATTTGGAAGAATGAAAAGTGTTCTAGAGATATCTAAGTGGATGTTGTATTTATACCTACAGGTAGTCGTTCCTCGGTCATAAACTGAGACTTGCATCATGGTCTTGGTCTTAGACTGACCTCCTTACAGCGATTTCCAAGCGTAAATTTGACTATCAGTAATCTTTCCTTCAGATATGTTACCTTTACCGATGCCATTCTTTCGCGCATCTGTTATAAGTTGGTAAAGCATGGTTTGGAGTTATACGTGCATGGAAGATAACACTAAAAAGGGGGTGAAACAACTCAACACATTCGGGTGCAGAATCAGTACCTGTAAGTCTAGGATATCGGATGTCTCGTCCTCCTGGCCTGTCTCGTTCTCCTAGCGCTGTTACTTACTTCGAAAAATAAAATAGTAGTACAGCTTTGAGTTATATGATACTACGGGAAGGATCGCGGTAGCGCACGTGCTCGTGACGAGCGCTAACGCGTATACTTTTCTTCCCTTGGTACTAGCATCTCGCTTTTTTCTTCCATTCTCATGAGGACTTGCCAAACATCAATCACTGTGTCTATAATGGTCGAAGAGTTGATCAAACATGATCTGCTCTGTAAATGAGTATTACTATAGCCATGAAGTCGAGTTTGGGCATTTGAAAGAGATCTGTTTGTTTGTGGAGAGATGGTAACGCGTTGGTTGAAGGTGCCGATGCCAATTACCATCTACATCCATACTGGCTGAATACCCTATTAGATTGCAGGTTTACCTTGGGCGGTATTGCTGGAAGCAGCAGCAACTCTACGAACAATGATGAACAAGTCACACAGGGTGTGTGATGATCTTCTTCCAGCCAGCTTCAGCTCCCAAACTTAAGGAAGGGAGGTGGCCATGCTCCGAATCTATTAACGAAGAAAATTGCTAAAGGGATTCGGACCGGGCCGAAGTACACGAGTTGTTTTCTTACCGTGTGTGTTCGGCGTGTCAGAAACGAGGATTAGGTTGTTTTGTTCAAAACCACCAGCATCTCCGGTCGCATATGATTGCGCTCTGGTATCTGCTACTTTTTTGTTTTTATTTCGTCTCTTGGGCAAAGCCGTTGGTCGTGCCACGCTTGGGCGAGTCGCTGTACTTGGCTAGTACCGAATTCAAGTAAGCTCGCTCATACTCAAACTTCTTTTCTGTTTTACTCAGGTCCGTTACTCATATCATAGCTCACACTCCATTCCTCCGCCTCCTTCTTTTCTATTCCCCAGTCTTCGAACTGCGGCCAACGTCGACACGTCAACTCCCATGATTTCGTTCGCCTTTTTACCATTCCTTGCTTATTCGACCCTATTAGCCATTTTTGGATTTATCAGTGTTCGAATTGCCCGATGGCGTCGCAAGCATAGACCAGCTGCGCTGACACTCGACGATGACGACGTTGAACTACTGCCGACTAATACCTCCACGCTTAGTCCAGAGTTCAAGGACCTCCCGGTTCCACCGCCTCTACCTAGCCATATTACCTCCCATGCACGTTCCCGCTCGTTCTCAAATCTACAACACGCGATTGCAGTACATGATATGCCTGAGCGTGAACGGCCAAAGTCTCCACTTCATTTCGGTCTCTCGTCGCCTGGTTCGCGTCTCAAATCCAAGCAACGCAGTCACAGTGTGGGATCCATATCCTCACCTCTCAGTCCTAAACGACGTGCACATAATGCCAACTCGGCTCGACGCCCGTTTATATCTGATCCAGAGTCTGAGGCGGAAACTCTCATGCCTCAACGCCATGACATTGTATCTCCGCACAGCGGTACGCTGATCGACCTGTCGGTAACAGCTGTGCCTCCCGTTCTCCCATCGTCACCATTGAACCCTGTGTTTCAACGTATGATGGACTCTACGCAATTATGGACTTTGCCACAACCTTCCACTGTGCCCGCTGAAGAGCTCAACCTCATTGACCTCCATGCTCCGGATACAGACAAGCATGTACACAGCGAACGACCACCCATCTCCGTTCCTGTTTTCGATGGTTGCAACAGCTGGGAGGCCAAGGAACAAGACGCTATCTCCACCGACCTAGATGGATACGAGCCGGACGTCGAAGGTGAAGCAGAACCGAGTAAGGACAAGGAAATTGACATTGGCCTGGAGTGGGGTTTCGAGAGTGTGTCTAGCTTGAGTATGAGGGTATCTTCAGTTTCTCAAACTCGGGAAACTACGGAGGAACGAGATCTAGTAGATGCCAATTCATTGTCGTCCTCGTCGCCCGTAGATCTACTTGCCACCCAGCTTCATCCGATATCAGTCACTGCATCCTCATCCTTGTCGGAAGGATATCTTCAACCGAAATTTAAGGTACCAGTCCTTGACCCGCCTGCAGGCGAGATTGAAGATCCTTTGTCTATATCTTCGTCGTCGTCGTCTTCTACAATACCTTCCTCTTCATCTCCGAGCCCAACTCGTCATTTGGCAAAGCTACACGCTGGTCGTCGCGCCGTTGACGCTGTCGAGAGATACGTGGAGGTAGAAGATGAAGATGAACTGGACTTTAACGTGGATGATGGAACCCTTCCTTCGATATCTCGAGATGACACTTTTCTTGATTCAAATTTGATCCAGAGGGTTTATATCGACGATGATACCGCTGCTGGGCAGTCTGATGTGGGACCTGGGGCGTTCGATGTCCATGATCGGGATGCTGATGAACATTATGACATTTACGAAAATAATGACCGTGTTGAAAGGAGTGAAGATACGGAGGATGTAGAAAGTGAAGAGCATGTGGATAAGGAAGTACGAAGTGAGGTGGATGCTGTGAACGAAATTCAAGACGATGGAGTTAACGTTTTACCCTTCACTGTCGGATCAACTGCTACCGCAACCTCAATTCTTGATAACCGTGATTCGCATGAAGTAATGCAGGACTTTTTGACCCCTCCTCCATCTCACGACAAAATTAATAATTTGGCTCCTCGTTCTGGATCTGATGTCAAGTCAGACTCTCCGCCGTTCAAAGGCAATTCTGAAGACGAGCCTCAACTCAACTCGGGCGAAGATGTGAAGGCTCCGGAGGACGATCTCGAAAGCATCATAAGGAACGAGGATCAATTTCCCGATCCCGACCTACTACCGCTTCCAGAACTGGATACCTCTCCCCTACTCAACACTCAAGGGCCAAATTCTTTTCCCACCGTCAAAGAAGAGTCCAGATCTGTATCTCCTACATCTCAAATTCCTACTCCGCCCGCCTCACCACCCCAACAACGCCGTGCTCTCTCGCGCCCTCTACCAGCGTGGTCGATCCGAGCGGCTGATGCTCCTCCACTTGGACTAGCGAGCCGGAGTCCCGTGTTGCGGAGCAGACTGTCTTTTTCACATCTTGTGATTGAAAGCGGTGATGCCAGAGTTGCAAAGGAGACCGAAACCGAGTTTGAGAATGGTAACGAGATCAAAGAGAGGGACGATGAGGAAACTTCGTTGTCGTTCGAAAGTGGGAAGGAAAATGACGAGATTGTATCTCTCAGCACAAAGACACCTGTATTGATTGCAGCCACTCTACCTGGAGCCTTCCCTGTCGATGTTCAGCCGCTGTCGGATGTGACAGAACCAGAGGAAGAAAAGGTGACAATGGCAACAACGACTGAGGAGATTGGCTCGTCTTCTGATGCTGTGGATGAATCTACTGCTGGAACTAGCGACCAAGTTGCTACTTCCTCTTCTGCTACTTCTACTTCTATCTCCAAACCCACGAAGCGACACCCTGCACGCTCCCCGATTGACATTGCCCTAGCGATGCAGTTACGTCCAGGCCTCGGTCTTGGTGCTGATCCAGCGTGGATGGTGAGGTTTTTGATGGCGATGTTCGGCTGGTTTGTCGTCCTCATCAGCGGAAGTGCCGGTGATGGGTATGGCCGGACTCCGTATGTGGGTATTCGTCGAAAGTCAGAGTGATGAAGGATCTATATTAGGTGAATGATAGTGGCTGGTGTCTCCCTATTGTGGCTTTATTCTGATCAGCAGCTTTCTGAGTCGTTTTTATTGTTTTGACTTGAATTACGCCACCTTCCGTTTTGTAGTCATTCGTTGTTTGCTTGGACCTTCGTTGTCATCATCTGCATCTATCATGTTTCTACGTCGCATCCTATTTTTTCTGCATCCTTTTGCACATTATGACTACTACTTCACTCCCTCAACAATTGCATCTTTCTCTGGATATACATCATACACACTACATATCATATCAGCCTCTTGTATTCACTTAATCGTATATTCCCCTTTGCACTGTTCGTGTTATTTTCATGCCTTCCAGCTTCCGATAAGCTGTCTATCGGTTGTTCAAAATTCCGACACGAATGCAGAACACTTTGCTGCTTGGTATGATATATCCCATTCAAATGCGTTACCAATGGAACGAATGTCGTGCCGGTATAAGCCTTAGATCGAGGTGAATATGTATTGCCTCACGGGCTTTCGAGAATTCACGGAAAGGGAGGTGGTGATATGCAAAGTTTGGAGGGAGCGAGGTTTCTGGAATTCGAGCGCATAGTAATGTTCCCAGGAGTATATCATGGACAGGTTGGATTCGAAGGTCGTGTTAGACAGACGTCGTAAGTCGAAGAACTTCCTTTTGTTGTCTTTGTTGTCGGGTCATCCGATTCTCCGTAAGAACCTGAGGGAAAAGGCCCGTGGATTGTTTGGGAGATACCGACGGGAAGAAGGAAGCGACAAGGAATAGTAGAAGCCTAGGGAGAAAGGTAAGAACATTAGGAATACCACGACGGGGATGCACATGTCTTACTCTTTGTCGATGACACGATATAAGGACTTGAATTCTAAGTGGTACTAGATGGTAGAGGAGGTAGGGCTTCTCACGCGCCTTAGCGTTTGAAATCTAGACTCATTCCTTTGCGCATACTGATTCTCGAACCTTGGACAACTTGGCTTCTAAAAAATTCCGAATATTATGATTTATTTGAAATTGTGAATCTCATCGGAGATAATACCCTCACCGTCCTGGGACGTTCTGTGTAAAAGCGGTTAGCGCAATCAAGTGGTGAGGCTCAGCTTTAGCGCGACGGTTCTCCATTTCGTCTGTCGCACATCTTCACACCTGTTTTCTCCAATTTTACTTTTCAAATTGTATCTTCCAGCTACAGTGTGAGTTAGACGGACGCTTGCCGCCATCTATGGTTGGTTGCCTGCATATAGATCTTGTAATGTATTCCCTGATAGGGTCTCGATGCTCCCGCTCTTTATAATTATTAGAGCATCCCGCATAATCAGTACTCCTGTACCCCTATCCAGAGTGGGCTGCTAATTTAGTCAAAGTTGATCTTGACAGAAAGCGTAGAAAAATCTTGATATTGGCAACACTTTGCTTCAACTCTACATTAGCGGAGGTTCAATATAACCGGAAACAATATACATCATACATACAGCGACTCATTTACTGCAGCATGTAGTCACCAGTGATTTCGTGACCTCCGAATACTTCATCACACCATGGAATTCCGAGGCAGTCGCTCTTGAGAGGCCGGAAGACTGATCGAAGGGGTTGACGCAATCAAAATCACTCAGATCACACTCCAAACCGAATGGACTAAATCTTTCAAAGTGGATATTTGCTCCTCATACCTGACCTTTTTACAAACCTTTGAACGAGGAGTAAATTCGGTTTTTCCATAGGCATTCCGGGAGAATTTCCGTCAAACAACGGTCCACTCGTGTGAGAGAGCGCTTTATCATGGAGGTCGTGAATTACATGAAACGATTTACAGCTCGAGTATTTTCATTAACGTCTGGGAGACACTGCATTGTTCCCATCGAGATAAGTGCCTCGATGATATGTTCCCGTTATTTCCTTATCAAGACGAGGAGTCCCGAGTAAGTTCTTGAACGTTTCTTCAAATCATGGGTCAAAAGCTAGATCACACCTCGCTTGGATATTAAGAAGCGATGATAACGGATTTTTTGCAAGTCAGTGGGATTAAATCCAAAAGAGTCCAAAGAAAAATTTCTCTGAAATGATTAATCGGTAGTGATTTGGTAAATTTTGGTCTTCCTTCCTTACTTGACATCAAAGGAAAAAGAAAACACTATTTTCAATGCTTCGCAAACAGGGTCACCGCCAGTCTCCGCAAGCCTTCTTGATAACTGAAGATCATCAAGAGCGTTGGTCCAGTATCCGATAGATACCCGGGAATACTTTGCGCTGACAAAGGAGCACTTGATCACTTTGGAGTAAGTAGAAAGCGCAAAGCGAAGAACGGCAGAACGTACATCGATACAATAGACCAATTCACTTTATTTCAGTATTCCCCAAAAGACCTGGAGATGTGGCGCTGCGGCGAAATCAGCAGTTACTTCTGGATTGGGGGTCTAACATCCTCAATGCCCAGTGATTAGCTTTCAAGGTCTACCTGGGGTCAGCTACCAGTTCACATATTAACCCACCCACAGGATTGAAAGACAACAACACAATCCAGTCTCGTCAACTACTCTTCGAGACAGTTAACACTTCAGCTCAATATCCACAACAATGTCCACAGTGGTAAGATTATACCTCACCGTATCCTTATAACACCGCATTCAACTTCCTTCGTATACTCTTCTAGCCCGAGAAAACCACAGTACTTGTCATTGGTGGTGAGCTATGGTTTCCCTGCCTACGCCGCTAGTGGTTAGATATTGATTCTGTGATCACGAAACAGGCGGTCCAGGAGGAAGTTACACCGCCGCTGCCCTCGTGCGCGAAGGTCACGACGTCGTTATCCTCGAATCTGCGAAACACCCTCGGTGAATGAGAATTTGGTTGCAAGCTGGGATTAGTATTGACTCTCTGATTGTGCTGCCAAGGTACCATATTGGCGAGTCCTTGACAGCTGCCATGAGAACGTATCTGCGCTTCATTGGTCTTGAAGAGGAATTCGTCAAGCACGGATTCAATCTGAAGGTACTGTTAGAAAACGGAAGGAAGTAAGACATGGACTAACTTGCCTGCAGCAAGGTGCTTTGTTCCAGCTCGTCCAAGGAATGGAAGCCAACTGTAAGTTCACATAATCATTTGGTTGTTGCTGTACTGATTTCGTCGCCGTTGGATAGGGACGGACTTCCAAGCTCGTATTCCCGACTATGAAACATGGAATGTGGTGAGTTTTTTGTGTAGCTGTAAATAGGTTTCCGTAAATCTTACCTCTTTGATTGAAAGGTTCGTTCCGAAATGGACAACCTCATGTTTAGACACGCCGAGAAACAAGGTGCCGTAGCTTTCGATGAGACGAAAGTCGATAGCATCGAATTCGAAGGCAACGGCGACCCCAAGACCGCCCGACCCATCGCCGCTAAATGGACCAACAAGAAGGGTGTATCAGGCCGCATTGCTTTCGACTGGCTCGTAGATGCTTCAGGCCGCGCTGGTGTCATGTCCACCCAATATCTGAAAAACCGCGTTATGCGGGAAAGTTTCCGAAATGTGGCGGTGTGGTCTTACTGGAAAGGAATCAGGGCGACTGGTAGACCGTACTCCTTCTATGCTGAAGTGCTTACAGGTAAGCAATCCGAAAACAGATTCAGCATATAATGCTGAGAACATACGCAGATAAAAAGGGATGGGCATGGTTCATCCCTCTGAATGATGGGACGACCTCTGTAGGGTTCGTTACCCACCAAAACACTTCCACAGAGCGCAGATCGAAGGTCGGCCCTGACGGAAAGAAGCCTACTGTTACCGAGCATTATCTGGATATGTTTCAATATGCACCTCACGTGAAAGATTTCCTGAAAGAAGGAGAAATGATCCCTGGAACTACTCACAGCGCGTCCGACTACAGTTATTGGGCTGGAGGATATGCTGGAGACCACTACCGCCTCGTTGGTGATGCTGCGAGTGAGAATTCGTTCATTTCGCTTACGGATCAATAGTGATTTACACAAACTCGTCAGATTTCGTTGATCCGTTCTTCTCGACCGGCATCCATATTTCCATGTCTGGAGGACTTGCTGCTGCTGCGACGATATGTTCATCCATGAGAGGGGATGTAGACGAGAAGACAGCACAGAAATGGCACGACTTGAAGGTCGGAATGCTACATGTCCGGTTAGTTCTGGAATGTTTCTGCCCTGATAGCAAGCGATTTACCTGCTTTCAATGTCTTGACCAGATTCTTGCTTGCAGTCATGGGCGCGTACCAGCAGATGGACCTCGAACAGCAGAACTTTGATTACGCATCAGAGTTGCTTTGCCAGGGTAGAGAATACTTCAACCATGCCTTCATTGCTTTCCGCGAACGTAGGTCCTATTGCATCATACCAATCTTTCTTTATCTGACCGGTGTCCTCGAAAAGCGATTCAACAACTAAGAAAGAGCGACGACAAGACTGAAGACTGGACGGTGGAAGACGTCAATAACATGATGGAGGGTTTCGGTCACTTCTTCGACTCTTCAGTTGATGAACCAGACGTCGCAGAAGTCATGAAGGTGCATGGCATGCAATCCATATCTATCATGGCTCCAGTCCTTGGAAACAAGAAGATCGACGAAATGACAGATGACGAGATGACCAAAAACGTATTGAAGAAGTTCGACGCGAGAAAACTCTTCGGTCCAGAGGTCGAAGTGAACTCCCTGAAGCGCCAGGCCCTATTCGGATACATCGTCAATCTGGAACAAGGAAAGCTTGGTTTGGTGAAGCCCAGCGAGAACGACATGGTCGTAGAGGTGAAAGCTACCCCTTGTGCACACTGTGGATCGGATGTTTGCCACTGTGAACACTGAGGCTTGAGGGCTGTGTAAATATCTGTACAATGTTCTGTAGAATGTTTGAGTAAATCACTGGATGTACTATATACCACAATTGGGTTATCACCAATAAATAGAGAATTTCCCATACACACACACGGCAAGTCGATATGCCCTTGGAAATGAATTTCGTAAACGAGAAGCGATTTGGGTTCAGTGACGAGGTGAGGTTATCGCAGCCACTTCAACGCAATAATACTAAGGTACAATCGTTGATGTTCAGACTAGCGCTCATGTTGACGCCCACAGTAGTCTCGTTGACGCTCGCTGTAACCAAAGTATCTCGAACTACGAACTGTAAGTTGGGGTGGGTGCCGAGCGTCAGCTCGGGTCAAACGCAGGAATAAACACACGCCGCTTGGGCGGGTGGGAATTCGCTCGTTCGTAGCTGAAATTGGTTGTAGGTTCAGAAAAAAAGTTAGAAGAACTAATATTAATTGCTGCGATAGTTACGATTCGGTCCTTATTACTGCAGCTAAAAGTGGGGGGGTAGTGGGCGGGCAAGAGGAAACTCGCCTGTGAGATAATGAATGCAGAAAACTTCGACCGACGAAATCTTTGATCGTCATTGTTGAAAAGAGAGAGTTATACTCTAAGAAAACTGCCGAACAAATGTATGCTCGCTTGCCGCTTGGCTGCTAATGAACTGAAATCTTAGCTATTCTAGCCTTGTCTGACGCTTGCTGTAACTAAAGGATCTTGGACTATGAACTGTAGGTTAAGGTGGGTGCCAACTGGTGCCAGGTGTTAGCTTGGGTAACCACAGAAATGAACACATGCCGCTCATCCACTAAGTGCACCTTGTGGCATGAACAGCAACACTCCCCCAACCTAAGGTAGCGCACTCGAGAAAGGCACGGTTGTTCTTGATTTTTGATTTTTTGATAACCGATTTTCGGTCCGGCGGGTTTGTTCCGGCATTGCTTTAACTTGTGGATGGTTGGTTAATACAGTGGCAAAGAGACTACCAGTAGATATCTTTCACAAAATAAATTGAAGATTAATTTATGGGGTCCAGGATTGTATCCTAATTAAGACTCTTCTTCCTCTTCTTCATCAAAATCACTACCCAATCCCTTCAAACCCAATAGTCTACAACAGTTGACACATTTATGCACTTCGATGTATTCATCAATTCCATCCTGCCCATAATATCCTGCACCACTGTCCCTAAATCAAATCTGGTAAGTTTGTGTACCTTGGAATTGAATCATTAACAAGCTTACCCTTGAGTGGTGTGGAACATCATGTCAAACAAAAAATGCTTAAACCAACCACAGTGGCTAAGGATGCATTGAGCAACAGTAAGATTTATGAAAAAGTAATTGTAATTACTTGGAATGTCAGCCATGAGTACTGTATTTTGACTGTACTCATACAGAAAGTGGACAAATGAAGTCAGAACATTTCCAAATAAGATTCTGTTGTGGGATGGGTGTTGGGTAGTGCCAGTCCATTTTAGGATGTGTTTTTGATGCTTTTTTTCTAATAGCCATGCCACAAAATGGTAAGAGTTCTCATTACACTCAAAGTCTGTATCTTGCTCCAGAGTCTCTTCTGCAGTTACTCCTAAGCTGAGGAAGGACTAGTACCTTTCTCCACAACCTCCAAAGTGTCATGAAGTGAGCCACCCCTATCATTTTCCTGTTATGATTGTGCACTAATGGATTGTCAGAAAGGGGTCATGGGATTAATCATGAGAAATGGTGAAGAGAATTACTTTGCAAGGTAAAATGATCCTGAGACTAGGTAGTCAGACCTTGACTCCACTATGAGTAGAGTCCTCGACACTTCATGTGTCCAATATAGAAGAAAGGAAAATGTGTTCCATTTGCAATGACCTTCACAGAATGTACTGACAGTGGGGATGTTAAACCAATGATATGGATAGATGATCAATTGGTATCACTATCGAAGTGCTATCAAGGTTGATATTTAAACTGAGGAACTACCTATTTGATACTGTAACTTTATACTAAAGCTAAGTCAGGATTGCAAAGCAATGCCATGCCCGAATGGGTTAGCTTGTAAGTAAAAAACAAAGGAAAGGATATAAAAAGAATAGTGTGAATGCGATAAGGATGATAATAGATAATGAGTAAGTGCTTTGTGTTGGGACTCCTTCGTGAGGTAATTGCATAGTGGTAATAGGATATAAGTGATATCTCAAAGAAGTGGAATAGATCACGAAGCCTCATAAAGACTTAGCTTTGCATAGATATAACATTTCCTTTCTTTATGATACACCATCCAAACACCCTTACCTACAATAATCATTCCAGAACCTTCCCTCCTGTTCTATTAGTTCCATTCCATTCCTTGTGCCTGAGCTATACAGTATTACATCATAGTTCCTGCACTCCACCTTGTATATATAAGCCAGCCCCCACAACCTGGTCCCTTATATTGACCTCTTTGTCATTGGGACCAGGTATGTCTTTACTTACTTCCTTGTACTTATTTATCAATATAACTTTGTTGTTGGGACCAGGTATCTGCCCGCTTCCGTCCAAGTCTCTGCTCCACTCTGTCATCATCATCACCTCTTTGTGACACAGATATAACACCATCTTCTTGACCAGGGTTGAGCTCAAAGTTGCCAAGATCACTAAAAGACTGCCATGGGTCTAGAGTTCCAATGCTTGACTGAGCATGAATGTAAGAGAGATCATATACCCATACCTATAGGGTTGAAACCTCCCTGTCCACCCAATTTGAAGTTGAAACTTTGAGGAATGTTGTGGTGATGAAGGGAGAAAGCACAGAGGAAGCACAGGCTCAAGGCACAAACCGAGGTGAGGGGTGGGGCTAGCACCACACATGAAGGCTGAAAGAAGTGAGGATCTTAGACAACAGTGATAGCACAAGGGCTGATCACTAGGGTCACACAAGAAAACTAGTTCCAAAGACCAAGTGAGTATATTGAGTGTAGACGAAGATACAAGTATTAACCTAGTTCCAAAGACCAAGAGGTCAAGATGGGGAACTAGGTGTCAACTACTGTACTATATATACGGGTGTTTGGATGAGTAAGTGACAGCACGGGAAACTGATAGAAGTATCTAGAATGTGATAGAAAGCTCTGAAGGATGATAGAAGGATATGGAAGGGTGTAGAAGGGTCCAAACAGTAACAAAGGTAAAGAAAAGAGGAAGTATAGGAGAAAATGAAGTAAGTACTGTATCCTGTATAGCATGTCACAACATTACCCCCCTTCTACAGTCAATGTCCCAGCAACTATTTCTGTGAGGTTTTCATATGGTTACCAGGGTAAAGAGTGGAAGATGGTGGCCAACATTTTTTGTGGTGCATTTGAGTGTTTTGCATAGAAATCTGCAATTGCCTTGTCACTTGTGCCTACTAAGTTTTCTTCATGCTCCCAACTGTTGTGGCCTTCATTGTACCCCTTCCACTTTACCAGGAATTGCAACTTTCTCCACCATCCAAAGATCTGGCTGTCCTCCTCCACATCATAGAACTCTTCCCCCTCCACAGTTTTGGGTTCCGGTGGTGGTGGCTCAACTCCATTGACCTCATTTCCTTTCCAAGGAGACAGGTGGTTTGTATGTATGTTGTCATGGATCTTCATCCAGGTAGGTAAGTGTAATCAATATGTGAGTGGGCCTGTTCTCTCTGTGACTTCAAATGGACCTAGGTGTTTGCTCCCCAATTTTTGGTTCTTTTGCCATACCTTTAATTTGCTCAAGGATAACCACACCGGTTGTCCAACTTCAAACTCCTGTACTTTGTCATTTATACCCTCTCTGATGTGTTCCTTGCTCATTCATAGTGCTGCCTCTGCATCCTTGCATGCATGCTGTAGCAGTTCCAGCCGGCACTCAATGGATGGGTATTTGGTCTCGATGCTGTCTGGAATGGTGAACTTGGAGGTGTAACCATAAAGTGTTTCAAAGGGGGAGTGGCTATGTGTGGAATGGATATGAGCATTCATGACAAATTCAGCAGTAGGGATTAAGAGATCCCAGTCATCCTGTCAGTGACTTACATACATGCAAATATAAGGTTTAATTTCCTGGTTGGCTCATTCTGTTTGTCCATTTGTCTTGGGGTGGTAAGCTGTAGTCAGGGCGGAGTCAATTCCTAGTTGCTTCAGTAGTTGTCACATACCATCTGCCACAGATTGGGGTCCCCTGTCCGAGATGAACTGACATGGTAAGCCATGTAAGTGGAAAATTTCTTTATAAAAGAAGTCTGTTACTCCTTCTGCTGTTATCTCAGTGGTACAGGGAAAACAGTGAACCATCTTTGTATAATGGTCCACAAAGGTGATTATAGCATTATGGCCATCCTGTGACATAGGCAGTTCCTCAATAAGATCCACACCAATGTCCTTCCAGTATGGGGAGAGGTTGAAGGGGTGAAGAGTAGTGGGGGTTTATGTGTTTGCGCTGGCAGTGGTCACAACTATCGATGTACTTGTCTACAAAAGAGTGTATCCCAGGCCACCAGTAGAGTCTGCTGACCAGTTCCAGAATACCATGCATCCCTGGATGACCTGCGGTAGGTGCGTCATGGCAGTGTTCCAGGATTGTTTTCCTTAGTGCAGTATCTGGTGGAATGTAGAATTTGTTGTGGTAATAAACCAAACCATTTTTTTCTCTCCACTTGGCTGGACCACTTGTAAGACTCTGGGGTCCCTTGATACCTTTCAGACTATCCAGTACTTCTGCCTCTCATTTGCTGATCTGCTGAATGTGGTCAAGGAGGGGGTTGTGGAGAAGGTCCATGGTTGCTGCATTAAGGAAGTGTTCTGGTTTAAGCACAATCTGCTCCCTGTTGTCCTCTGCATCTGTGACCTGGTGCTGCACCATACATGAAAGTGCATCAGCTTGAGTGTTAGCTTTTCCTGGGTAATGCTTAAACTGGGAGAGCCATAGTGCCCATCGTGCTTGTCGACGACTGAGGTCTTGGGCTGTCTTTCAGTATTCAAGATTCTGGTGGTCAGTTATGATTTTGAATGGTTCTGGGGATCCTTCCAGGAAGCTTCTCCAGTCTTTCAGTGCTTCAATGATGGCCAGCATTTCCCAGTCATAGATTTTGTAGTTCCGCTCAGCTGGATCCATGGAGGAGGAACAATATGCAACAGGGTGCCAGAGTCCATCCTCCTGTAGTTGCGAAAGCATACCTCTAGTAGTGAAGCCTGATGCATCAACTTCAATCCAAGTTGGCTTTGATGGGTCCCATAGTGTGAGGATTGGTGCCGATGTGAAGGAGTCCCTTAGTGATTCAAAGGCTTCCTGCTGTAGTGATCCTCAAGTCCATTTAGTGTCTTTGCAGGTGAGGTCATTCAGAGGTTGGGCTTTCTTTGCAAAACCTTTGATAAATCTCTGATAGAAGTTAGCAAATCCTAGGAAACCTCTGTCATGAAACGATCTTTTTTCATTATTCTTTTCCTTTTCATTTATTTACTTACCTAATTGTCAAAGCGCTTACACTAGCGCTTGTTATATTTTCATTATCATTTAGGTTACACGCATCAACCTTATTGTTCTCGCGTTGTCGTTTCACTTAGGTGCGACTCTCTTGTGCCTGTCAGCTCATTGACAGGACGACGACATTATTGTTCCGCCTCCATGCTTCTTTTCATATTGCCTTATTGTTTACTCACCTAATACCTACAGCTTTACTTATGGATACGAGCAACTCATGGTTACGGCACGAGATGTCTCTCATGGCTTCATATCCCATTAGTATATAAGACTTAGTATTTTGTAGTTATATTCCTTAGCTCTATTCTCGTCTATTCTCCTCGGTAGCTAGACTTGTAGTTGGGTTGTTTTATCCATCCTCTTTTGCTTTTTCGTCCTCTTGCTCATCGTCTATCGTGTGACACCTGGTTGTCTCTTGTGAGAGCTAGCGAGTCGCTGACAACCTCGGAGATCACGTAGCATTGTAGGTGCCTGCCAGTTACTAACTGCCTCTATTTTGACTGGGTCCATTCACACTTCTCCTTCACTGATCACTAAGCCTAGGTATTCAATGGAAGGCCATTCAAATTTGCATTTCTCTGGTTGCAGATACAAGTTGTATTTGCTGAGGCATGTAAGCACCTCATTGACTACCCTTTGATGTTCCTTGAGAGTTTCAGTAAAAACTAGGATGTCATCCAGGTAAATGGCCACCTTCCCGGCAGTAATGAGGTCAGCAAATATGGAATTCATGAGGGCTTGGAATGTAGCAGGTGAGTTTGTGTTATGATCATGCACAAAGGGATTGTCAGGAATGATCGCGGGATGATCGCGGGGAAATACAAAGTAAATTACTTTGCGAGGTAAAATGATCCTAGACTAAGTAGTCAGACCTTGACTCCACTATTGGTAGAGTCCTCGACACTTCGCGTGTCCACAAGAGAAGAAAGGTAAATGTGTTCCATTCGCGATGGCTATTGCGGAACGTACTGACAGCGAGGATGTTTAAAACGATGATACAGATTGTCACAAAGAGGTGACAACGGTGGCGGAGCAGAGCGGAGACTTGAGCGGAAGCGGGCAGATACTGGTCCCAATGACAAAGTTATATTGATAATAAATACAAGTAAGTAAGTAAAAGACATACCTGGTCCCAACGACAAAGAGGTCAAGATAAGGGACCAGGTTGTGGGGGCTGGCTTATATATACAAGGTGGGGTGTGGGAACTATGAGGTAATACTGTATAGCTCAGGCACAAGGAATGGAACGGAACTAATAGAACAGAATGGAAGGTTCTGGAATAATAATTATAGGTAGGGGTGTTTGGGTGGTGTATTGTAAGGAAAGGAAAATAATAGGAGGTGGCTCACTTCATGACATTACCCCCCTCCTTATGACCATTGTCCTCGATGGTCAAGCTTTTGCCGCTTGGGGATGCTTTTTGTGGAATTTTCGGACAGTGGTTGGTGCATGCTCGAGATTTTGAGCGGGTTCCTATGAGTTGTGTACTGCGTCATAACCCTTCCACTTTACCAAGTACTCTAACCTCTTCCACCTAACCCGACTATCCAAGATGTCCTCGACTTCGTACTCTGGCTCATCCTCATCCTCTAGGTATACTGGTTCCGGTGGTGTTGCAATTTCGCCATTGATGGTGTTCCCTCTCCAAGGGTACAGTTTATCAACGTGGAACACAGGGTGGATGCGGTCTAGTGACAGTGGGAGGTCTAAACGGTAGTCCAGGGGGCCAACCTTTTCCAAAATGGCGTAAGGTCCTAGCTGTCGATCCCCAAGTTTCTCACTGGAAAGTTGGAGCTTGATGTCTTCTGCGCTTAGCCAGACCTGATCTCCTACTTGGAACTGATGTGCCTTTCGTTTTCCTCATTCGTAGTTTTCCTTTTGCTGCCTTTTTCCCAGGTGTAGAGCTGCCCCGGCATCCTGCCGCACATCTCAAAGGATTTGGATGCGATCATCCACTGCTGGAATCCCACTTTGCTGACCAACGGGAATGTTAAATAGGGGGAGGTAGCCATAAGTGAGCTTGAATGGGGAGATTCCAAGTGCAGAGTGGGTGCGTGAGTTAATCACAAACTCCGCCATTGGCAAATGCTCTGCCCAGTCATCCTGATGACATCCCACATACAGTCAGAGGTACTTTTCAACTTCTTGGTTTGCCCGCTCGGTTTGCCCGTTCGCTTGGGGGTGGTATCCCGATGTAAGATTGGATTTGATTCCCAGGCGGGAGAGTGATGATTGCATGAGTTTTGCTGTGAACTGGGGTCCTCGGTCAGATACAAAGCGGAGGGGAAGGCCATGGAGGCGGAACATTTCACGGTAGTAGATGTCAGCGACACCTGCTGCTGTGATTGATGTGGTACAAGGGATTGCGTGGATTTGTTTCCCATAGAGATCAGTGCAGACAAGGATGGCATCGTATCCTTGTGAATTGGGCAGCTGTGTGATCAGGTCAACTCCCACTTCTTCCCACAAGCCTGCTGGGACGTCTAGGGGTAGTGTTACTGCCTGTGGGTGTCTCTGTATCCTTTTCCTTGCACAAGTTTCGCATCCTTCCACATACTTTTCTACAAATGATCGCAGGGTGGGCCACCAAAAATGGGTGCTAACGAGATCAAGGGTGTTGTGAAGCCTGGGGTGGCCAGCGGAGGGGTTGCCGTGGCATTGTTTGAGTACTTCTGTCCGTAAGTGATCCTCTGGTGGGACGTACATCCTTCCTCGGTGGTACACCAGTCCATTATCCTCCTCCCATTCCGCTATTCCATTGGCCAGGTGTTGGAGACCACTCCTCCTAAGCTCCTCCAGTCCTTCGAGTACTTGGGCCTCTCTTTGCGAGGCCTTCCGGATGCGGTCCTCCAACGGGTTCTGTAGTGAGGCTGCTGCCACTTGCATAAAGTGGGCTGGTTTCAGAATGGTCTGTTGTCGGTTGTCTTCACTGTCCAACACCTGATGCATTGCCATGCAAGAAAGAGCATCTGCCTGTGTGTTCGCCTTGCCTGGGCGGTGAGTCAGCTGAAAGTCGAATCGGGATAACCATAGTGCCCATCGTGCTTGCCGTCGGCTAAGGTCCTGTGCAGAGCGCCAGAATTCCAGGTTTGCATGGTCGGTGATGATCTCGAAGGTCTGCAGTGATCCTTCCAGGAAGCTTCTCCAGTCCTTTAGTGCTTCAATGATCACCAGCATCTCTCGATCGTAGATTTCGTAGTTTCGTTCGGCTGGTGTCATGAAACAATCTTTTTCATTATTCTTTTCCTTTTCTTTTATTTACTTACCTAATCGTCAAAGCGCTTACACTAGCGCTTGTTATATTTTCATTATCATTTAGGTTACACGCGTCAACCTTATTGTTCTCGCGTTGTCGTTTCACTTAGGTGCGAATCTCTCGTGCCTGTCAGCTCATTGACAGGACGACGACATTATTGTTCCGCCTCCATGCTTCTTTTCATATTGCCTTATTGTTTACTCACCTAATACCTACAGCTTTACTTATGGATACGAGCAACTCTTATTGTAGATCCTCATGGTTACGGTGCAAGATGTCTCTCACGGCTTCATATCCCATTAGTATATAAGACTTAGTATTTTGTAGTTATATTCCTTAGCTCTATTCTCGTCTATTCTCCTCAGTAGCTAGACTTGTAGTTGGGTTGTTTTATCTATCCTCTTTCGCTTTTTCACCCTCTTGCTCATCGACTATCGTGTGATGCCTGGTTGTCTCTTGTGAGAGCTAGCGAGTCGCTGACAGCTGGTTGCATGGAGGCTGATCGAAATGCTACTGGGTGCCACTGACCATCGTCTTGTTTCTGCATTAGAGCTCCTCCTGATGCATCTACCTCGAGTTGTGTGAGCCTGTTGGGGTCCCAGAGTGCCAGTACCAGTGCTGTGACAAAAGCTTCCCTTAGGGTGTCAAATGCTTGTTGCTGATGTGTTCCCCAGTTGAAACCTGAATCCTTCTTGGTTAGGTCGTTCAGAGGGCGTGCTATGCAGGCAAGGTTCTGTATGAATCGACAGTAGAAGTTGGCAAAACCTAAGAACCCTCGCAGCTCTCGCAGGTTCTTTGGAGTAGGCCAGTCCCGAACTGCAGTCACTTTTACCGGATCCATGCACACTTCCCCTTCTGATATCACTAGTCCCAAGTACTCAATCTGAAGCTCCTTGAACTCACATTTTTCGGGTCGTAGATAGAGGTCATGTTTCTCTAGCCGTTTTAGTACCTCCCGCACTATCTGCCGGTGTTATTGTAGTTCGTTACTGAAGATAAGGATGTCATCTAGGTACACTGCTACTTTCCCCGCTGCCACTAGGTCTGAAAAGATGGAATTCATGAGTGCTTGGAAGGTAGCTGGGGAGTTGGTGAGACCAAAGAACATTACGCTGGGTTCGAATAACCCTCGGTTGGTTGCGAAAGCAGCCTTCCATTCATCACCCTCCTTAATTCGAACATTATTGTAGCCCCATCTAACATCAAATTTGGTGAAATACCGTGCTCCCTGTAGGCGGCTAATAATGTCAGCAACCAGTGGGAGGGGGTAGCAGTTCTTTAGAGTTACTTGATTTAGTTTCCTGTAATCCTGTACAAAGTGGAGCTTCCCATCCTTCTTCTTCACAAAGAAGACAGGTGAAGACAGTGGCAATTTTGAGGGGCGAATGTAGCCTTTTCGGAGATTGTCATCCAGAAAATGGTCGAGTTCACCTTGTTCGTTCAATGACATTGGGTAGACTTTCGTATGCATGGTTTTGGGTGCTCCTGGGATCAGTTCGATGGCGTGATCCCAGGGTTGGTGTTCAGGGAGGCGTTCTGAAGCAGTTTCAGAGAATACCTTTTCAAAGTCCCTATAGGGTTCTGGGATCATTTCTTCAAAGGTTTTCACGGGTTTTGCTTTGTGGGCCTGCTCCGCTAGCTGTTGGGAATATGTGAATCCTGCTGCACACCAGACCTCTTCTGTTTGTTTGTGGAGGATGCCTGACTTCACCCATGCACGCTGGGTTCGTCGGTTGGCTCGAATGCGGTGTATTGGTGACTCCTCTGCCTCCTCTTCCTCCACTAAGTTCCGCAGGGTTTCGGGAGTGATGACTGTTTCAATTTCCTCTACAGTGTCTTGCTCTTCTACCTCCTCTATCGTTGTCTGTTGTGGTCTAACCGAGAGTTGTCCTTTCTCCCAGTCAATATCTGGATTGGCTTTACATAGCCAGGGGAGTCCCAGGATTAGGTCTTCGCTTCCCAGATTGGTTATCAGCAAATCTGTCCACCGTTCTTGGCTATCGACGGTCAGGGCTAGATGCGCAAAATGCGTAATCTGCCCTCCTCGGTTAGCAGATCCATCGATGTTAAAGACCCCAATGGGTTTCTTGAGTGGGAAGATCCTTACTCGGTGGCGGGTGACAAACTCCTGATTCAGGAATAGAGCAGTGGCTCCAGAATCAACCATGGCCGCAGTTGCTATACTGTGATTTCTTCCTCTTAATTTCGCATTAATTTGGAAGTGTGATGAATTGGAGTTCAATTCCGAAATAGTAGATATGGTACATGAGGGTAGAGAATCATATGCGGACGTAGCATGTATAGCAAATTGGTTAATGGGTACTCTCGGTGTGGCCGAGGCGGGTACCCGCTTTAAAAACCCTCCTGTGAGCCTGAAGCTGGGGCCATGGCATTGGCTCTGTTCAGGAGTTCTTGGAGCTGGGCAATCTGGATGGAGAGGTCGGGGGTAGCTGGGGACTGTGCGATAGGAGCAGGAGCAGGAGCAGGAGTAGAAGCCGCAATTTGGACAGGTTCATTGGGGAAGAGAGTGAAGGGCATTGAAGAGGAAGCTGCAACTTGTTGACGGCGGGGTTGTTGACGCTTACCCCGGCCGCATTCCAGACCCATGAATTTGTCTTGGCAGACTGACTCTAAATGACCTCGTCATCCACAGTAGCGGCATACTGTGTCCTTGTATGAGCAGTTCCTCTTCTCGTGACTCTGTGAACCGCAACCATAACACCTGCCTCTCATCTGGGCCACAAAGCTTTCTCTACTGTTGCCACTGGTATGCGTGGCATCAATGTCCATAGCATGGGAGTTGGCAGGGGGAGAGGAGATGTGAGAGGTGCCCTGATTACGGCCTGTCATGGTGGGGTCATGCAGGAATACATCTACCGAGATTGCTCTCCTGATTGCCTCCTCCAGTGTAGGGGCTAATCCCTGCACTATGTTGACCATGATGAGATTTTGTCGAATCTCTGGGTTGAGGCCACTGCGAAATTGTTCTCGTAGGTCGATATCTGAGAGCCCAGTTTGATCGCCGATGTCCTCGCCGATGTCCTTGAAGTTCTGTGCGAATTCTGCTACCATTTGACCTTTTGCTTGCCTGAGATGCTGGATTGCATTCCAGGCTTCCATACCTGCATCAATGGATTCGAATCGGAGAGTGAAGGCGGTTTTAAAGTCTTCCCATTGTCCATTAAATGGTTGTTGGTGATGACTGAATTCCAAGAGGTATGGGGTGGCCCAATGAGCAGCCTTTCCCGAGAAGAATCCTAGGGCTGCCTTAATCAGTTTGCCTTCATTGTCCTTCAAATCTGGTTGTTCCACTGCCCAGCTCTGATACTGGGCAATGAAGCGACAGGCTTCCACACTACTTGAGCCTTTGAAGAGCTTGGGTTTATTCATGCTCGACTTGGCTGTGGCTCTGTGAAGGTTGGCTGTGAGCTGAGTCACCTGCTCAATGAGCTGTGCCATGAGCTGATTTGTGTTGACTTTGGAGGTCGACATAATGGATGGGGGTGCAGTTGGAGTAGGGATAAGGATGGGTGTGATCACGGTACTGTTGGAAAGGTTCTCTTCTTTACTGATGGAGTTGGCAACGGCGTTTGGACAGGGTTGAGAACTGCAGTCAGCCCAGGAATTGCTTTCGCTGCTGTGGATGTGGGTCTGGTCTTTAGTGTCAAAAGCGTGCGGGTAGGCGGAGCAGTCAATAGCTTGGGTGGGCAGGCTTGGTGCGGCGGTGTCTGTAGATGTGGTAAAAGCGGAGCCTGCAAGGATAACCTAATCGGTAGGATATCGGTGCAGTAAGGGATCTTGACCTAATGTCACAAAGAGGTGACAATGGTGGCGGAGCGGAGCGGAGACTTGAGTGGAAGCGGGCAGATACTGGTCCCAACGACAAAGTTATATTGATAATAAATACAAGTAAGTAAGTAAAAGACATACCTGGTCCCAATGACAAAGAGGTCAAGATAAGGGACCAGGTTGTGGGGGCTGGCTTATATATACAAGGTGGGGTGTGGGAACTATGAGGTAATACTGTATAGCTCAGGCACAAGGATAGGAACGGAACTAATAGAACAGAATGGAAGGTTCTGGAATAATAATTATAGGTAGGGGTGTTTGGGTGGTGTATTGTAAGGAAAGGAAAATAATAGGAGGTGGCTCACTTCATGACACAGATAGAGAGGATTAATTGGTATCACTATCGAAGTGCTATCAAGGTTGATATTTAAACTAAGGAACTACCTATTCGATACCGTAGCTTTATACTAAAGGTAAATCAGGATCGCGAAGCAATGCCATGCCCAAATTGGCTAGCTTGTAAGTAAAGAACAAAGGAAGGGATATAAAAGGGATAGTGTAAATCCGATAAGGATGATAAGAGATAACAAGTAATTGCTTCATGTCGGAAATCCTTCGTGAAGTAATTGTGTAGTAGTAAAAGGATGTAAGTAATATCTAGGTAGTGGAATGGATCGCGAAGCTTTGTAAAGACTTAGCTTGCATAGATATAACAGTATCCCCCTCTTAGGCTTTCGCCCTCAAAAGCCTATGTGATTGTTAATGATTGATGAATCTAAAATTAGATAAAATGGAAAAGTAAAAAAGAAAAGTAAATTTTCAAAGTGCCACGCAAGTTATGATCGAGGTAAACAAAAAATTTAGAGTTGAACCTGCCCTCAACGACGAATGCATATAAAACGCGATGGTTTTCTCTGTTTTTTCCTAAGTCCTCATTGATTATAACAATGTCTCTCACCATCACCGCAACCGAAACTGTGCAGGAATGATGAGCGCGCCTCGTTCAAGAACAGGCGGAACGAGCCCGCCTCCGTCAGCTCAAGGTCGAGGTGCAGGAAGCTGCCTTTGAGGAGGAAATGTTGAGGTTGGAGGAGGAAGCTGCTCATGAGGCAGAGCGCGAGGCGGCGGAGAAAAAACTCGAGGAAGAGAGAAAGCTCAAGGAGGAGAAGCAAGCTGCGAAGAAGTGGGAAGAAGAACGGCTCATCGAGGAGAGCATCGCAAAGGCAAAGGCCAACACTTTGAAGAAGCTTGCAGAAGAAGAGCAAGTACGAGGTCAATGCAGAGCACAGGCTCTGCAGGAGTTACAAGAGCATCGACATCGTGCAGCTGAAGCTGCATCGTGACATTCAAGTGGGCTAGTATCGCGGGAGCCTTCGGGTTCTAAATCCAAAACATACAAGTCCGCATCCATCATTTGCGATTCCCCGGAAGTGGGGGTTTTGACTTTGAAAAGAAAACGAGTAGCTTCACAGGTGAGTATAGAGTTTTTTCTCGATGTAATCATTGTTTGACGAACTCTAGGTTGGGTTGGCCCCTGACCCAGATGATGGAAACGACGACAATGGTGATGACGACAATGATGACGACAATGACGATGACGATACCCCTCCCCTGACTCCTTCGCGTAATCGCGAAGCTTGTCTTTGCTGTGTTACGCAAGGTAACACCAATCACTGCATTGCGCAACCAGGAAAGCCCCGAACCCAAGCCTGCCTCCACTGTCATCAGCAACGACAATGGTGTAGCTGGTCTGGAGAAAATGCTGCTCGAAGGTTGAGGAAAAAGAAGCCGAGGGTGGATGGAGAGGGGTTGTATGATGGTCCCGTGAGGCGCGTCACGGAGAGAGGGTTTGGAGGTATAGAGTTAGAGAGGAAGTTCGATTTGCTCGCAGAGCAAAATGAATCGATCAAAGTGCAGATGGACGCACTGATCGGATTCGTGAGTTGCACTGCGCTCGCGATGGAAGAGCTTGTTCGTGTAGTGCAGCCACGACCTGAAGAGGAAGAGGAAGAGAAAGACGGAGACAAAGAAGAAGACGATGAAGATGACAAAGAAGATGAGGAAGAAAGGAGAAGAAGAAGGATTCGTGAGGGAAAACAACACGTGATGTGATTTCCGTGAAGAGTTACAGTAGTTTTTTGGACTTGTAAATATTTTTTATCTGATTTTGTAATAGTTTCTTTATTGGTTTTTTGTTGTCTTTTGTTTGTTGTTTTTGGTTTTTGTTTTGTTTTGTTTTGTTTAATTTTATGAGTTTTTTGCCTTTTTTGGTGGTTTTAGATATGTAAAGTTTTGTTTGATGAATAAGTGTAAGGAGTTAAGATTCGTTCCGCGAGGAAGGAATCGCGATGGTTTTGGAAGGAATGGAATGTGAGAGTTCGAAGTTAGCTTCGCGAAGGATGGATCGTGGAACTCCTTGACGTGAAAGTTTGGAATTTAATAGGTAATTTAGTAGGTAGTACGGAATGTAATGGTGATGGATCACGAAGGTTTCGCGATGAATTGTTGAACTAATAGAATAAAAATTAGTATTTCCAATGAATGAATTAGTAAAAATAAGTGGTCGTTGATCATGATGGTCCAGGTTTGTGAGGGTAATGACTATGGAAAGCTGGAACCAACTCGTCCGCGTGAATTTCATTCACGGCAACCCAGGAAAACTCTTCGTCTGTACCTTCGTATCCTGCCCACCGGATGTAATACCGTAGTGGACATTTTTTGTATCGACGATCCAATTTCGAATCCAATACCTCCGCGACATTGTATTCCTCTTCGCCTTCGACTTCCACTGGAGGTGGAGGAGTTTGTTCGTGATGAGGGATTGAGTTCGGAGTATATGGTTCGAGTTGGGATACATGGAAAACTGGGTGGATATGACTGAGGTAGGAAGGGAGTTGTAACTTGTACGAAAGAGTTCCTATGCGCTCAAGAACTTTGAATGGTCCGAGGTACTTCTCGGAGAACTTCGCAGTAGGTCGAGTGGTTTTTATGTGTTTTGCCAGTACAAATACCTGTGAATCAATGGGAAAATCTGGGTGAGTAATACATTTTCTGTTCGCTTGCTCTTTGTATCGAGCTTGCGCATTAGTAATTTCTTCGCAGAGGAAGGAATGAATCTCATCTAAATTTGTCGCGAAGTCAATTGCGCAATCGGAATGGATGTCGATTTCAGGTTTCACTGTAATGTTAGGATGATAACCTTTATTCGCAAAGAACAGAGTAATACCAGTGGGAGCATTAGGAGCGTTGTTGTACACAAACTCCGCGATAGGCAGAAGCTTTGCCCAATCGTCCTGTTGATATGCGCAATACATACGAATATATTGTTCCAGAGTCTGGTTAACTCATTCCGTTTGTCCATCCCCCTCAGGATGGTATCCCGAGGTGAAGTGTAGTTTGATCGAGAGAGCTTCCCCTAAAGCAAGAAAGAAAGCCGAAACAAATTCCGAGCCTCGATCAGAAGTGACGTGACTAGGAACTCCGTGTTTCGAGAAAACATGATGGATGAACAGTTCCACGAGCTCTTCGGACGTTATTTTGTCGTGTGTCGCAATGAATATGCCTTGTTTCAAGGCTCGATCCATGATAACTAAAATAGCCGTATGTCCTTTAGAGTCCGGTAGTTGTTCAATGAAGTCCATCAATATAGAATCCCAAGGTCGGACAGGAACTGGAAGTGGTTTGAGTAGACCATAAGGTCTATGTCGACGAGGTTTGTTGCGTCCGCAAACCGTACATGAATTAATATAATTGTGAACGAATTCGTGAACTTTTGGCCAAGTGTATTGTCATCGAATGGCTTCCAGAGTCCGATTTTGACCAAAATGACCTGAGAGTGGGTGGTCATGAAAGTAGCGTAGAATTTGAAGTTGTAAATTAGAAATATTAGGAACGTAAATGCGATCGTCAAGTCGTAACAGTCCATCAGACACTAATGTCCAATGAGTGTTCGTACCATCCTTCGCGAATCTCAGTCCCGTGATTGATTCCAGATCCAGTTTGATTGAATCGCAAATAGCGGAATGAAGTGCCTCTAAATCCATAACAATGGAGGCACAAAGTGCCGGTCCTTCTAGGAACGTAGCTCAAAGGGAAGTAGTTAGTTGTTCATTAGTGAAAATGGGTCTGAAATTATGTGGGTTAACTTGCATGTAGCCGATATCCCCCTCTTTTGGATAGACGTCCCAGCGTCTAGTCATTGAATCAGGTTTTTCACCTAACTTACCTGGTCTGAATCGGATCACCATGTTAAATTGGTGCAGGTACTTGGACCAACGAACTTGTCATCGCATAAGGATTTTCGTCGTCAAGAAGTATTCAAGATTCTTGTGATTGGTAACAATGTCGATGGGATCTCCCAATCCCTCGAGGTAATGTCACCAGCCTTTGAATGCTTCGAATATTGCGAGAAGCTCCTTATCGTGAGTGTCGTAGTTGAGTTCCGCAGCCTGAAAAGTCCTCAAGAGGAATGCGATGGGGTGAATTTCTCTGTCAGGTAGTAGGATCGAGAGGATCGCAGCTAATGCGTAATCCGAGGCATCTGTTTCCATGATTAGATGTTGGTTTGGTTCCCAATGTGCCAGAACAGGAGCATGAGTGAAGCTATATTTGAGCTTCTCGAAGGCTTCCTGGCAGTCGGTATTCCAGTTCCAAGGTGTATCCTTTCGCGTGAGTAGCGTCATTGGAACTACAATATTGTTATAATTATAAATAAATCATCAATAAAAATTAGCAAATCCAAGAAAAGACTGGACGTCTTTGACTTTCCGAGGTACCAGCCAGTCAATGATAGCTTTTACTTTGTCTTTTGACATCGTTAAGCCCTCTGGAGAAGGAATATAACCAAGATACTCTACTGTATCGATCTCCCATTCGCATTTCGCGATGTTTGCATAGAGTCGATGTTTACGAAGTCGACGGAGAACCTCGCGAACATGTTCGCAATGTAGTGTCTCGTCGTCAGAGTAAATAAGTATATTGTTGAGGTAGACGATAACATAAACATCTAAAAGATCAGCAAATATGTCATTCACGAACCTTTGGAAAGCTGCAGGAGCGTTAGTGAGTCCGAATGGCATAACCTTCCATTCATCGCCTTCCGCAATTTGAACTAAATGATATGCATGAACAAGATCGAGTTTAGTGTAAATCTTAGCTTTTTTCGGAGCGTCTAGTAAATCAGAAATGAGAGGTAAAGGATATCAATCCTTTTTCGTGATGTTGTTGAGACCGCGAAAGTCTATGCAAAGTCGAAGTTTTCCGTCCTTTTTTGGTACAAATAATACCGGAGCTCCGTGAGGAGAGGACGAAGGTTGAATAGCACCGGATTCGAGGTGCTTATCGATGAAATCGCATAGAGCCTCTAATTCCTTGGCAGAAAGAGGATAAAGATGACCGATAGGTGGTTCAGCGCCTTCCTCCAATTCAATCTTAAGGTCGTATGGTCGATGCTCAGGCAGCACTCCGGATTCGACTTCGTCGAAGACATCCATGAAGTCCACATAATGCTTCGGTAATGAGGAAGGATTGCTGTTGTTTGCTGAAGTTGTCGAAGCAGCTCATGCTGTGACTTCACTGTGGACCGCTCGTAAGATTAATGGTTCACACTTGGCATTCTTGCAAGCACGGTTGAATAGTTCTGCGTTGACAAGAGCAATGTCGATCTCTGGGTTTTCAAGTCGCGAAGCGGCCAATTGAGCCACCGAAGGATAGGAGTAGATGGGTTCATAGGGAAAAGAGTCCGATAAAAGACGAGGTGAATGGCAAGAACGAGTTCGTGAAGACGATTGCGAAGGGATCTCTTCAGAACTAATGGTAGGCTGACCCCGCGAGGGGACAATTTCTTCCTGAACGAGTGTTCGCAGAAGTGAGGACGTCAAGGGAAACTCAACTTGCTTGGTGGAGTGGAATGTAATGTTTCTCAATGCCCAGTCAATCAACGGATTGTAGCGGGTCAAGAAACTGTAACCTAAAACTGCCTCACAAGAGGAATCTAGTAAAGTGACATAAAATGTCAGTAGTAGTAGCTCGCCAGAGGGAAACCGAACATTAAGAGACGTAGTCTCGGAAATTGGTTTCGGAGATAAAGAACCATTGAAAAGTCGGAGATTGATTGGAGAAATTGAAGAAGTAGGTAGAGAATGTTTATATACAAATCGAGAATCAATAAAACAATCAGTAGAACCGGAATCAAGTAAAGAAACAAAAGAAAGCTTCGTGGAAACATCGTGAAGTGAAAAATCTATAGTAAGAGGTATTGTAAAAGATCGTTCATCGTAAGAAAGAGTGGATGCATTTAATTTAACTTCCCCGGTAGTACGAACCTGGTCAACGCAACTCCCGCTTCGTACTGGGGTACAGGAGTTGCGGACTATTTTTCCGATACCGAAGAGGTACTTGTCGCTCCTTCCTGTGTTTCCACGGCACGTCCATGAGCTTCGCGAGCCTTTCGTTTCTCGCAGTCATCGAACTTATGACTTCCTCCGCAAAATCTGCATAACCCCAACTTCTTTTGACATTCCAACTCCTTCGCGAGGAGCTTTCCATCCGAGCCGAGGTTGCTCGCATATGCAGGTTTAGTCACCGCAGTACTCGTCGATGACAAGGAATTTCCACCTCCACTCAACTTACCTTTCTTCCCCGAGTTATTCGTCGAGCTCGACGTCGTAGTGGTGGTGGTTGTAGGAGATTGTGAAGAACCTGGCATGGTCTTCTTCAACATGTTCGATGCTTTCCCTCCCAAGGAAGCACCTGTCGATCTAGTGGTTTCTCTTTTCCACTCTTCTTCTCGTCTCCAGTACCTGTTATCTACACGAAGTACCTCATATTGGTATTCCGCGAGTGTCTTCGGTTCCAGAAGACGAGCCATCTCATCTTTGATACGGCTTGCCAAGCCGTGTTGATAAGCCCACTTAAGGGCGTGCGAGTCCCAGTTAGTAGATGCCACGAGGGTATTAAAACGGATGTTATACTTCTGTACGTTATCGGATTCTTTCATCCTTAACGTGCCAATCTTATCTTCGGCTTCCCCCTGTGCATTGTACATACCGAAATTGTCCTGGAGTTCCTTCACCAATGCCGCGAAGGAGCTTGTTCACGCTAGCATCACGGAGAGATTCAGATCCAGAATATCTGGTTCGAACCATTCCTTCGTGGAACCACCGAGGTATGACAAAGTATAATTGATCTTCTTTTGATCAGTAAAATATGAGGGACGATCAATGAACACCAAAGATAAAGAAACTAGGAAACCTTTCAGTTTCCATGAGTCAGATCCATTGAATACTTCCAGATCCTTGACTTTTGATCTTCCGGATTCCGCGGGGCTGCTAGCGTTCATGCCCGCGAGGACTGTTCCGAGGGTATCGAGCGAACCCTTAAACGCGTGAAACACATCTAAGATGTGTTGTTCAGTAGGGTCCGGATGGACACTGCCTACCTGTTCCACTGGACTCCTAGAACGACTAGGGATGCGGGAACCTCCAGGGCTATCGGGATCAGATCCCCCTGGGTCTCTGGGATTTCCTGACTCGTCAGGACCTACCTCTTCATTGATTTCTGCTTCCTCGATGTTCTCCGGAATTTCCATCATGGTAACTGGTATCTGACCTCGCGAAGGCCGGGAGTGTTTGCTAGCTGCTGACACATTCTGTCAGCAAGGGTAAATGTAGTAGGAGATGGTGGGATTTCCATCTCGGTTGTTGGTATCGCCGTGTGATTTCTTCGCGGCATTTGTACAGTAACGGGGTCACCATTTTCTGTGTAGAGTACTTGGTACTCGAATTCGGAATGGTCAGGTTGACCAAGGGCGTGATGACTGGAAACCCACGCACTAGCAGGTTATCCTGGGGCTGGACCGAAGATGTTAGATCGACGTCAAGAGTGTCCTGCTCCTGAGATTGATTCCACGAATGGCGTGAAGCCTGTCGCATTCGATGCGAAAGGATTAACCGTTTCTGGTTCCTCTCTTACCGACTCGTCGGACCCTCCAGTGTTGGTACGGTTTCGTCTGCTCCTTGTATAGACCATTGTTGAAGGAAGTGAAATGGTTGAGTGTAATGGGAAGGGTAATGAGGACGAATGTGCTAAGTCTCAGTTTAAATATACTGTTATGATTGTGCACAAAGGGATCGTCAGGAATGATTGCGGGATGATCGTGGGGAAATACGAAGTAAATTACTTCATGAGGTAAAACGATCCTAGACTAAGTAGTTGGACCTTGACTCCACTATTAGTAGAGTCCTCGACACTTTGCGTGTCTGCAAGAGAAGAAAGGTAAATGTGTTCCATTTGCGATGACTATCGCGGAACGTACTGACAGCGAGGATGTTAAAACGATGATACAGATAGAGGATTAATTGGTATCACTATTGAAGTGCTATCAAGGTTGATATTTAAACTAAAGAACTACCTATTCGATACCATAGCTTTATACTAAAGGTAAGTCAGGATCATGAAGTGATGCCATGCCTGAATGGGTTAGCTCGTAAGTCAAGAACAAAGGAAGAGATATAAAAGGGATAGTGTAAATCCGATAAGGATGATAAGAGATAATGAGTAATTACTTCGTGTCGGAACTCCTTCGCGAAGTAATTGCATAGTGGTGAAAGGATATAAGTAATATCTAAGTAGCGGAATAGTTCGCGAAGCTTCGTAAAGACTTAGCTTGCATAGATATAACAGACAGCAGCAATAGCACGAGGGCCAATCACTAGGGTCGCACAAGGAAAACTAGTTCCAAAGACCAAGTAAGTATATTGAAGGTAAACGATGATACAGGTACTAACCTAGTTCCAAAGACCAAGAGGTCAAGATGGGGAACTAGGTGTCAGCTACTGTACTATATATACAAGGATTCAGATGAGTAAGCGACAGCGCGGGAAGCTGATAGAAGTGTCTGGAATGTGATGGAAGGTTCTGATGAATGATAGATGGAAGTAAAAGGATATGGAAACATGGAGAAGGGTTCAGGTAGTCACAAAGATAAAGAAAAGAGGGAATGTAGGAGAAAACAAAGTAAGTACTGTATCCTGTATAGCATGTCACGACATTACCCCCTTTCTACAGTCGATGTCCCAGCGACTATTTCTGTTAGGTTTTCATAAGGTTGCCAGGGTAGAGAGTTGAAGATGGCAGCTGAAATTTTTCGTGGTGCATTTGAGTGTTTTGCGTAGAAATCTGCAATTGCCTCATTGCTTGTGCCGACTAAGTTCTCTTCATGCTCCCAACTGTTGTGGCCTTCATCGTACCCCTTCCACTTTACCAGGAATTGCAACTTTTTCCACCATCCGAAGATCTGACTGTCCAGGACCTCCTCCATGTCATAGAACTCTTCTCCCTCCACAATTTTGGGTTCCGGTGGTGGTGGCTCAATTCCGTTGACCTCATTCCCTTTCCAGGGAGACAGGCGATTGGTATGTATGTTGTCATGGATCTTCATCCAGGTGGGTAGGTGTAGTCGATATGTGAGGGGACCCGTTTTCTCCGCGACTTTGAATGGGGCTAGGCATTTGCTCCCTATTTTCTGGTTCTTTTGACATACCTTTAATTTGCTCAAGGATAACCACACTGGTTGTCCAACTTCGAATTCCTGTACTTTCCCCTTTACACCCTCTCTAATGCATTCCTTGCTCATTCATAGTGCTGCCTCTGCATCCTCACATGCATGCTGGAGCAGTTCTAGCCGGCGCTCAATGGATGGGTATTTGGTCTCAATGCCATTTGGAATGGTGAACTCGGGGGTGTAACCATAAAGGGTTTCGAAGGGGGAGTGGCTGTGTGCGGAGTGGATATGAGCATTCATGACAAACTCAGCAGTAGGGACTAAGAGGTCCCAGTTGTCCTGTCAGCGACTTACATACATGCGAATGTAATGTTGAATTTCCTGGTTAGCACGTTCTGTCTGTCCATTTGTCTCAGGGTGATAGGCTGTGGTCAGGGCAGAGTCAATTCCTAGTCGCTTCAGTAGCTGTCGCATAACGTCTGCTGCAAATTGAGGTCCTCAATCAGAGATGAATCAATGGGGTAGGCCATTGATGCGAAGGGTGAATGAAAACAAACACCCAAACACTAAGTTCAGGGGGCTTAGTAGCAGTTGTATGTAGATTACTGTAAAAACTTGATAAAATCAAGTATAACACCAATAATCACAAGTCAATAAACCTAATAATAAACCTAATAAACAACCTAATAACAGAGGCTTGTAGCAATGGGGGTGCTGCAACCTGTCCTTTCTCTAAATCCCCCCCCTCCTTTTATACCCAAAAATCTCGGAATATCTTCGCACCTTCCTACTGTGGCCGCAGACCATTATTGTCTGCCGATCCTCTGGCTCCATATTCCCACTCCTGCGAAGTCTCCGATCACTTCTACAGCTTTTCCTTACTAAAAATCCGCATTTTTCCCTTTTTGGTAGTTCCACTTCAAATAAATGGTTCTCCTTGATCCAATAATCCCAAATTGAGTTGTCAACGGAGTCTAGACCTCCCCGCATCTGTTGGACCTGTAGTTTGACTGATTTCTATCCTTCTAGCCAGTCCTAATCCGAAATCCGGTGTTTTAGCCCCTAAGACATAGACATCTCCGAGCACACGGCATTTCCAGGTCCCAGACCTATCCCCTCTGTCAGGACCTGCTTCAGACCTCTCCCCATCTATTTGTCTCTTTACTTATTATATAATATTGTCTTTAGCACGCATATATCCAGCATTCTCGCTGGAGCCACTAGTTTTGATGGGCCATCAATCCCATCAATATATACTGCTTTGACCGCCGAACTTAGATATTCTGCTCGTTTCTCTTGATATAGCTGTGAAATAAGTTGCCAAACAAGTCATAAAATATATTTAGACCTGTTCTGAACATTATTTCAATTTAGCCTGTTCATTTTACTGAGAAAAGTCTAAACCTATGTAAAACTTCAACTGTTTTCTATTTCTCAGTCCGAGAAAAATGGTTATCAATTATCCCAGACTGTAAATTTGTCTTGTAGACCTTCACTGACATCAACTGGACCATCTCTTACTCATCCAGTATTTTCTCCGCTACCTTAAACATGCTCTATGACTTTTATTGGTGGTGGTCAAAGCTGTTTTGATTGCATCAGCAATACTACTAACTTTGACCTTCTCGGTCAAGGACTTTAAATATTTTAAGTGCAATATTAAGTTTGAACTTGTATTTTAAAGTGTTGTGAGTGTGCATTGCAAAGAGTAGTAATATTTTATAGACTTTTTAATTGTCTTTTAATAAGGAAAAACACTTTAGATTTAAAGTATTTGAGTGATATTAACTGCAATTTGGCAGTCATATCACCATGTAAGCGGAAGATTTCTTTATAAAAGAAATCTGCTACTCCTTCGGTGGTGATCTCTGTTGTACAGGGGAAACAGTGAACCATCTTTGTGTAGTGGTCCACAAAGGTGATGATAGCATTGTGGCCGTCTTGCGTCATAGGTAGTTCCCCAATCAGATCCACACCAATGTCCTGCCAGGGTCCTTCCAGTATGGGAAGAGGTTGAAGAGGAGAGTGTTAGTGAGGGTTCAGGTGTTTGCGCTGGCAGTGGTCACATCCATCAACGTACTTGTCTACAAAAGAGCGTATCCCAGGCCACCAGTACAGTCTGCTGACTAGTTCCAGGGTGCCATGCATCCCTGGATGACCTGCAGTAGGTGCCTCATGACAGTGTTCCAGGATTGTTTTCCTTAGCGCCGTATCTGGGGGAACATAGACTTTATTGCGATAGTAGACCAAACCATTTTTCTCTCTCCACTCGGCTACACCACTAGTGAGACTTTGGGGTCCCTTGATACCTTTCAGACCATCCAGGACTTCTGCCTCTCGTTTGCTAATCTGCCGAATGCGGTCAAGGAGGGGGTTATGGAGGAGAATTATGGTTGCTGCATTAAGGAAGTGCTCAGGTTTTAGAACAATCTGTTCCCTGTTGTCCTCTGCATCTGTGACCTGGTGCTGTGCCATATGAGAAAGTGCATCAGCTTGAGTGTTAGCTTTGCCGGGGCGATGCTTAAGACGGAAATCAAACCAAGAGAGCCATAGTGCCCATCGTGCTTGTCGGCGACTGAGATCTTGGGCTGTTTTCCAGTATTCTGTGGTGATGATGGGGGAAAGCACAGAGAAAGCACAGGCTCGAAGCACAAACCGAAGTGAGGGGTGGGGCTAGCACCACACACGAAGGCTGAAAGATAAAATGATCAAGACAGCAGTGATAGCGCAGGGGCCAATCACTAGGGTCGCACAAGGAAAACTAGTTCCAAAGACCAAGTAAGTATATTGAAGGTAAACGATGATACAGGTACTAACCTAGTTCCAAAGACCAAGAGGTCAAGATGGGGAACTAGGTGTCAGCTACTGTACTATATATACAAGGGTTCAGATGAGTAAGCGACAGCACGGGAAGCCGATAGAAGTGTCTGGAATGTGATAGAAGGTTCTGACAAGTGATAGATGGAAATAAAAGGATATGGAAACATGGAGAAGGGTTCAGGTAGTCACAAAGGTAAAGGAAAGAGGGAATGTAGGAGAAAACAAAGTAAGTACCATATCCTGTATAGCATGTCACGACATATTTGAGGTTCTGGTGATCGGTTATGATTTCAAAGGGTTCTGGGGATCCTTCTAGGAAGCTTCTCCAGTCTTTCAGTGCCTCAATAATGGCCAGCATTTCCCGGTCATAGATCTCGTAGTTTCGCTTGGCTGGATCCATGGAGGAGGAGCGATATGCGACAGGGTGCCAGAGTCCATCCTCCTGTAGTTGCGAAAGTGTACCTCCAGTAGCGAAGCCTGATGCATCCACTTCAATCCAAGTTGGTTTCGATGGGTCCCATAGTGTGAGGATTGGTGCCGATGTAAAGGTTTCCCTTAGTGAATCGAAGGCTTCCTGCTGTTGTGATCCCCAAACCCATTTAGTGTCTTTGCGGGTAAGGTCATTCAGGGGTCGAGCTTTCTTTGCGAAACCGTCGATAAATCTCTGATAGAAGTTAGCAAATCCTAGGAAACCCCGGAGATCACATAGCGTTGTAGGGGCCTGCCAGTTACTAACTGCCTCTATTTTGACTGGGTCCATTCACACTTCTCCTTCACTGATTACCAGGCCTAGGTATTCGATGGAAGGCTGTTCGAATTCGCATTTCTCTGGTCGCAGATATAGGTCGTATTTGCTGAGGTGTGTAAGCACATCGTTGACTATACTTTGATGTTCCTCAAGAGTTTCAGTAAAAACTAGGATGTTGTCCAGGTAAATGGCCACCTTCCCAGCAGCAATGAGGTCAGCAAATATGGAGTTCATGAGGGCTTGGAACGTAGCAGGTGAGTTTGTTAGGCTGAAGAACATGACGAGGGGCTCAAAGAGTCCTCGATTTGTTGCAAATGCTCCCTTCCATTCATCACCCTCTTTAATCCGCACATTGTTGTACCCCCAACGAACATCCATTTTGGAGAAGACCTTGGCTTTATGCAGTTGGCTGACAATGTCCGTGACGAGGGGAAGTGGGTACCGGTTTTTTACTGTGTACTCATTGAGTCGCCGGTAATCCTGCACAAATCGAAGTTTACCATCCTTCTTTTTGACAAAGAAGACCGGCGACGCCAGTGGGGATTTGGAGGGATGGATGTAGCCTTTGCGCTGATTCTCTTCTAAGAACCAGTCCAGTTCTTCCTGTTCGTTTGGGGACATGGGGTAGATTTTGGTCCACATGGTTTCAGGAGCGTCGGGTTTCAGATCTATGGCATGGTCCCAAGGTTTATGTTCTGGTAGCCGTTCTGATTCTTTCTCAGAGAAGACCTTTGCATGTTTCCAGTATGACGAGGGGACCATCTCTTCAAATGACTTCAACGGCTTCTCTTTGTAGGCAGCCTCTGCGAGTTGTTGAGAATACGTGTACCCTGCAGAACACCAAAGTTCTTCTGACATATGGCCAATGATCCCAGCTCGAAGTAGCGCTCTCCTCCACTTCCTGTTGCCTACCAGTTGATACAGAGGGGTGCTTTCAGTGTATTCATGTATCTCTGGGTCAGGTGTGGGGAGAGGGAGAGTTTCTTCAGGTAATTGGGGTTGGTTGTCAGGCTCCAGGATGGAGAAGTGAACTTGTGGAGCTGCAGTGGTGCCCCCGTCTGAGTTAGCTTCTGTGATATGTGCAGTGGTTCCTCCCACATTACTTTCCTTGGGTTCGGGGATTTCTTCGATGGTCATGGGGTGCGGAGCCTTTCTGGGAGGGGTGATAGCCAATCACCCTTCTCTCCAGTCAATGTCTGGGTTGACCTTTTGGAGCCATGGAAGTCTGAGGATGATATTTTCAGACCCGAGGTTGGTGACGAGGTATTTGAGGAGCTGGGGTTTGTTTTGATCTATTGTGGAGAACAGGCATACAGAGTGTGTGATCTGCCCTGCAGTGTTAAGAGACCCATCAATGTTATAGAGGGTAATTGGATGGAAAAGACGACAAGAGAGAATTTGATGTTGTCTAACAAAACGGTCATGAATGAAGAGACCGGTGGCACCGGAGTCTATCATTGCTGCACTGTCTGTATTCTTGAGTCTGCCTTGCAACTTAATCGGTACGCGGAAGTGAGAAACATCACTGGATTGAGCGGAACCAATTGTACAGGAGGGTATAGATGCATAGGTAGAAGTAGATGAGGAATACAGACTAGGGAACCAGGTGGCAGCCATGGCGGGTTCCCACTTTAAAAATTCGAGCATAACTCCGCCATCTGCTCTGCCAATTCCTTTTGCCCCGCAGTAAGCATCTGAAGGATCTTTGTGAAGTCAGTAGCGGGGGCCAGTGTGGCAGCAGCAATAGATGTGGCAGCGACAGAATGCAGGATGGGTCTTGGAAGTCCCAGGAACTTCCTGCGGCAGATGGCTGCTAAATGACCAGTTAGTCCACAATGATTGCAGACATCTCGTTCATGGTGCCCATCTGCCTTGCAATGTTCTCTGGATCTGCACCCATAGCATCTTCCCGTCATGGACCTACGATAGTCTTCCGCAGATCATCCAGTAGTGGTGGCATCCACATCCATTGTATTTGGATCATGAGCTGGAACAAAGGGAGTCGGGGTATAGGAGTTGAAGTTGGGAGTACTTCGGGTGTATTGTTTCCCTTCCTCATCAGCACATTCATTCTGTCGGTTGTCAATGTGAATCACTTCACTGATCAGCGCCTTCATCAGATCTGTGTTGGCTTGGGACTTAACCAATCCATCGTTGATTCACTTTGAGAGGTGGTCATAGAAGCGATCTCGAAGGTCAGCATCCGAATATCCCGTCCTACTGGCGTACTGCTTGAAGGTTGCAGCATAGGTTGCCACCTGGTCCTTTCCTTGCCAAAGACTTTTGAGGACACATTTGGCCTCTACCAATGGGTCCGCTGTTTCAAACCATTGCCTGAAGGCACCAGCGAAATCAGCCCAGGTTGGGTAGAGGAGGGCAGGAGCTGGTAGTCCTGAAGTGACAGCTCGAGCGATCTGGCTGATGTTCTCCGAGGTAGGAGTAGCCCAAATGGCTGCATCACCATCCAGGTATGAGATAACTGATTTGATTCTCTCTTGTTCATTGCTAAGGGAACAGATCCCCTGAGCCCAGAGTTCAAAGGCGGCAATGAAGCGTCATGCATCATCACTGCGCTTCCCATCATACGTCTGGGGTTTGCTAACACCTTTATTGGTGCTGATGTTGTTAGCGATACTGGTGACTGCTGTTTGTAGCGCCATCTGTTGTGTTGCAAGTTGTTGAATCAACACCACAAGGTCTTGGGTGGTAGGAGGATGGGACATGATGGAGGTGTTTTCAGTGGGGATAGGCTTGGGAGATGGGGATAACGGTTCTGGTGTAACCGAGATATCGATGACAATAGGCTCTGGGGATGGGGTTGATGCGACAGGGTTGGCTTCAGTTTCTAGCTCTGGTTCTAGGATCGCAGTGGGAATAAGCGCAGGGGAGGATCTAATGGATGGTACAGCACTGGTAGGGTTTGAAAGTCTACCAACCCAGCTCAGAACTCGGCTTGGAATTCTAGGGATGTCTATGAATCATCCGTTTCCTGAATCCCTTGGAGTGATGGGAGCGGGGTTATGGTATCGGTTGGGGCACGGATTTTCGTCGCAGTCAAACCAAGTGTTGTGTTCTTCGTCTGGATTGTATTTGGAATGAATGTCGCACTGATCTTGAATATCAAATGTGTGCTGAAATCCTGAACAATCAATGTCTGGTGTAAACGAAGGCATAGCGGCAATGGAAGGTGGAGAACTGGGTAAGTCCGATTTCCACTCCTTGTAGGATCAGTTGGAAAGGCTGATGGTATGAGTAGAGATCTTGACCTAATGTGGTGACGAAGGGAGAAAGCACGGAGGAAAGCACAGGCTCAAGCACAAGCCGAAGTGAGAAGTGGGGCTAGCACCACGCACAAAGGCTGAAAGAGATAATGATCAAGACAGCAGCAATAGCACGAGGGCCAATCGCTAGGGTTGCACAAAGAAAACTAGTTCCAAAGATCAAGAGGTCAAGATGGGGAACTAGGTGTCAGCTACTGTACTATATATACAAGGATTCAGATGAGTAAGCGACAGCGCGGGAAGCTGATAGAAGTGTCTGGAATGTGATGGAAGGTTCTGATGAATGATAGATGGAAGTAAAAGGATATGGAAACATGGAGAAGGGTTCAGGTAGTCACAAAGATAAAGAAAAGAGGGAATGTAGGAGAAAACAAAGTAAGTACCATATCCTGTATAGCATGTCACGACACCCCCAGCGAACATCCATTTTAGAGAAGACCTTGGCTTTGCACAGTTGGCTAACAATGTCTGTGATGAGGGGAAGTGGGTACCGATTTTTTACCATGTATTCATTGAGCCACCAGTAATCCTGCACAAATTGAAGTTTACCATCCTTCTTTTTGACATAAAAAACAGGCAATGCCAATGGGGATTTGGAGGGACGGATGTAGCCTTTGCACCGATTCTCTTCCAAGAATTGATCAAGCTCTTCCTATTCATTCAGGGACATGGGATAAATTTTAGTCCACATGGTCCCAAGGTTTATGTTCCAGTAGTCATTCTGATTTTTTCTCTGAGAAGACCTTTGTGTGTTTCCAATATGATGAGAGAACCATCTCTTCAAATGATTTCAATGGCTTCTCTTTGTAGGCGGCCTCTGCAAGCTGTTGTGAATACATGTACCCTGTGGAACACCACCAAAGTTCTTCCAATGTGTGGCCAATAATCCCAGCTCAAAGTAATGCTCTTCTTTGCTTCCTGTTGCCTACCAGTTGATACAGAGGTGTGCTTTCTGTGTATTCATGTATCTCTGGGTCAGGTATGGGGGGTGGTTCTGGAGGAGTTTCTTCTGGCAGTTGGGGTCAGTCATCAGACTCAGGGATGGAAAAGTGAACTTGGGGAGTGGAAGTGGGGCCCCAGTCTGGGTTGGCTTTTACAATGTGTTCAGCGGTTCTGTCACAAAGAGGTGACGACGGTGGCGGAGCGGAGCGGAGACTTAGGCGAAAGCGGACACTGGTCCCAACGACAAAGTTATATTGATAATAAATACAAGTAAGTAAGTTCAAGACATACCTGGTCCCAACGACAAAGAGGTCAAGATAAGGGACCAGGTTGTGGGGGCTGGCTTATATATACAAGGTGGAGCGTGGGAACTATGAGGTAATACTGTATAGCTCCGGCACAAGGAATGGAACTAATAGAATGGAATGGAATGTTCCGGAATGATTATTGTAGGTAGGAGGGCTTGGATGGTGTATCGTAAAGAAAGGAGAATGATAGGGGGTGGGCTCACTTCATGACATTACCCCCCTCCTTATGACCATTGCCCTCAATGGTCAAGCTTTTGCCGCCTGAGGGTGCTTTTTGTGGAATTTTCGGATAGTTGCTGGGGCGTGTTCAAGATTTGGTGCAGGTTCCCATGAGTTGTGTCCTGCATCGTAGCCTTTCCACTTTACCAAGTATTCTAGCTTCTTCCACCTAATCCGACTATCCAAGATGTCCTCGACTTCATACTCCGGCTCATCCTCATCCTCTAGATATACTGGTTCCGGTGGTGTTGCAATTTCGCCGTTTACGGTGTTCCCTCTCCAAGGGTACAATTTATCAACATGGAACACAGGATGGATGCGGTCCAGGGATAATGGGAGGTCTAAACGGTAGTCCAGGGGCCCAACCTTCTGCAAAATGGTGTAAGGTCCTAGCTGTCGATCCCCAAGTTTCTCACTGGAAAGTTGGAGCTTGATGTCCTCTGCGCTTAGCCAGACCTGATCTCCAACTTGGAATTGATGTGCCTTTCGTTTTCCCCGTTCGTAGTTTTCCTTTTGCCGTCGTTTCCCCAGGTGTAGCGCCGCCCCAGCATCCTGTCGTGCATCCCGCAGTATCTGGATGCGATCATCCACCGCCGGAATCCCACTCCGTTGTCCAACTGGAATGTTAAATAGAGGCAGATAACCATAGGTGAGTTCGAATGGGGACGTTCCAAGTGCAGAGTGGGTGCGAGAGTTAATCACAAATTCCGCCATAGGTAGGTGCTCCGCCCAGTCATCCTGGCGGCGTCCCACATAGAGTCTGAGGTATTTTTCGACTTCTTGGTTTGCCCGTTCGGTCTGTCCGTTTGCTTGGGGGTGGTACCCTGAGGTGAGGTTTGATTTGATTCCTAGGCGGGAGAGTAATGATCGCATGAGTTTTGCTGCAAACTGGGGTCCCCGGTCTGATACAAAGCGGAGGGGAAGACCATGGAGGCGAAAAATTTCGCGATAGTAGATGTCGGCCACACCTGCTGCTGTGATTGAAGTTGTACAAGGAATTGCATGGATTTGTTTACCATAAAGGTCCGTGCAGACTAGAATCGCGTCATACCCTTGCGAGTTGGGCAGCTGTGTGATCAAGTCAACTCCCACTTCTTCCCACAAGCCTGCTGGGACGTCTAGAGGTAGTGTTACTGCTCGTGGGTGTCTCTGTATCTTCTTCCTTGCACAAGTCTCGCATCCTTCAACATATTTTTCTACAAAGGATCGCAGGGTGGGCCACCAAAAGTGGGTGCTGACGAGGTCAAGGGTATTGTGAAGTCCAGGGTGGCCAGCAGAGGGGTTATCGTGGCATTGCTTGAGTACTTCTTTCCGGAGGTCATCATCTGGTGGGACATATACTCTTCCTCGGTGGTATACTAGTCCCTTGTCTTCTTCCCATTCTGCTATCCCATTGGCCAAGCGTTTGAGACCGCTTCTCCTAAGCTCTTCCAGTCCTTCCAGTACTTGGGCTTCCTTTTGAGACGCCTGTCGGATGCGGTCCTCCAGTGGGTTTTGTAGTGAGGTAGCTGCCACTTGCATGAAATGGGCTGGTTTCAGAACAATCTGTTGTCGATTATCTTCGCTATCCAGAACCTGATGTGCTGCCATACGAGAGAGAGCGTCTGCCTGAGTGTTGGACTTGCCCGGGCGGTGAGTGAGCTGGAAGTCGAATCGGGACAACCATAGTGCCCATCGCGCCTGCCGTCTACTGAGGTCTTGAGCAGAACGCCAGAATTCCAGGTTTGCGTGGTCGGTGAGAATCTCGAACGGTTGTGGTGAACCTTCCAGGAAGCTTCTCCAGTCCTTTAATGCTTCGATGATAGCGAGCATCTCTCGGTCATAGATTTCGTAGTTTCGTTCAGCTGGTTGCATGGAGGCTGATCGAAATGCCACTGGGTGCCACTGGCCGTCGTCTTGTTTCTGCATTAGGGCTCCTCCCGTAGCAAAGCCTGATGCATCTACCTCCAGTTGTGTGAGCCTATTAGGGTCCCAGAGTGCCAGTACCGGTGCTGTGATGAATGCTTCCCTTAGGGTATCGAATGCTTGTTGTTGGTGTGTCCCCCAACTGAAGCCTGTATCCTTTTTTGTTAGGTCGTTCAGAGGGCGTGCTATGCGGGCAAAGTTCCGTATGAATCGACGGTAGAAGTTAGCGAAGCCTAGGAATCCCCGTAGTTCTCGTAGATTCTTTGGGGTAGGCCAGTCGCGGACTGCAGCTACTTTTACTGGATCCATGCGCACTTCACCTTCTGATATCACTAGTCCCAAATACTCAACCTGAAGCTCCTCAAACTCGCATTTCTCTGGTCGCAGGTAGAGGTCATGTTTCTCTAGCCGCTTTAGTACCTCTCGCACCACCTGCCGGTGTTCTTGCAAATTGTTACTGAAGATGAGGATGTCGTCTAGGTAGACTGCTACCTTACCAGCCGCCACTAGGTCTGAAAAGATGGAATTCATGAGCGCTTGGAAGGTAGCTGGCGAGTTGGTGAGACCGAAGAACATTACACTGGGTTCAAATAACCCTCGGTTGGTTGCAAAAGCGGCCTTCCACTCATCACCCTCCTTAATCCGGACATTGTTGTAGCCCCATCTGACGTCAAATTTGGTGAAGTACCGTGCCCCCTGTAGACGGCTGACAATGTCAGCGACCAGTGGGAGAGGATAGCGGTTCTTTAGGGTTACTTGGTTGAGTTTCCGGTAATCCTGTACGAAGCGGAGCTTCCCATCTTTCTTCTTAACAAAGAAGACGGGTGAAGACAGTGGCGATTTTGAGGGGCGAATGTAGCCTTTTCGGAGGTTGTCATCCAGGAAGCGGTCGAGTTCACCTTGTTCATTCAATGACATTGGATAGACTTTTGTGCGCATGGTTTCCGGTGCACCTGGGATCAATTCTATAGCATGATCCCAGGGTTGGTGGTCAGGGAGGCGCTCTGAAGCAGTTTCAGAGAATACTTTTTCGAAATCGCGGTAGGGTTCTGGGACCATTTCTTCAAAGGTTTTCATGGGTTTTGTTTTGTGGGCTTGTTCCGCTAGCTGTTGGGAGTAGGTGAACCCTGCAGCACACCAGACTTCATCTGTTTGTTCGTGTAAGATTCCTGACTTCACCCATGCACGTCGGGTTCGTCGGTTTGCTCGAATGCGGTGTATGGGCGACTCTTCTGTCTCCTCATCCAGTGTGTCAAGTGGTGGTTCAGGGGTGATCACAGTTTCAATTTCCTCCGCCGTGTCTTGCTCTTCCACCTCCTCTATCGTTGTTTGTTGGGATCTGACTGTGAGTCGTCCTTTCTCCCAGTCAATATCTGGATTGGCCTTACGTAGCCAGGGGAGTCCTAAGATTAGGTCTTCGCCTCCCAGATTGGTTACTAGCAAGTCTGTCCACCGTTCTTGGTTATCAACAGTCAGGGCTAGGCGTGCAAAGTGTGTGATCTGCCCTGCTCGGTTAGCAGACCCATCAATGTTAAAGACGCCAATGGGTTTCCTGAGTGGGAAGGTCCTTACACGGTGACGGGTGACAAACTCTTGGTTCAAAAATAGAGCAGTGGCTCCAGAATCAACCATGGCTGCAGTTGCTATACTGTGATTTCTTCCTCTTAGTTTTGCGTTAATTCGGAAGTGAGATGAATTGGAGTTCAATTCCGAAATAGTAGATATTTTACAAGATGGGAGAGAATCATAAGCAGATGTGGAATGTATAGCGAACTGGTTTACGGGTACTCTCGATGCAGCCGAGACGGGCACCCGCTTTAAAAACCCTCCTGAGAACCTGGTGCTGGGGCCATGGCATTGGCTCTGTTAAGGAGCTCCTGGAGCTGGGCAATCTGGGTGGAGAGGTCAGGCGTAAGTGGAGACGGAGCAGTGGGAGCTGGAATGGACGCGGCAATTTGGACAGGTTCATTGGGGAAGAGGGTGAACGGTGTCGAAGCAGAAGCAGAGACTTGTTGACGGCGGGGTTGTTGGCGCTTACCCCGGCCACGTTCTAGACCCATGAACTTGTCTTGGCAGACTGATTCTAGGTGGCCTCGTCGTCCACAGTAGCGGCAAACTGTCTCCTTGTATGAGCAGTTCCTCTTTTCGTGACTCTGCGAGCCACACCCATAACACCTTCCTCTCATCTGGGCCACGAAGCTTTCTCTGCTGTTACCACTAGTGTGTGTGGCATCGACATCCATAGCATGGGAGTTGGCAGGGGGGGAGGAGATATGGGAGGTGCCTGGGTTGCGACCTGTCATGGTGGGATCGTGCAGGAACACATCCACTGAAATTGCTCGCCTGATAGCCTCCTCCAGGGTGGGAGCCAGTCCCTGGGCTATATTGACCACAATGAGATTTTGTCGGATCTCTGGGTTGAGGCCGCTATGGAAGCGTTCTCGCAGGTCGACGTCTGAAAGCCCGGTCCGATCACCAATGTCCTTGAAATTCTGTGCAAATTCCGCTACCGTTTGACCTTTTGCCTGCCTGAGATGCTGGATTGCATTCCGGGCCTCCATACCTGCATCAATGGATTCAAATCGGAGGGTGAAGGCTGTTTTGAAGTCTTCCCATCGTCCATTGAAAGGTTGTTGGTTATGACTGAATTCTAGGAGGTATGGTGTGGCCCAGTCAGCAGCCTTGCCTGAGAAGAATCCTAGCGCTGCCTTGATCAGCTTCCCTTCGTTGCTACTCAGATCTGGTTGTTCCATTGCCCAGCTTTGATACTGAGCAATGAAGCGACGTGCTTCTGCACTACTAGAGCCTTTGAAGAGCTCAGGTTTATTCATACTGGACTTGGCTGAGGCTTTGTGGAGGTTGGCCGTGAGCTGGGCCACCTGCTTGATGAGCTGTGCCATGAGCTGGTTTGTGTTGACTTCAGAGGTCGACATAATGGATGGGGGTGCAGTGGGAGTAGGGATAAGGATGGGTGTGATCACGGTACCGTCGGAAAGGTTCTCCTCTTCACTGATGGAGTTGGCAGCAGCGTTTGGACAGGGTTGAGAACTGCAATCAGCCCAGGAGCTGCTTTTGCTGCGGTGGATGTGGGTTTGGTCTTTAGTATCAAAAGCGTGTGGGTAGGCAGAACAGTCGATAGCTTGGGCGGGCAGGCTTGGTGCGGAGGTGTCTGTAGACGTGGTGGAAGCGGAGCCTGCAAGGATAACCTAATCGGTAGGCTATCAGTGCAGTAAGGGATCTTGACCTAATGTCACAAAGAGGTGACGACGGTGGCGGAGCGGAGCGGAGACTTAGGCGAAAGCGGACACTGGTCCCAACGACAAAGTTATATTGATAATAAATACAAGTAAGTAAGTTCAAGACATACCTGGTCCCAACGACAAAGAGGTCAAGATAAGGGACCAGGTTGTGGGGGCTGGCTTATATATACAAGGTGGAGCGTGGGAACTATGAGGTAATACTGTATAGCTCCGGCACAAGGAATGGAACTAATAGAATGGAATGGAATGTTCCGGAATGATTATTGTAGGTAGGAGGGCTTGGATGGTGTATCGTAAAGAAAGGAGAATGATAGGGGGTGGGCTCACTTCATGACAGGTTCCTCCCACATTACTTTCCTTGGGTTCTGGGACTTCCTCAATAGTCATGGGGCATGGAGCCTTTCTGGGGGGGGGTGATAGCCAATCACCCTTCTCTCCAGTCAATGTCCAGGTTGACCTTTCAGAGCCATGGAAGTCCAAGAATAATATTTTCAGAACCAAGGTTGGTGACAAGGTATTTGAGAAGCTGAAGTTTGTTTTGGTCTATTGTGGAAAATAGACATACAGAGTGTGTGATCTGGCCTGCAGTGTTAAGAGACCCATCAATGTTATAGAGGGTAATTGGGTGGAAGAGGCAGCAAGAGAGGATTCGATGTTGTTTACAAAATGGTCATGGATGAAGAGACCTGTGGCACCAGAGTCTATCATTGCTGTGCTGTCTGTATTCTTGAATCTGCCTTGCAAATCAATTGGTACACGGAAGTGAGAAACATCACTAGATTGAGCAGATGTTACAATCATGTGCATCAGTTGTACACATTGCATGGAGTGCTTCGCACCAATGCAGTCAATCTGATATGTTCAAGTCCATCATCGATGTGACGCACCAATGATATAGATCAGGTAATTTACTTCCATGATTTCTATCCACCTATCCTCCTTATCCCATCGCTATCCCTTCGGACAGGCTATACACCTTCCTCACCCCATTAGTCCATTGTGTTCCTATCTGAACTTGTTATCTCTATGTCTGTGTGCTATAACTACTTTAGGGTGATTCGTAGTGATAGCGGAGATGGCAGACTTAGCATATAAGGCTTGCAGTCATAGGTAGAAGCTTTAGTTTCAATATCGAATTGGTACGACTGTAATTCCATACTCAACTTACACTCTCTCCTTCATCTACCTCATTCAACTCCATCGATCTTGAGTCGACGCTACTTTGATATCGAACGAACTTAACATGGACCACACAGCATAGCGAGGATATTGTCAATAGCAGTATCAAAGGTCCACTCAACTTACATGCTCCTAACAGTATATTAAAACTCATCTCTCTATGCTGTTACTAATACCTTCATTCAAATCTATATGGGCCCTCGAACTCGAAGCAATCGAAACATCAGTCCCGACCTCACCCAGGAAACCCTTGAAGGAAACCCATTCACAAACAACACGCAATCCTTCGCCCCTTACACTGCATCGTTATCTGCACTAGGCTCTCAATGAGCACGACACCCAGGTTTTGGTCCAATGGCATCTGTGAGCACAATGTCCTCAGTCTCAATGCACAATGTCCTTGGAAGGAACGACAACCCAAATGTGAACTACGAAATCCTATACACTGCCAACAGTCAGGAGATTGTGGTCCAAACACCAAAGAAGGATCATACTCCAATTCCTCAAATGGCAACAGTTCCAACCCCCACTGGAGCTGAAGATGCATTAGACAATGACTCCCTTGATGACTGTGATGATACTCAACAACCGGACAACCCCCCTGAACCTGATAACTCTAGTGAAGACGATGACAACAACCCTGGTGCACCTAGCGGTCCTGGAGGTCCCGGTGGACCTGGAGATGATGGTAGTGATGATGGTGATGGACCTGGAGGTCCCAACAATCAAGGTAACGCTCGATTGCTGACCAACCCCAATACATTAGGACAAATGACTCTCGCTACGTTCAGTTCTCTTAAAGAGTCTATTGATGGTCTAAAAGGTGTTCTAGCTGGTATGTTGACAAAGAAGCCAGAACCAGGCAAGACTATCACAAAAAACCCCGATGTATTTGATGGCTCTGAACCCAGGAAGCTCAAGAATTTCTTGGTATCCTTATCCCTCATATTTCTTGATCATCCAGAACACTTTACCGAGCAGAGAAAGATCAACTACATGATCTTGTACCTTAGCAGTACGGCTCAGGAATGGTTCGAACCCCACATCCTAGACCCCGACGTGGACACATTCATTCAAAGCTCTGGTCAAGGAGCTGCAGGACAACTTCGGTCTCTACAACATGCATGTCATGACGTGCTATACAAGATACAGTACTTACTTTATTTCTCCTACATCTACTCCTTCCCTCATCGCTGTTACTGTTTGGATCCATCTACATCATTCTGCATCCTTCTATCACATTCCAAACACTTCCATCAACTTCCCACGCTTTGGCTTACTCATCGAGACTCTTGTATATATAGTACAGTAGCTGACACCTAGTTCCCCATCTTGACCTCTTGGTCTTTGGAACTAGGTTAGTACCTGTATCATTGTTTACCTTCAATATACTTACTTGGTCTTTGGAACTAGTTTTCCTTGTGCGACCCTAGTGATTGGCCCTGCGCTATCACTGCTGTCTTGATCATTTTATCTTTCAGCCTTCGTGTGTGGTGCTAGCCCCACCCCTCACTTTGGTTTGTGCTTCGAGCCTGTGCTTTCTCTGTGCCTTTCCCCTTCGTCACCACAACACAGGGCGACTCCAAAGATAAACTTGGTAACTTGAGGATGAAGGATGGTGACAATGTTCGAAAATACAACATCCGATTCAACACCCTAGCTGCTATGACCAGCTGGGACCATAGCACCCTCCAATGGGCCTATGGTCGTGGTCTAGCATCCCACATCAAAGACGAGCTCGCATGCATCAAGGAACCTGCGACTCTTGTAGAGTTCTGCGAAGAAGTACTTCGCATTGACAACTGATACTGGAGAAGAGAGGAGGAAAAGAAGTGTGAGGTGAATAGGAATTCTGGAGGTCAGACAAAAACCCCCCAGAAGAAATCCGACAACCCCGCCACACCATCAACCTCTACTTCAACAACTTTGACATCCTCCAAACTGCAAGGCAAGAGCTCGAACCAACAACCCTCGACTTTGAACTTTAAGCCGGGCACCCCGGAAGGCCTCACGATGGCTGCCAACAAAGTCAAGGCTATTGGGGAATGGCCTACTCCAAGGAAGGTCAAGAACATTCAGTCCTTCTTAGATTTTGCAAACTTTTATTGCCGCTTTATTTATAATTATTCTGACATTGTCTACCCTATGAATCGACTTACCCAGAAAGGTATCGATTGGTTATGGACTACAGAGTGTCAGGAAGCTTTCGACAAACTTAAACTTGCTTTCACAATGGCACCAATTCTTGCGCATTGGGAACCGAACCTTGCTATGATCATTGAAACTGACACTTCCAACTATGCTCTTGCAGCTATCTTCTCGATCATGTACGAAAATGGAGAAATTCACCCAGTTGCTTTCCTCTCTCGAACCTTCCAAGGTGCTGAATTGAACTACGATACTCATGACAAGGAATTGTTGGTGATTTTCGAAGCATTCAGAGCTTGGCAACATTACCTCAAAGGTTCCGGAACCCCGATCAATGTGGTTACTGACCACAAGAACCTGGAATATTTCTCTGCTACAAAGATTCTTACATGACAACAGGTACACTGGTCCAAATTCCTTCATATGTTCAACATGACCATTCGCTTCCGCCCTGGAAAACTCAGAGCAAAACCGGACTTGATCACTTGACGCTGGGACATCTATTCTAAAGAGGGGGATATCGGCTACGCACAAGTAAACCCTCAGAACTTCCAACTGATATTCACTAACAAGCAACTTTCCTAGAAGGACTGATACTGCGCGCTTCAGTTATACTGGACTTCAACACCCTTCACTCCAATATTTGAAACACTCTACCTCTTGACACTGACTCCACCTTAGGATTGGAGTTTGCTAAAGATGATACAAAACCTCATTGGACTCTAGACCCCAAAGGATTACTCTGCCTCAATGACCAAATCTACATTCCGAATCATGCTGACCTCTGACTACAAGTCCTACGATACTTCCACAGATATTTCATTCAATGGGCTGGCTATGAAGGTACTGATGAAGAATTCTCTTGGGTAGCCACCAACGAAACCCATGCCAATGAACTTATTCCTGCTTTTCATCTTCATTATCCAAATAAACCAAGACCTTTAATTCTTTGATTCCTTTACTCCTATAGCACCTCTATGCTTCATCAATGCCCCTCGACATCAATGGGAACAATCACTGTGATAGTAATTTGAGTGATTGTTCTCAACTTAGGTTTTCGCACCAATGATCACACCGAGCGCACCACTACGTCACTCCTTTATTTCTCCAAGTTCAACTTACTGTTTTCTTACTACTACAGTGTTATGATGGTGCACAAAGGGATTGTCGGAAATGATTGCGGGATGATCACAGGAAAATTACGAAGGAAAATACTTCACAAGGTAAAACAATCCTAGACAATGTAGTCGGACCTTGACTCCACTATTAGTAGAGTCCTCGACACTTTGTGTGTCCGCAAGAGAAGAAGGGTAAACGTGTTCCATTTGCAATAACCATCGCGGAACATACTGACAAGAGGGATGTTAAAACGATGATATGGTTAAGTGATTGGTTGGTATCACTATCGAAGTGCTATCAAGGTTGATATTTAAACTAAGGAACTACCTATTCGATACCATAGCTTTATACTAAAGGTAAGTCAGGATCGTGAAGCGATGCCATGCCCGAATGGGTTAGCTCGTAAGTAAAGAACAAAGGAAGGGATATAAAAGGAATAGTGTGAATCCGATAAGGATAAAAGAGATAACGAGTAATTGCTTCGCATTGGAATTCCTTTGCGAAGTAATTGCGTAGTGGTAAAAAGATATAAGTAATATATCTAAGTAGCAGAATGAATCACAAAGCTTCGTAATGACTTAGCTTGCATAGATATAACATACAGATGCAATCATTTTCGATCTTTTGGTAATCCTTAAATTCACACAAGTAGAAAGCAGCAATATGATACAATTACAATGTGATATGAGATGTACAAAAGGTTATCAAAAAATTATGAGTGGTCCGACGGGCAAAGTGACGCAGAGCGAGGAACCCAAAAGCTATGCTGAACTGTAGCAATCAGTCTCAAGAGTGGAATCTGTCACAAAGAGGTGATGACGGTGGCGGAGCGGAGTGGAGACTTGGACAGAAGCGGACAGATACTGGTCCCAATGACAAAGTTATATTGATAATGAATACAAGTAAGTAAGTAAAAGACATACCTGGTCCCAATGACAAAGAGGTCAAGATAAGGGATCAGGTTGTGGGGGCTGGCTTATATATACAAGGTGGAGTGTGGGAATTATGATGTAATACTGTATAGCTCAGGCACAAGGAATGGAACTGAACTGATGGAATGGAATGGAAGGTTCTGGAATGATTATTGTAGGTAGGAGAGCTCGGATGGTGTATCATAAAGAAAGGAAAATGATAGGGGTGGCTCACTTCATGACATTACCCCCCTCCTTATGACCATTGCCCTCAATGGTCAAGCTTTTGCCGCCTGGGGGTGCTTTTTGTGGAATTTTTGGATAGTTGTAGGGGCATGTTCAAGATTTGGTGCAGGTTCCCATGAGTTGTGTCCTGCTTCGTAGCCTTTCCACTTTACCAAATACTCTAACTTCTTCCACCTAATCTGACTATCCAAGATGTCCTCGACTTCATACTCTGGCTCATCCTCATCCTCTAGGTATACTGGTTCCGGTGGTGTTGCAATTTCACCATTGACGGAGTTCCCTCTCCAAGGGTACAGTTTATCGACATGGAAAACAGGGTGGATGTGATCTAGCGACAGTGGGAGGTCTAAACGGTAGTCCAAAGGGCCAACCTTCTCCAAAATTGCATATGGTCCTAGCTGTCGATCCCCCAGTTTCTCACTGGAAAGTTGCAGCTTGATGTCTTCTGCGCTTAGCCAGACCAGATCTCCAACTTGGAACTGATGTGCCTTTCATTTTCCCCGTTCATAGTTTTCCTTTTGCTGTCTTTTCCCCAGGTGCAGCGCCGCCCCAGCATCCTGTCGTGCATCTCGCAGTATCTGGATGTGATCATCCACCGCTGGAATCCCACTCTGTTGTCCCACTGGAATGTTGAATAAAGGCAGGTAACCATACGTGAGTTCAAAAGGGGACGTTCCCAGTGCTGAGTGGGTGTGGGAGTTAATTACAAATTCCGCCATCGGCAGGTGTTCTGCCCAGTCATCCTGACGGCGTCCCACATAGAGCCTGAGGTACTTTTCGACTTCTTGGTTTGCCCGTTCAGTCTGTCCATTTGCTTGGGGGTGGTATCCGGAGGTGAGGTTTGATTTGATTCCTAGGTGGGAGAGTAGTGATCGCATGAGTTTTGCTGCAAACTGGGGTCCCCAGTCTGATACAAAGCGGAGGGGAAGGCCATGGAGGCGAAAAATTTTGTGATAGTAGATGTTGGCCACCCCTGCTGCTGTGATTGAGGTTGTACAAGGAATTGCATGGATTTGTTTACCATAGAGGTCAGTGCAGACTAGAATTGCATCATACCCTTGCGAGTTGGGCAGCTGTGTGATCAGGTCAACTCCCACTTCTTCCCACAAGCCTGCTGGGACGTCTAGGGGTAGTGTTACTGCTCGTGGGTGTCTCTGTATCTTCTTCCTAGCACAAGTCTCGCATCCTTCAACGTATTTTTCTACAAAGGATTGCAGGGTGGGCCACCAAAAGTGGGTACTGACGAGGTCAAGGGTATTGTGAAGTCCAGGGTGGCCAGCAGAGGGGTTGTTGTGGCATTGTTTGAGTATTTCTTTCTGCAGGTCATCGTCTGGTGGGACGTATACCCTCCCTCGGTGGTACACTAGTCCGTTGTCTTCCTCCCATTCTGCTATCCCATTGGCCAAGTGTTTGAGACCGTTTCTCCTAAGCTCTTCCAGTCCTTCCAGTACTTGGGCCTCCTTCTGAGATGCCTGTCGGATACGGTCCTTCAGTGGATTCTGTAATGAGGTTGCTGCCACTCACATAAAATGGGCCAGTTTCAGGACGATCTGTTGTCGATTATCTTCGCTATCCAAAACTTGATGTGCTGCCATGCGAGAGAGAGCGTCTGCCTGAGTGTTGGACTTGCCCGGCCGGTGGGTGAGTTGGAAATCAAAGCAGGACAGCCATAGTGCCCATCGCGCCTGCTGTCTACTAAGGTCCTGAGCAGAACGCCAGAATTCCAGGTTTGCATGATCAGTGAGGATCTCAAATGGTTGTGGTGAACCTTCCAGGAAGCTTCTCCAGTCCTTTAATGCTTCAATGATGGCGAGCATCTCTCGGTCGTAAATTTCATAGTTTCGTTCGGCTGGTTGCATGGAGGCTGATCAAAATGCTACTGGGTGCCACTGGCCATCGTCTTGTTTCTGCATTAGAGCTCCTCCCATAGCAAAACCTGAAGCATCCACCTTGAGTTGTGTGAGCCTATTAGGGTCCCAGAGTGCCAGTACCGGTGCTGTGATAAATGCTTCCCTTAGGGTGTCGAATGCTTGTTGCTGGTGTGTTGTCAGCAACTCGCTAGCTCTCACAAGAGACAACCAGGTGTCACACAATAGACGATGAGCAAGAGGATGAAAAAGCAAAAAGCGGATGGATAAAACAACCCAACTACAAGTCTAGCTACCGAGGAGAATAGACGAGAATAGAGCTAAGGAATATAACTACAAAATACTAAGTCTTATATACTATTGGGATATGAAGCTGTGAGAGATATCTCGCGCCGTAACCGTGAGGATCTACAATAAGAGTCGCTCGTATCCATAAGTAAAGCTGTAGGTATTAGGTGAGTAAACAATAAGGCAATATAGAAAGAAGCATGGAAGCGGAACGATAATGACGTCGTCCTGTCAATGAACTGACAGGCACGAGAGAGTTGTGCCTATGTGAAACGACAACGCGAGAACAATAAGGTTGACGCGTGTAACCTAAATGATAATGAAAATATAATAAGCGCTAGTGTAAGCGCTTTGGTGATTAGGTAAGTAAATAAAAGAAAAGGAAAAGAATAATAAAAGAAAAGAATAATGGAAAAAGATCGTTTCATGACATGTGTCCCCCAACTGAAGCCCGAGTCTTTCTTGGTCAGGTCGTTCAGAGGGCATGCTATGCGGGCAAAGTTCCATATGAATCGGCGGTAGAAGTTAGCAAAACCTAAGAATCCCCGTAGCTCTCGCAGATTCTTTGGGATAGGCCAGTCGTGAACTGCAGCTACTTTTACCGGGTCCATGCTCACTTCACCTTCTGATATCACTAGTCCTAGGTATTCGATCTGGAGCTCCTCAAATTCACACTTCTCGGGTCATAGGTAGAGGTCGTGTTTCTCTAGCCGTTTGAGTACCTCTCTTACTATCCGCCGATGTTCTGGTATTTCGTTGGTGAAGATGAGAATATCATCTAGGTAGACTGCTACTTTCCCTGCCGCCACTAGGTCTGAAAAAATGGAGTTCATGAGCACTTGGAAAGTGGCTGGGGAGTTGGTGAGACCAAAGAACATTACGCTGGGTTCAAACAACCCTCGGTTGGTTGCAAAGGCAGCTTTCCACTCGTCACCTTCTTTAATCCGAACATTGTTATAGCCCCATCTGACGTCAAATTTGGTGAAATACCATGCCCCCTGCAGACAGCTAACGATGTCAGCAACCAGTGGGAGGGGATAATGGTTCTTCAGGGTTACTTGGTTAAGTTTCCTGTAGTCCTGTACAAAACGGAGTTTTCCATCCTTCTACTTTACAAAGAAGCCTGGTGATGACAGTGGGGACTTGGAGGGACGAATGTAGCCTTTTCGGAGATTGTCATCCAGGAAGTGGTCAAGTTCACCTTGTTCATTTAATGACATTGGGTAGACTTTTGTGCGCATGGTTTCAGGTGCACCTGGGATCAGCTCAATGGCATGATCCCAAGGTTGGTGTTCCAGGAGACGTTCTGATGCAGTTTCGGAAAATACCTTTTCAAAGTCACGGTAGGGTTCTGGGACCATTTCTTCAAAGGTTTTCGGAGGTTTTGCTTTGTGGGCCTGTTCCGCTAGCTGTTGGGAGTAGGTGAATCCTGCCACACACCAGACCTCCTCTGTTTGTTCATGTAGGATGCCTGACTTCACCCACGCACATTGGGTTCGTCGATTGGCTCGAATGTGGTGTATAGGTGATTCCTCTGCCTCCTCCTCTGATATGCTCGGGGGAAATTCAGGAGTGATGACTGTTTCGATTTCCTCTGCAGTATCTTGCTCTATCATTGTCTGTTGTGGTTTGACTGAGAGTCGTCCTTTCTCCCAGTCAATATCTGGATTGGCTTTACGTAACCAAGGGAGTCCCAGAATTCGATCTTCGCTTCCCAGGTTGGTTATTAGCAAGTCTGTCCACCATTCTTGATTATCAACAGTCAGGGCTAGACACACAAAGTGCGTGATTTGCCCTGCTCGGTTGGCAGACCCATCAATGTTAAAGACACCAATAGGTTTCCTGAGTGGAAAGGTCCTTACATGGTGGCAGTTGACGAACTCCTGGTTCAGAAATAGGGCAGTGGCCCCAGAATCAATCATGGCCGCAGTTGCTATACTGTGATTCCTTCCTCTTAGTTTCACATTAATTCGGAAGTGTGATAAATTGGAATTCAATTCCGAAATAGTAGGTATTTTACAGGCGGAAAGTGAATCATATGCAGAGGTAGAATGTAGTATAGCAAATTGATTAATGGGTACTCTTGGTGCGGCCGTGACAGGTACCCACTTTAAAAACCCTCCTGCGAACCTTGTGCTGGGGCCATGGCATTGGCTCTGCATTGGCTCTGTTCAGGAGCTCCTGGAGCTGGGCAATCTGAGTGGAGAGGTCGGGAGTGACTGGGGGCGGGGCGATAGGAACCGGAGTAGAAGCAGCGATTTGGACAGGTTCATTGGGAAAGAGAGTGAAGGGTGTCGAAGAGGAAGCTGTCACTTGTTGACAGCGGGGTTGTTGGCATTTACCCCGGCCACGCTCTAGACCCATGAACTTGTCTTGGCAAACCGACTCTAGGTGACCTTGTCACCCGCAGTAACAACATACCATTTCCTTGTATGAGCAGTTCCTTTTCTCATGACTTTGAGAACCACAGCCGTGTCATGAAGTGAGCCACCTCCTATTATTTTCCTTTCCTTACAATACACCACCCAAACACCCCTACCTATAATAATCATTCCAGAACCTTCCATTCTGTTCTATTAGTTCCGTTCCATTCCTCATGCCTGAGCTATACAGTATTACATCATAGTTCCCACACTCCACCTTGTATATATAAGCCAGCCCCCACAACCTGGTCCCTTATCTTGACCTCTTTGTCGTTGGGACCAGGTATGTCTTTTACTTTTCCAATCGTGCAATAATGGAGGCAACTGGAAGAGCGAAGATAATGTGGCTGCTACGGCGAGTAATACAAAGGAAACAAAAATACTGAAACTTACTTGTATTCATTATCAATATAACTTTGTCATTGGGACCAGTATCTGCCCGCTTCCGCTCAAGTCTCCGCTCCGCTCCGCCACCATTGTCACCTCTTTGTGACAAGCCGTAGCACCTGCCTCTCATCTGGGCCACAAAGCTCTCTCTGCTATTACCACTGGTGTGCATGGTGTCGACGTCCATAGCATGGGAGTTGGCAGGGGGAGAGGAGGTATGAGAGGTGCCCTGATTACGGCCTGTCATGGTGGGGTCATGCAGAAATACATCCACTGAGATTGCTCGTCTGATTGCCTCCTCCAGTGTAGGGGCTAGTCCCTGAGCTATGTTAACCACAATGAGGTTCTGCCGAATCTCTGGGTTGAGGCCACTGTGAAAATGTTCTCATAGATCGACATCCAAGAGCCCAGTCCAATCGCCAATGTCCTTGAAGTTCTGTGCAAATTCCGCTACCGTTTGACCTTTTGCCTGCCTGAGATGCTGGATTGCATTCCGGGCCTCCATACCTGCGTCAATGGATTCAAATCGGAGGGTGAAGGCTGTTTTGAAGTCTTCCCATCGTCCATTGAAGGGTTGTTGGTTATGGCTGAATTCTAGGAGGTACGGTGTGGCCCAGTCAGCAGCCTTGCCTGAGAAGAATCCTAGCACTGCCTTGATCAGCTTTCCTTCGTTGTTGCTCAAATCTGGTTGTTCCATTGCCCAGCTTTGATATTGAGCAATGAAGTGATGTGCTTCTGCACTACTAGAGCCTTTGAAGAGCTCAGGCTTATTCATACTGGACTTGGCTGAGGCTTTGTGGAGGTTGGCCGTGAGCTGGGCCACCTGCTCAATGAGCTGTGCCATGAGCTGATTGGTGTTGACTTCGGGGGTTGACATAGTGGGTGGGGGTACAGTTGGAGCAGGGGTTAGGATGGGTGTGATCACGGTACCATCAGAAAGATTCTCTTCTTTACTGATGGAGTTGGCAATGGCGTTTGGACAGGGTTGAGAACTGCAGTCAGCCCAGGAATTGCTTTTGCTGCTGTGGATGTGGGTCTGGTCTTTAGTGTCAAAAGCATGCGGGTAGGCGGAGCAGTCGATAGCTTGAGCGGGCAGGCTTGGTGTGGCAGTGTCTGTAGACGTGGTAAAAGTGGAGCCTGCAAGGATAACCTAATCGGTAGGCTATTGGTGCAGTAAGGGATCTTGACCTAATGTCACAAAGAGGTGACGACGGTGGCGGAGCGGAGACTTGGACGGAGGCGGACAGCTGGTCCCAATGACAAAGTTATATTGATAATAAATACAGAGAAGTAAGTAGTGACATACCTGGTCCCAATGACAAAGAGGTCAAGATAAGGGATCAGGTTGTGGGGGCTGGCTTATATATACAAGGTGGAGTGTGGGAATTATGATGTAATACCGTATAGCTCAGGCACAAGGAATGGAACGGAATTGATAGAATGGAATGGAAGGTTCCGGAATGATTATTGTAGGTAGGAGAGCTCGGATGGTGTATCATAAAGAAAGGAAAATGATAGGGGTGGCTCACTTCATGACACAGCCTGAGCAACCTGACTAATGTTCTCTGAGGTGGGAGTAGCCCAGATGGCTGATTTGATCTTCTCCTGTTCATTACTAAGGGAACAGATACCCTGGGCCCAGAGTTCAAAAGCTGCAATGAAGCATCGTGCATCATCACTATGCTTCCCATCATATGTCTGGGGTTTGCTAACACCTTTATTGGTGCTGATGTTGTTAGCAATGCTGGCTACTGCCATTTGTAGCGCCATCTGTTGTGTAGCGAGTTGTTGAATCAGCACAGCAAGGTCTTGGGTAGTAGGAGGATGAACCATGGTAGGAGTGGTTTCAGTAGGGATGGGCTCAGGTGATGGGGATAATGCTTCTGGTGTAACTGAGATATCAATGATGATAGGCTCTGGAGATGGTGTGATGGGGTCGGCTTTGGTTTCTAGCTCGGGGTCTAGGATAGCAGTGGGGATAAGTGCAGGAGAGGATCTAGCAGATGGTACTGCACTGGTAGGGTTTGAAAGTCTACCAACCCAGCTTGGAACTTGGCTTGGAATTCTAGGAATGACTATGAATCATCCGTTTTCTGAATCACTGGGAGTGATGGGAGCAAAGTTACAGTATTGGTTGGGACACAGATTTTCATCGCAGTCAAACTAAGTGTCACCTTCTTTGTCTGGATTGTGTTTAGAATGAACATTGCACTGATCTTGAGTATCAAATGTGTGCTGAAATCCTACACAATCAATGTCTGGTGTAAATGAAGGTGTAGTGGCAATGGAAGGTGGAGAACTGGGTCAGTCTGATTTCCACTCCTCGTAGGATCAGTTGGAAAGGCTGATGGTATGAGTAAAGATCTTGACCTAATGTGGTGACAAAGGGAGAAAGCACAGAGGAAGCACAGGCTCAAAGCACAAACCAAGGCAAGGGGTGGGGCTAGCACCACACACGAAGGTTGAAAGAAGTGAGGATCTTATACAACAGTGATAGTGCAAGGGCCGATCACTAGGGTCACACAAGGAAAACTAGTTCCAAAGACCAAGTGAGTACATTGAGTGTAAATGAAGATACAAGTACTAACCTGGTTCCAAAGACCAAGAGGTCAAGATGGGGAACTAGGTGTCAACTACTGTACTATATATACAAGTGTTCAGATGAGTAAGTGACAGCACGGGAAACCGATAGAAGTATCTAGAATGTGATAGAAAGCTCTGAAGGATGATAGAAGAATATGGAAGGGTGTAGAAGGGTCCAAACAGTAATGAAGGTAAAGAAAAGAGGAAGTATAGGAGAAAATGAAGTAAGTACCATATCCTGTTTAGCATGTCATGACAAATGTCTTCTCCAAAGTTACCAAGATCATTTGAAGGTGGAAGTTGGACTAGAGTTCCAGCATTGTGGTAACAAAGGGAAAAAGCACAGGCGCAAGCACAAGCCAAGGTGAGGAGTGGGGCTAGCACCACACACAAAGGCTGAAAGAGATAGTGATCAAGACAACAGTGATAGCACAAGGGCCAATCGCTAGGGTCGCACAAGGAAAACTAGTTCCAAAGACCAAGTAAATATATTGAAGGTAAACAATGATACAAGTACTAACCTAGTTCCAAAGACCAAGAGGTCAAGATGGGGAACTAGGTGTCAGCTTACTGTACTATATATACAAGTGTATAGCTGAGTAAGCGACAGCGCGGGAAGTTGATAGAAGTATGCGGAATGATGTAGAAGGATACAGAAGAATGTAGCTGGATCCAAATAGTAACAAAGATAAAGGAAGAAGGAGATATAGGAAAAATAAAGTTAGTACCGTATCCTGTGTAGCATGTCACTGTCATGAAACGATCTTTTTTCATTATTCTTTTCTTTTATTATTCTTTTCCTTTTCTTTTATTTACTTACCTAATCACCAAAGCGCTTACACTAGCGCTTATTATATTTTCATTATCATTTAGGTTACACGCGTCAACCTTATTGTTCTCGCGTTGTCGTTTCACTTAGGCGTGGCTCTCTCGTGCCTGTCAGTTCATTGACAGGACGACGTCATTATCGTTCCGCTTCCATGCTTCTTTCTATATTGCCTTATTGTTTACTCACCTAATACCTACAGCTTTACTTATGGATACGAGCGACTCTTATTGTAGATCCTCACGGTTACGGCGTGAGATATCTCTCACAGCTTCATATCCCAATAGTATATAAGACTTAGTATTTTGTAGTTATATTCCTTAGCTCTATTCTCGTCTATTCTCCTCGGTAGCTAGACTTGTAGTTGGGTTGTTTTATCCATCCTCTTTTGCTTTTTCGTCCTCTTGCTCATCGTCTATCGTGTGACGCCTGGTTGTCTCTTGTGAGAGCTAGCGAGTCGCTGACAGTCACGACAAGCATGAGTATAAAGAAAACAAGTTTATATATTCATACCTGGATTTCCCTATACTCCAAAGTCAAAGCTGGAAATGCCTGAAGTCTCAGACCTTACATGGACAGTGTACTCCTGATGCTGGATGGTTAGTCCACCAAGGGCCAACACCTATGGTCTTCAAGTGATTTCATCTCTATTTCATTGGTAGTAACCAATGCTCAGGTGCTTTCATTGCCTCAGTGTAATCTTTTAGTATCACCATGTCATCACATCCCTTGATGTCAGCAACTTGCTAGCTTTCACAAATGATAAGCAGGTGTCACATGATAGTCAATGAGCAAGAGGCTGAAAAAGATGATCAAGTTGAAATAAAACCCCAATACAAGTCTAGCTACTGAGAAGAATAGACAAGAATAGAGCTAAGGAATATAACTACAAAGTATCCTATTGTTATATCTATGCAAAGCTAAGTCCTTACAAAGCATTGCGATCCTTTCTGCAACTTAGGTATATCACTTATATTCTTTTATCACTACACATTTACTTTGCAAAGGATTTCCAATGTGAAGCATTTCTTCATTATCTTTCCTCATCCTTATCAGATTCATACTATCCCTTTTATATCCCTTCCTTTGTTTTTTCTTCACTTATGAGCTAATCCATTCAGGCCTGGCATTGCTTTGCAATCCTGACTTAACTATAGTATAAAGCTACAGTATTGAATAGGTAGTTCCTTAGTTTAAATATCAACCTTGATAGCACTTCAATAGTGATACCATTTAATCATCTATCCATATCATTGTTTTAGCATCCCTATTGTCAGTACATTCTGTGAAGGTCATTGTGGATGGAACATGTTTATCTTTCTTCTCTATCAGACACGTGAAGTGTCAAGGACTCTACTAATAGTGGAGTCAAGGACCAACTACAAGGATTGTTTACCTTGTGAAGTATTTCCCTTTGCTGTTCCCCACAATTAACCCCATGACCCCTTTCTGATGATCCTTTAGTGCACAATCATAACAGTATATTCAAACTGACACTCAGCACATCATTATCATTACCTTCTTAATCACCATCACCACTTTCATCATCATCAACAATGGTCTATACAAGGAGCAGATGAAACCGCACCAACACTGGGGTATCCAACAAGTTGATAGCAGAGAAACCAGAAATGGTTAATCCTTTTGCATCAAACTGTTAAGATCGTGCAACTCCGGAATCACAGAATAATTGTGATTTAATCATGGAATAATCGCAATATAATCACAGAATGATCACAATGTAATCACAGAATTGGTTGGGAATGCAAGGGGATAATTCCCTCGCAAAGGGAGGAATGATTTGCAGAGTGATGGAAAGGTAGTTGGACATTGACACTACTATTGGTAATGCCCTCAACACATTGATGGTCCAATATAAAGGTAATAGCAGCATCAGTTTGTGAAGGTTGCTTCGCGGAACATCACAGCTGTGTTGAGAATGTATCACAGATAGTGGATATCTGTAATATGAAGAGAGAGCAGATCTAAGTCGATATTAAAACTACAGAACTACCTATTCAATGTCATAGCTTTATACTATGCATTACATAAGCATTGCGAAGCAATACTAACTCTGAATAGACTAGCTTGTGGAGTAAAGAACAAAGGAAGGGATATAATAGGTATAGTACTCATCTGATAATGATGAGGAAAGATAATGAATTATTCCTGGGCTTAGGAACTCTTCGTGAAGTAATTAATTAAAGAGTCCTAGCTTAGGAACTCTTTGCAAAGTAGGTAAATGTCACGAAACATCCTTTTTCATTATTCTTTTCTTTTATTATTCTTTTCCTTTTCTTTTATTTACTTACCTAATCACCAAAGCGCTTGCACTAGTGCTTATTATATTTTCATTTCCATTTAGGTTACATGCATTAACCTTATTGTTCTCACGTTGTCATTTCACTTAGGCGCGACTCTCTCGTGCCTGTCAGCTCATTGACAAGACAATGTCATTATTGTTCTGCTTCCATGCTTCTTTTTATATTGCCTTATTGTTTACTCACCTAATACCTACAGCTTTACTTATGGATACGAGCGACTCTTATTGTAGATCCTCACGGTTACGGTGCGAGACGTCTCTCACGGCTTCATATCCCATTAGTATATAAGACTTAGTATTTTGTAGTTATATTCCTTAGCTCTATTCTTGTCTATTCTCCTCGGTAGCTAGACTTGTAGTTGGGTTGTCTTATCCATCCTCTTTTTTGCTTTTTCACCCTCTTGCTCATTGTCTATCGTGTGACGCCTGGTTGTCTCTTGTGAGAGCTAGTGAGTCGCTGACAGTAAATGGATCACAGAATTGCAGAATAACTCAATTCACATACATATGACACAAATACGACAGTCTTCATGCCATTCGTGGTAATGTATCCCGCTCTCATCACCATCACTTCACTTGTAAATGTCAACTACAATCTCTCCTTGCTCATCAAGATGAAAACTCATGGCATATTCTTCTTCATCCTCTCCCTGGTTGTCATTCAGATTGTCAAGGCTTGAAAGTTTGCACTGCCTGCCTTTTTCACATGATCTACAGCTTGGTTTTCAGACACTTGCTGCTGTGGTTTGGGTCTCATAATCCTGATGTCCTTCTTGCATATACCTTGAGGATAAGTCTCCATCATACACTGCATTCCAGAGTTTGGATCAGTGATCATGATCTCTTGATTTCCATCAGCATAGTTTTTGATTAAACTTTCTGTAAGAACATCAAAAGGTTAACTTAGTAAGACCTCAAATGGCACATCATCTTGAACATGCATTTGTACATAAATTGTAATATCACCACACTTCAAAGGAATGTTTCTAGTGAGTCCTAGAGTGGGTTTAATTTCTCTGGGTACATTCTGCATGTTGATGATTGTCTAGAAACACCTATGGCTACCATCTTTTCAATGCTGATGATCTGAGATCCTCCATCGAGTATAGACTCAGGTTTCTCATCTGAATTATTGATACTTAGATATATGCTCCTCAATCCATTGGATTTGCTGCCAACAATGACTATGTCATGCTGGGCATCTCCTTCAGGTAGATCAGAATGGAAAACTTCCACAATATCTTATTGTACCAATGATCCAGCTCTCATTCCATCATGATCAGCCAGCAAAACTTCAAAGTGCTCATTGATGCTCAGGTTATCTAAAAGGATATACTGGGCAAATGCTTGACACTCATCCATTTCTGGTGTCTCAGTTACTCCATCTTCTACTAGCTGGCTCACAAAGGTGGCTTTCCTCTTATGAGGTTTAATCCTTGCATTCCTAGCCTTCCTCAGCAAGATCTTCTTCACTGAGGGTGACAACTCTGTCAGCTCTTCTGCTGTTAATTCAAGCTTATTCTTGAATATACAGTTGGCTAATGCCTCATCTAACCCTGGTTTGAAAAGCTCACTTCTCATATGAAATTTGGGTCCTTTTCCTGAGTGCTCATCACCCTCATCATTGGAGTGTGAATTCTTCTCAGGCCTTGTTCGGTTTCATGGAATAGGTTCTGCAATAATTGGTTGCATATCATTGAAGGGACATTTGGCTGTAATCTTTGGAGGCATTGGAGGCCTGATTTCCCATTCAACAGGATCATCATCTTCCTCTGCTTCTTCCTCAATTTGCTCATCACACTCCTTATGCTTCTGTGCTGGTATGTATTTCACTTGTGAACCTCCACTCTCATTAACTCTTTGCTCTTTTGATATATTAAGTACTCCAGGCTGGCTGACTCTCTTAACACTTTTCAAGGGATTCCTTCTTTCAATTATAACCTTAGGAACTAGTTTCTTTGGATGAGCCCATGTATTTGGCCCATCCTTTGTTTCCATCATTGGTCTCAGAAGTTTTCCGAGCTTGAGGATGAGTCATGATTGTAAATACTGAGATCATCCTCTCGCTTTGCTCTTATCCCGGCATTATCCTGTTCCAATGCTGCAATTTCATTCAACAACATAGCAAAAGAATCTTTTCCACTTGATGGTTCCATCTGGTCCATATAGTCATCATCATCCACCGCTTGTGAATAGAATGAATCACTCTTGTCCCAGCCTTTCTCATGAGTGTACTTATGAATCTTTTCCTGCTGAGTTTCTCGAGAATTGTGTCTAGGCATTGGCTGTCCATCCCTCAACATGACCCTTTTGGAACTGGGTGACTCAGGTACAAGCCATCCTTTCACCATAAAGTTCATGAAGTGAGTACACTGATACATCATATGCTCCGGTGATTTGCACATATGACAGAGATACTCAGCAGCTGGCATTTGTCTTCCTGTTGGTGGGTTTACCCTAGGGGTAGACATGGCTGGTAAGTTGGCAAGTTGAGCAACTGAGTAGTGAGACTTTGATGCTCCATTCAAGGAATCCTTGACTAGTTGGAGCAACTGGTCTCACATACCATTCTCTTTACTTATCTTCTCTGCCTCGCACTTCTTGTGAGCTTCTTCTCTCTTCACTTGTAAGGTCATCATGTCCTTCATTTGCACGATCAGGGACTGAGCTTCATCATCCCTCTTTGGTTCTTGCTTCAATCGGTAGCCCCCTTTACTATTAGGCAGAGCAGGAGGGAAATTAATTGCTGGTTCTCCTCTGAAGTTTGTTACTGTTCCATTAGGTATAGAAGACGAACTAGGCCATCCTGATGTAGCTGCATATATGGAGTCAAATCCAACACCAAAGTCAAGACTCTCAGCTGCTGTTATGATCTGTCTCAACATATAGGGATCTTCTTGTTGGCATTTTGGGTCAGTCTGAACTGTCATCATCAGCCTGAGCTTGACCTGTGTAACTAGATCAGGGTCTAAGGCAAATAAGTACATTGTGACTGCCTTGATATTTGACAGAATGACTGGTTCAGTTTGGAGTTTAGCAGCTTTGGCCTTGAACTGGGTATTATAGAGGCAGAGCCTCTCTTGTTCCCCAATCCATATAGGTTTGTACTTCCCTATAACTCTCAATAGTCCAGCTTTTGATCCCAACTCATCTGTAACTGACTCAGAGAAGGTCTCTTTAAGTTTCTTGACAAAATTGTCAAAAGTAGTTGCAGTTGTTGCTTCTTCCAACTTGCGAAAGACCTTCCTAGTCTTAGGTTGCATCCAATCTAACAACTTCATAATCCTCACTCTATCACTCTTCATATCAGCGGCATTAAGCTGCGCGATACTCTCATTGAGCCAGGGTGTTAATTCCCAAGGCTCTTTCATATCAAACAGCTGAGCTATCTTATGCTTTTTCAGCAACTTTGAACTATTCCATTCTTCCTTTTCAGCAGCATCAAATGCTGGTAAACCAAAGAATGCTGTAGCCATTCTAGTTTGTCATTTATGTAGTCTGATAGTAAGTCTTGGTAGTGATGCGAAGGGTGAATGAAAACAAACACCCAAACACTAAGTTCAGGGGGCTTGGTAGCAGTTGTATGTAGAGTACTGTAAAAACTTGATAAAATCAAGTATAACACCAAAAATCACAAGTCAATAAACCTAATAATAAACCTAATAAACAACCTAATAACAGAGGCTTGTAGCAATGGGGGTGCTGAAACATGTCCTTTCTCTAAATTCTCCCCCTCCTTTTATACCCAAAAATCTTGGAATATCTTTGCACCTTCCTACTGCGGCCACAGACCATTATTGTCTGTCGATTCTCTGGCTCCATATTGCCACTCCTGCCAAGTCTCTGATCACTTCTACAGCTTTTCCTTACTAAAATCCGCCTTTTTCCTATTTTGGTAGTTCCACCTCAAATAAATGGTTCCCCTCAATCCACTGATCCCAAATTGAGTTGTTAATGGAGTCTAGACCTCCCCGCATCTGTTGGACTTGTAGTTCAACTAATTTCTATCCTTCTAGCCAGTCCTAATCTGAAATCCGGTGTTTTAGCCCCTAAGACATAGACATCTCCGAGCACATGACATTTCCAGGTCCCAGACCTATCCCTTCTGTCAGGACCTGCTTCAGACCTCTCCCCATCTATTTGTCTCTTTACTTATTGTATAGTATTGTCTTTAGCATGCATATATCCAGCATTCTCGCTGGAGCCACTAGTTTTGATGGTGTCGTGACATGCCATACAGGATACGGTACTTACTTCATTTTCTCCTACATTCCCTCTTTCCTTTACCTTTGTGACTACCTAAACCCTTCTCCATGTTTCCATATCCTTTTATTTCCATCTATCACTTGTCAGAACCTTCCATCACATTCCAGACACTTCTATCAGCTTCCCGCGCTGTCGCTTGCTCATCCAAACCCTTGTATATATAGTACAGTAGCTGACACCTAGTTCCCCATCTTGACCTCTTGGTCTTTGGAACTAGGTTAGTACCTGTATCATCGTTTACCTTCAATATACTTACTTGGTCTTTGGAACTAGTTTTCCTTGTGCAACCCTAGTGATTGGCCCCTGTGCTATCACTGCCATCTTGATCCTTTTATCTTTCAGCCTTCGTGTGTGGTGCTAGCCCCACCCCTCACTTTGGTTTGTGCTTCGAGCCTGTGCTCTCTGTGCTTTCCCCCTTCGTCACCACAGATGGACCATCTATCCCATCAATATATACTGCTTTGACCACCGAACTTAGATATTCTGCTCGTTTCTCTTAATATAGCTGTGAAATAAGTTGCCAAACAAGTCATAAAATATATTTACACCTGTTCTGAACATTATTTCAATTTATCCTGTTCATTTTACTGAGACAAGTCTAAACCTATGTAAACTTCAACTGTTTTCTATTTGTCAATCCAAGAAAATGGTTATCAATTATCTCAGACTGTAAAGTTGTCTTGTAGACCTTCACTGACATCAACTGGACCATCTCTTACTCATCCAGTATTTTCTCCGCTACCTTGAACATGCTCCTATGACTTTTATTGGTGGTGGTCAAAGCTGTTTTGATTGCATCAACAATCCTACTAATGTTGACCTTCTCAATTAAGGACTTTAAATATTTTAAGTGCAATATTAAGTTTGAACTTGTATTTTAAAGTGTTGTGAGTGTGCATTGCAAAGAGTAGTAATATTTTATAGACTTTTTTAATTATCTTTTAATAAGGAAAAACACTTTAGATTTAAAGTATTTGAGTGATATCAACTGCAATTTGGCAGTCATATCAGTAGCCTAGATGCAGATTGCGCCACTGATCTTTCTGATCTGCTACTCAATGGTTCGTTATTTAAAGCTCTTTTCTTGCCTTTGTTAAGGACTCAATCTGCACTACTCACATTGATGATATGTGGTTTGAGAAGCAACTGTTTAACCTGCTTTCCCTTTCCTGTACTGGATGGACTAGTAGTCAAGTTTCTCAATACTGCAGGTGATGAGGTTCTGGCTGGTCTTGGAGTATCTGGGTTCCTAGGCACAAAGAATTTCAGCTTTATTAAACCTGATCTTGTAAGCTCAATGAGCTCCTGAACACCTGCTTGTCTTGATGTATGAGTAGCTCCAGTTCTGGGGGCTGAACTTGAATCACCAATTGTGTAGACTAGTGAACTAGTTTTAGACTTTCTAATGACGATGATACACTAAGTATCAAAGTATTGAGTATAAATTGGTTTCTACCCCTTGTGGTGGGCTCCAGATAACATGCTAGATGCTCAGGATTAGTGAACATCACAAACACCAAAACCAAATAACCTAGGTAGGCTGCTATCAAATTCATGCAAGGTGCATTGTCAGAGATTATGCTAAGAGAACCAAAGAACACTCTTCTTCATGTCATGAAGTGAGCCACCCTTATCATTTTCCTTTCTTTACAATACACCATCTGAGCACCCTTACCTACAATAATCATTCCAGAACCTTCCATCTCATTCTATCAGTTCCATTCCATTCCTTGTGCCTGAGCTATACAGTATTACATCATATTTCCCACACTCCACCTTGTATATATAAGTCAGCCCCCACAACCTGGTCCCTTATCTTGACCTCTTTATCATTGGGACCAGATATGTCTTGACTTCTCTATACCTATTATCAATATAACTTTGTCATTGGGACTAGTATCTGCTTGCTTCCATCTAAGCCTCCACTCCACCCCATCACTGTCATCACCTCTTTGTGACATTAGGTCAATCTCTTACTGCACTGATAGCCTACTGATTAGGTTATCCTTGCAGGTTCTGCTTCTACCATGTTTACTGATGCTGCTGTTGTGATGTGCTATACAGGATATGGTACTTACTTCATTTCTCCTACATTTCCTCCTTTTCTTTATCTTCGTTACTGTTTGGACCCTTCTACTTTCTTCCATCATCCTTCAGAGCTTTCTATCACATTCCAAATACTTCTATTGGTTTCCCGTGCTGTCGCTTACTCATCTGGACACTCGTATATATAGTACTGTAGTTGACACCTAGTTCCCCATCTTGACCTTTTGGTCTTTGAAACTAGGTTAGCATTTGTATCTTTGTTTACACTCAATATACTAACTTGGTCTTTGGAACTAGTTTTCCTTGTGCAACCCTAGTGACTGGCCCTTGTACTATCACTGTTGCCTAAGATCCTTATTTCTTTCAGTCTGTGTGTGTGGTGCTAGCCCCACTCCTCACCTTGGTTTGTGCTTGAGCCTGTGCTTCCTCTGTGCTTTCTCCCTTTGTCACCACATTAGGTCAAGATCTCTACTTGTACTATCAGCCTTTCCAACTGATCATACGAGGAGTGGAAATCGGACTTACCCAGCTCTCCACCTTCCATTGTCACTACACCTTTGTTCACACCAGACATCAATTGTGCAGAATTTCAGCATGCATTTGATACTAAAGATTAGTGCAATGTTCATTCTAAATACAATCCAGACACAGAATGTGATGCTCGGTTTGATTGCAATGAAAATCCGTGTCCCAACTCATACTGTAGCTCAGCTCCTATTGCTCTAAGTGATTCAGAAAAGGGACAATTCATAGTCATCTCCAAAATTCCAAGCCAAGTTCCTAGCTGGGTTGGTAGACTTTCAAACCCTACCAGTGCTGTACCATCTGCTAGATCCTCTCCTGTGCTTATCCCCACTGCTATCCTAGAACCCAAACTAGAAACTGAAGCCAATCCTGTCACACCATCTCTAGAGCCTATTGTCATTGATATCTCGGTTACACCAGAACCATCATCCCCATCACCTGAGCTCATCCCTGCTGAAACCACTCCCATCATGGCCCATCCTCCTACTACCCAAGACCTTGCTGTGTTGATTCAACAACTTACAACCCAACAGATGGCCCTACAAATGGCAGTAGCCAGCATTGCCAACAACATCAGCACCAATAAAGGTGTTAGCAAGCCCCAGCTGTATGATGGGATGCGTAGTGATGATGCATGACACTTCATTGCTGCCTTTGAACTCTGGGCCCAGGGTATTTGTTCCCTTAGTAATGAACAGGAGAAAATCAAATTGGCCATCTCATACCTTGATGGTGATGCAGCCATTTGGGTTACTCCCACCTCGGAGAACATTAGTCAGGTTGCTCAAGTTGTTGCTGCAGGAGTACCAGCTCCTGCCCTCCTCTATCCAACCTGGGCTGATTTCACTGGTGCCTTTAGGCAATGGTTTGAAACAGCGGACTGAGTGGTAGAGGCCAAATGAGTTCCCAAAAGTCTTTGGCAAAGAATGGACCATGTAGCAACATATGCTGCAACCTTCAAGCAGTATGCTAGCAGGACAGGATACTCAGATGCTGACCTTTGAGATCATTTTCATGATCACCTCTCGAAGCAAATTAAGGATGAATTGGTCAATTCACGGGCCAATACAGATCTTTTGCACACCCTGATCAGTGAAGCAATTCACATTGACAATTGACAGAACAAACATGCTGACAAGGAGGGAAAACAATATACACAGAACACTCCCAACTTTGGCACCTACACCCCCACCCCCTTTGTCCTGGCCTGCAATCCAAATGCAATGGATGTGAATGCCACGACTATGGGATGATCTGCAGAAGACTATTGTAGGTCCATGACAAGCAGATGCTATGGATGCGGGTCCAGAGAACATTGCAAGGTGGATGGGCACCATGAACGTGATGTCTGCAATCACTGTGGACTAACTGGTCATCTGGTGGCCATCTGCCATAGGAAGTTTTTGGGACTTCAAAGACCTCTCCCTTGTTCTGCAGCTGCTATGTCCATCAATGTGGAGCCCTCCACTTCTATTGTGACTACAACACCTGCCCCTGCTACCAACTTCACTCAGATCCTTCAGATGCTCACTGTGGGACAGAAAGAGGTGGCAGAACAGATGGTGGAGCTATGCTTGAATTTTTAAAGCGGGAACCCACCATGGCTGCTGCCTGGTTCCCTAGTCTGTATTCATCTTATACCTCTACCTATGCATCTATACCCTCATGTACAATTGGTTCCACTCAATCTAGTGATGTTTCTCACTTCCACATACCAATTAAGCTGCAAGGCAGATTCAAGAATACAGACAGTGCAGCAATGATAGACTCTGGTGCCACAGGTCTCTTCATCCATGACTGTTTTGTAAGACAACATCAAATCCTCTCTTGCTGCCTCCTCCACCCAATTACCCTCTATAACATTGATGGGTCTCTTAACACTGCAGGCCAGATCACACACTCTGTATGTCTATTTTCCACAATAGACCAAAACAAACTTCAGCTTCTCAAATACCTTGTCACCAACCTTGGTTCTGAAAATATTATTCTTGGACTTCCATGGCTCCGAAAGGTCAACCTGGACATTGACTGGAGAGAAGGGTGATTGGCTATCACCCCTCCCAGAAAGGCTCCATGCCCCATGACTATTGAGGAAGTCCCAGAACCCAAGGAAAGCAATGTGGGAGGAACCGCTGAACACATTGTAAAAGCCAACCCAGACTGGGGCCCCACTTCCACTCCCCAAGTTCACTTTTCCATCCCTGAGTCTGATGACTGACCTCAACTGCCAGAAGAAACTCCTCCAGAACCACCCCCCATACCCAACCCAGAGATACATGAATACACAGAAAGCACACCTCTGTATTGACTGGTAGGCAACAGGAAGCAAAGAAGAGTGTTACTTTGAGCTGGGATTATTGGTCACACATTGGAAGAACTTTGGTGGTGTTCCACAGGGTACATGTATTCACAACAGCTTGCAGAGGCCGCCTACAAAGAGAAGCCATCAAAATTGTTTGAAGAGATGGTCCCCTCATCATATTGGAAACATGCAAAGATCTTCTCAGAGAAGGAATCAGAATGACTACTGGAGCATAAACCTTGGGACCATGCCATAGATCTAAAACCCAATGCTCCTGAAACCATGCAAACCAAAATCTACCCCATGTCTCCAAATGAGCAGGAAGAGCTCGATTGATTTTTGAAAGAGAATCTGCACAAGAGTTACATCCATCCCTCCAAATCTCCATTGGTGTTGCCCATTTTCTTTGTCAAAAAGAAGAATGGTAAACTTTGATTTGTGCAGGATTACCGGCAACTCAATGAATACATGGTAAAAAATCAGTACCCACTCCCTCTCATGACTGACATTGTCAGACAATTGCATAAAGTCAAGGTCTTCTCTAAAATGGATGTTCACTGGGGGTACAACAATATGTGGGTTAAAGAGGGTGATGAATGGAAGGGAGCATTTGCCATAAATTGAGGACTCTTTGAGTCCCTCATCATGTTCTTTGGTCTGACAAACTCCCCAGCTATGTTCCAAGCCCTCCTGAATTCCATATTTGCTGACCTCATTGCTGCTGGGAAGGTGGCTGTTTACCTGGATGATATCCTAGTTTTCACCGAAACTCTCAAGGAACACCAAATGGTAGTCAATGATGTACTTACACATCTCAGCAAATATGACCTGTATCTATGGCCAGAGAAATGTGAATTTGAAAAGCCTTCCATCAAATACCTGGGCTTAGTGATCAGTGAAGGAGAAGTGTGAATGGACCCTGTCAAAATAGAGGTAGTTAAGAACTGGCAGGCACCTACAATGCTACATGATCTCCGAGGTTTTCTAGGATTTGCTAACTTCTATTGGAGATTCATTGAAGGCTTTGCAAAGAAAGCTTGACCCTTGAATGGCCTTACCCACAAAAAAACTAGATGGACTTGGGGATCACAGCAGCAGGAAGCCTTTAAATCACTAAGGGATTCTTTCACACCAGCACCAATCCTTACACTATGGGACCCCTCAAAGCCAACTCAGATTGAAGTGGATGCATCAGGCTTTGCTACTGGAGGAACACTTTCACAGTTACAAGAGGATGGACTCTGTCACAAAGAGGTGATGATGGTGATGGGGTGGAGCAGAGGCTTAGACAGAAGCAGGCAGATACTGGTCCCAATGACAAAGTTATATTCATAATAAGTACAAGAAAGTAAGTAAAGACATACCTGGTCCCAATGACAAAGAGATCAAGATAAGGGACCAGGTTGTGGGGGCTGACTTATATATACAAGGTGGAATGTGAGAACTATGATATAATACTGTATAGCTCAGGCACAAGGAATGGAATGGAACTGATAAAATGGGATGAAAGGTTCTGGAACAGTTATTGTAAGTAAAGGTGCTCAGATGGTGTATCATAAAGAAAGGAAAATGATAGGGGTGGCTCACTTCATGACATTACCCCCCTCCTTATGACCATTGCCCTCAATGGTCAAGCTTTTGCCACCTGGGGGTACTTTTTGTGGAATTTTTGGACAGTGGTTGGTGCATGTTCAAGATTTTGTGCAGGTTCCCATGAGTTGTGTCCTGTGTCATAGCCTTTCCACTTTACCAAATACTCTAACTTCTTCCACCTAACCCAACTGTACAAGATGTCCTCAACTTTGTACTCCAGCTCATCCTCATCTTCTAGGTATACTAGTTCTGGTTGTGTTGCAATTTGGCTGTTGACAGTGTTTCCTCTCCATGGGTATAACTTATCGATGTGGAACACGGGGTGGATGCAGTCCAGTGACAATGGGAGGTCCAAATGGTAGTCCAGAGGGCCAACCTTCTCCAAAATCACATATGGTCCTAGCTGTTGGTCCCTGAGTTTCTCACTGGAAAGTTGGAGCTTGATGTCTTTTGTGCTTAGCCAGACCTGATCTCCCACTTGGAACTGATGTGCCTTTTGTTTTCCCCATTCATAGTTTTGCTTTTGCCATCTTTTCCCCAGGTGTAGTGCTGCCCCAGCATCCTGTCATGCATCTTGCAGTATTTGGATGTGATCATCCAATGCCAGAATCCCACTCTATTGTCCAACCAGAATGTTAAATAGGGGAAGGTAACCATAGGTGAGTTTGAATGGGGACATTCCAAGTGCAGAGTGAGTGCAGGAGTTGATCACAAACTCCACCATTGGCAAGTGTTCCACCAAGTCATCCTGATGGTGTCCCACATATAGCCTGAGATATGTCATGACATATATGGGCACCTACTTCATTTTTCCATATCTTTCTATAAGCTTTCCATATTCTTCTGTATCCTTCTATTTTCTTTCTATTGGTTTCCTGCACTGTTGCTTACTCATCTGGACACTCATATAGATAGTACTGTAGGTGACACCTAGTTCCCCATCTTGACCTCTTGGTCTTTGGAACTAGGTTAGTATCTGTATCTTCTTTACAGTCAATATACTAAACTTGGTCTTTGGAACTAGTTTTCCTTATGTGACCCTAGTGATTGGCTCTTGAGCTATCACTATTGTCTAAGATCCTTATTTCTTTCAGCCTTCATGTGTGGTGCTAGCCCCACCCCTCACCTTGGTTTGTGCTTTGAGCCTGTGCCTCCTCTGTGCCTTCTCCCTTCATCACCACAAAAAGAAGGCAAAAGGAGAACTATGAATGGGGAAAGCAAAAGGCACACCAGTTCCAAGTGGGAGATCAGGTTTGGCTAAGCACAGAAGACATCAAGCTCCAACTTTCCAGTGAGAAACTTGGGGGCCAATAGCTAGGACCATACACTATTTTGGAGAAGGTCGGCCTCCTGGATTACCATTTGGACCTCCCATTGTTGCTGGACTACATCCACCCCATGTTCCACATCGATAAGTTAAACCCATGGAGAGGAAACACTGTCAACAGCCAAATTGCAACACAACCAGAACTAGTATACCTAGAAGATGAGGATGAGCTGGAGTACAAAGTTGAGGACATCTTGTACAGTTGGGTTAGGTGGAAGAAGTTAGAGTATTTGGTAAAGTGGAAAGGCTATGACACAGGACACAATTCATGGGAACCTGCACAAAATCTTGAACATGCACCAACCACTGTCCAAAAATTCCACAAAAAACACCCCCAGGCAGCAAAAGCTTGACCATTGGGGACAATGGTCATAAGGAGGGGGGTAATGTCATGAAGTGAGCCATCCCTATCATTTTACTTTCTTTATGATACACCATCTGAGCACCTTTACTTACAACAACTGTTCCAGAACCTTTCATCCCATTTTATCAGTTCCATTCCATTCCTTGTGCCTGAGCTATACAGTATTACATCATAGTTCTCACATTCCACCTTGTATATATAAGTCAGCCCCCACAACCTGGTCCCTTATCTTGATCTCTTTGTCATTGGGACCAGGTATGTCTTTACTTACTTCTCTGTACCTATTATGAATATAACTTTGTCATTGGGACCAGTATCTGCCTGCTTCTGTCTAAGCCTCTGCTCCACCCCATCACCATCATCACCTCTTTGTGACACTTCAAATACCAATAACAATGTCTCATGTCAGAGATGGTATTTAGAAGAACCTCTGTACTTTAGATAGTTTGACTAGTCAACCTATGCACTGAACACACCAATACAAAGTCACAACTATGTGACTGGACTAGACTAAATAGCTGCTTCTGATACAGCTTCATCAACACTGTGTCAACTAGGTATATCAAAAGCTTCCTACTAGTGATATCCTGCCCTGCCAACTATGACTTATCAACCTAGTTTAGGTTGCAATGGGACTTTTCACCCTGAGTTTCAAGTAATGACTTTTCAATTCAATGGGCTTGACTAGTATTCAAAGCTTTTTTCAAGAACTGCTTGACACATTCAAGCATGGCAAAGCCTACTCAGATGCTGTTATGATCGTGCACAAAGGGATTGTCGGAAATGATCACGGGATGATCGCGGGAAAACACGAAGTGAAAGACTTCGCGAGGTAATATGATCCTAGACAATGTAGTCGGACCTTGACTCCACTATTAGTAGAGTCCTCGACACTTCGCGTGTCCACAAGAGAAGAAAGTTAAACATGTTCCATTTGCGATGACTGTTGCAGAATGTACTGACAGCGAGGATGTTTAAAACGATGATACAAATAGAGAGGATTCATTGGTATCACTATCGAAGTGCTATCAAGGTTGATATTTAAACTAAGGAACTACCTATTTGATACCATAGCTTTATACTAAAGGTAAGTCAGGATCGCGAAGCGATGCCATTCCCAAATGGGTTAGCTCGTAAGTCAAGAACAAAGGAAGAGATATAAAAGGGATAGTGTAAATCCAATAAGGATGATAAGAGATAACGAGTAATTGCTTCGCGTCGGAAATCCTTCACGAAGTAATTGCATAGTAGTAAAAGGATATAAGTAATATCTAAGTAGTGGAATGGATCGCAAAGCTTCGTAAAGACTTAGCTTGCATAGATATAACAGATGCAAGGGTCTTTCAGTGACTATCCACTAAGTGCTAACAGGGGAAATAACTTGATATTCAGGGTATTTCTAGGTCCCTTTTATACTAGAAAAGACAGAAACTGTCACGAAATGCTCTTTTCATTATTCTTTTCCTTTATTATTCTTTTCCTTTTCTTTTATTTACTTACCTAATCACTAAAGTGCTTACACTAGCGCTTATTATATTTTCATTTCCATCCAGATTACATGCATCAACCTTATTGTTCTTGCATTGTTGTTTCACCTATTCACTACTCTCTCATGCCTGTCAGCTCATTGACAGGACAATGTCACTATTGTCCCACCTCCATGCTTCTTTTTATATTGCCTTATTGTTTACTCACTGAATACCTACAGCCTTACCTATGGATATGAGCGACTCTTATTGTAGATCCTCACAGTTACGGCACGAGATGATTCTCACAGCTTCATATCCCATTAGTATATAAGACTTAGTATTTTGTAGTTATATTCCTTAGCTCTATTCTCGTCTATACTTCTTGGTAGCTAGACTTGTATTGGGTTGTTTTATCCATCCTCTTTTGCTTTTTCGCCGTCTTGCTCATTGATTCTTGTGTGACACCTGGTTATCTCTTGTGAGAGCTAGCAAGTCACTGACAGAAGAATAGAGCTTCTACCTCATACCACCCATGACAACAAACATTTACAAACTTGCCTAGGATTTAACGCTCTGTTGGAAACTATGTGGTGACAAAGAGAGAAAGCACAGAGGAAGCACAAGCACAAAGCACAAACTGAAGTGAGGGGTGGGGCTAGCACCACACACGAAGGCTGAAAGAAAGGGGATCTTAGACAACAGTGATAGCGCAGGGGCTAATCACTAGGGTCACACAAGGAAAACTAGTTCCAAAAACCAAGTGAGTATATTGACTGTAAACAACAATACAAGTACTAACCTAGTTCCAAAGACCAAGGGGTCAAGATGGGGAACTAGGTGTCAACTACTGTACTATATATACAAGGGTTTGAATGAGTAAGCAACAGCGCGGGAAGCCAATAGAAGTGTCTGGAATGTGATGGAAGGTTCTGAGGGATGATAGACAAAAGTAAAAGGATATGGAAGAAATGGAGAAAAGTCCAGGCAGTCACAAAGGTAGAGAAAAGAGGAAACATAGGAGAAGAGGAAGCAAGTACCATATTCTGTATAGCATGTCACGACATTACCCCCCTTCTACAGCCGATGTCCCAGCAACTATTTCCATGAGGTTTTCATAAGGTTGCCATAGGAAAAAGTTGAAGAGGGTAGCTGAAATTTTTCGTGGTGCATTTGAGTGTTTTGCATAGAAATCTGCAATTGCCTCGTTGCTTGTGCCCACTAAGTTTTCTTCATGCTCCCAACTGTTGTGGCCTTCATCGTACCCCTTCCACATTACCAGGAATTGCAACTTTTTCCACTGTCCAAAGATCTGACTGTCCAGGACCTCCTCCACATTGTAGAACTCTTCTCCCTCCACAATTTTGGGTTCCAGTGGTGGTGGCTCAATTCCGTTGACTTCATTCCCTTTCCAGGGAGACAAGCGGTTGGTATGTATGTTATCATGGATTTTCATCCAGGTAGGTAGGTGTAATTGATATGTGAGTGGGCCCGTTTTCTCTGCAACTTCAAATGGACCTAGGTGTTTGCTCCCCAATTTCTGGTTCTTTTGCCATACCTTTAATTTGCTCAAGGATAACCAAACCAGCTGTCCTACTTTGAATTCCTGTACTTTTCCCTTTACTCCCTCTCTGATGCACTCTTTGCTCATCCGTAGTGCTGCTTCTGCATCCTCACATGCATGCTGTAGCAGTTCCAGTCAGTGCTCAATGGACAGGTATTTTGTCTCAATGCCGTTTGGAATGGTGAACTCAGGGGTGTAACCGTAAAGTGTTTCAAAGGGGGAGTGGCTGTGTGCAGAGTGGATATGAGCATTCATGACAAACTTGGCAGTAGGGATTAAGAGGTCCCAGTCGTCCTGTTGGTGACTTATGTACATGCAAATGTAGCGTTCAATTTCCTGGTTAGCACATTCTGTCTGTCCATTTGTCTCAGGGTGATAAGCTGTGGTCAGGGCGGAGTCAATTCCTAGTCGCTTCAGTAGCTGTCACATAATGTCTGCTGCAAATTGGGGTCCTCTATCAGAGATGAATTGATGGGGTAGGCCATGTAAATGGAAGATTTCTTTATAAAAGAAATCTGCTACTCCTTCTGCGGTTATCTCGGTTGTACAGGGGAAGCAGTGAACCATCTTTGTGTAATGGTCAACAAAGGTGATGATTGTATTATGGCCATCCTGTGTCATAGGCAGTTCCCCAATAAGATCCACACCAATGTCCTGCCAGGGTCCTTCTGGTATGGGGAGAGGTTGAAGGGGTGAAGAGTGGTGGGGGTTTAGGCATTTGTATTGGCAGTGATCACATCCATTGACATACTTGTCTACAAAAGAGCGCATCCCAGGCCACCAGTAGAGTCTGCTGACTAGTTCCAGGGTACCATGCATCCCTGGATGACCTGCAGTAGGTGCATCATGACAGTGTTCCAGGATTGTTTTCCTTAGCATGGTATCTGGTGGAATGTAGACTTTGTTGCAGTAGTAAACCAAACCATTTTCTTCTCTCCACTTGGCTGGACCACTAGTGAGACTCTGGGGACCTTTGATACCTTTCAGACCATCTGGTACTTCTGCCTCTCAGTTGCTGATCTGCCGAATGCGGTCGAGGAGGGGGTTATGGAGGAGGACCATGGTTGCTGCATTAAGGAAGTGTTCTGGTTTTAGCATGATCTGTTCCCTGTTGTCCTCTGCATCTGTGACCTGGTGCTGTGCCATATGTGACAGTGCATCAGCTTGAGTGTTAGCTTTGCCTGGGCAATGCTTAAGGTGGAAATTAAACCAAGAGAGCCATAGTGCCCATCGTGCCTGTCGATGACTGAGGTCTTGGGCTGTCTTCCAGTATTCAAGGTTCTGGTGGTCAGTTATGATTTTGAAGGGTTCCGGGGATCCTTCTATGAAGCTTCTCCAGTCTTTCAGTGCCTCGATGATGGCCAGCATTTCCCGGTCATAGATTTTGTAGTTTCGCTTGACTGGATCCATGGAGGAGGAGCGATATGTGACAGGGTGCCAGGGTCCATCCTCCTGTAGTTGTGAAAGTGTACCTCCAGTAGCGAAGCCTGATGCATCCACTTCAATCTGAGTTGGTTTCAATGGGTCCCATAGTGTGAGGATTGGTGCCGATGTAAAGGTTTCCCTTAGTGAATCAAAGGCTTCCTGCTGTTGTGATCCCCAAACCCATTTAGTGTTTTTGTGGGTAAGGTTGTTCAGGGGTTGAGCTTTCTTTGCGAAACCTTCGATAAATCTCCGATAGAAGTTAGCAAATCCTAGCAAGCCTCGAAGATCACGGAGTGTTGTAGGGGCCTGCCAGTTACTAACTGCCTCTATTTTGACTGTGTCCATTCGCACTTCTCCTTCACTGATTACCAAGCCTAGGTATTCAATGGAAGGCTGTTTGAATTCACATTTCTCTGGTCGCAGATATAGGTCGTATTTGCTGAGGTGTGTAAGCACATCGTTGACTATACTCTGATGTTCCTCAAGAGTTTCAGTAAAAACTAGGATGTTGTCCAGGTAAATGGCCACCTTCCCAGCAGCAATGAGGTCAGCAAATATGGAGTTCATGAGGGCTTGGAACATAGCAGGTGAGTTTGTTAGGCCAAAGAACATGACGAGGGGCTCGAAGAGTCCTTGATTTGTTGCAAATGCTCCCTTCCATTTGTCACCCTCTTTAATCTGCACATTGTTATACCCCCAACGAACATCCATTTCGGAGAAGACCTTGGCTTTACATAGTTGGCTGATGATATCTGTGATGAGGGGAAGTGGGTACCAATTTTTTACTGTGTATTCATTGAGTTGCCAGTAATCCTGCACAAATCGAAGTTTACCATCCTTCTTTTTGACAAAGAAGACAGGCAATGCCAATGGGGATTTGGAGGGACAGGTGTAGCCTTTGTGCCGATTCTCTTCCAAGAACCGATCAAGCTCTTCCTGCTCATTTGGGGACATAGGATAGATTTTGGTCCACATGGTTTCAGGAGCATCCAGTTTCAGATCTATGGCATGGTCCCAAGGTTTATGTTCTGGTAGTCATTCTGATTCTTTCTTGGAGAAGACCTTTGCATGTTTCCGGTATGATGAGGGGACCATCTCTTCAAATGACTTCAACGGCTTCTCTTTGTAGGCAGCCTCTGCGAGTTGTTGAGAATATGTGTACCCTGCAGAACACCAAAGTTCTTCCGACGTATGGCCAATGATCCCAGCTCGAAGTAGCGCTCTCCTCCACTTCCTGTTGCCTACCAGTTGATACAGAGGGGTGCTTTCAGTGTATTCATGTATCTCTGGGTCAGGCGTGGGGAGTGGGAGAGTTTCTTCAGGCAATTGGGGTTGGTCGTCAGGTTCCAGGGTGGAGGAGTGAAATTGTGGAGCTGAAGTGGCGCCCCAGTCTGGGTTAGCTTCTACGATGTGTGCAGTGGTTCCTCCCACATTACTTTCCTTGGGTTCTGGGATTTCTTCGATGGTCATGGGGTGCGGAGCCTTTCTGGAGAGGTGATAGCCAATTGCCCTTCTCTCCAGTCAATGTCCGGGTTGACCTTTCGGAGCCATGGAAGTCCAAGAATGATATTTTCTGAACCAAGGTTGGTGACAAGGTATTTGAGAAGCTGGGGTTTGTTTTGGTCTATTGTGGAGAATAGACGTACGGAGTGTGTGATCTGTCCTGCAGTGTTAAGAGACCCATCAATGTTATAGAGGGTAATTGGATGGAGGAGGCGACGAGAAAGGATTCAGTGTTGTTTCACAAAATGGTCATGAATGAAGAGACCTGTGGCACCAGAGTCTATCATTGCTGCACTGTCTGTATTCTTGAATCTGCCTTGCAACTTAATTGGTACGCAGAAGTGAGAAACATCACTAGATTGAGTGGAGCCAATTGTACATGAGGGTATAGACGCATAAGTAGAGGTAGATGAGGAGTACAGACTAGGGAACCAGGCGGCAGCCGTGGTGGGTTCCCATTTTAAAAATTCGAGTGCAACTCTGCCATCTGCTCGGCCAATTCTTTCTGCCTGGCAGTGAGCATCTGAAGGATCTGAGTGAAGTCAGTAGCTGGGGCAGGCGTTGTAGCAGCAATGGAAGTGGAGGGCTCAGCAGCGATAGAGGTAGCAGCTGCAGAACAAGGGAGAGCTTTTGGAAGTCCCAAGAACTTCCTATGGCAGACAGCTGCTACATGACCAGTTAGTCCACAGTGATTGCAGATGTCTTGTTCATGATGCCCATCCACCTTGCGATATTCTCTGGATCCACACCCATAGCATCTTCCCATCATGGATCTGCGATAGTCTTCTGCAGATCGGCCAGTAGTGGTGGCATCCATGTCCATTGCGTTTGGATCGCAGGCCGGGACAAAGGGAGTAGGGGTGTAGGAGCTGAAGTTGGGAGTGCTTCGGGTGTATTGTTTCCCTTCCTCATCGGCGCGTTCATTCTGCCTGTTGTCAATGTGAATTGCTTCATTGATCAGTGCATTCATCTGATCTGTGTTAGCCTGTGAGTTGACCAATCCGTCCTTGATTCGCTTTGAGAGGTGATCATAGAACCAATCTTGAAGGTCAGCATCCGAGTATCCTGTCCTACTAGCATACTGTTTGAAGGTCGCAGCATATGTTGCTACCTGGTCCTTCCCCTGCCAAAGGCTTTTCAGAACTTGTTTGGCCTCTACCACTGGATCTGCTGTTTCAAACCATTGACTAAAGGCGCCAGGTAAATCAGCCCAGGTGGGGTAGAGGAGGGCAGGAGCTGGTACTCCTGCAGCATCCACTCAAGCAACTTGACTAATGTTCTCTGAGGTGGGAGTAGCCCAGATAGCTGTGTCACCATCAAGGTATGAGATGGCCAATTTGATTTTTTCCTGTTCATTACTGAGGGAACGGATACCCTGGGCCCATAGTTCGAAGGCAGCAATGAAGCATCGTGCATCGTCACTATGCTTCCCATCATACGTCTGGGGTTTGTTAAGACCTTTGTTGGTGCTTATGTTGTTGGTGATGCTGGATACTGCCAATTGTAGCACCATCTGTTATGTAGCAAGTTGTTGAATCAACACTGCAAAGTCTTAGGTAGTAGGAGGATGAGACATGATAGAGGTGTGTCCAATAGGGATAGGCTCAGGGGATGGGGATAATGGTTCTGGTGTAACCAAGATATTGATGACAATAGGCTTTGGGGATGGGGTTGATGCAACAGGGTTGGCTTCAGTTTCTAGCTCCAGTTCTAAGATAGCAGTAGGGATAAGTGCAGGAGAGGATCTAGCAGATGGGACGGCACTGGTGGGGTTTGAAAGTCTACCAACTCGACTCAGAACTCGGCTTGGAATTCTAGGGATGACTATGAATCGTCCGTTTCCTGAATCGCTTGGAGTGATGGGAGCAAAGTTACGGTATTGGTTGGGACAAGGATTTTCATCACAGTCAAACTAAGCATCACGTTCTTCATCTGGATTGTATTTAGAATGAACGTCGCACTGATCTTGAGTATCAAATGCATGCTGAAATCCTGAACAATTGATGTCTGGTGTAAACAAAGGCATAGCGGCAATGGAAGGTGGAGAACCGGGTAAGTCTGATTTCCACTCCTTGTAGGATCAGTTGGAAAGGCTGATGGTATGAGTAGAGATCTTGACCTAATGTGGTGACAAAGGGAGAAAGCACAGAGGAAGCACAAGCACAAAGCACAAACTGAAGTGAGGGGTGGGGCTAGCACCACACACGAAGGCTGAAAGAAAGGGGATCTTAGACAACAGTGATAGCACAGGGGCCAATCACTAGGGTTGCCCAAGGAAAACTAGTTCCAAAGACCAAGTGAGTATATTGACTGTAAACAACAATACAAGTACTAACCTAGTTCCAAAGACCAAGAGGTCAAGATGGGGAACTAGGTGTCAACTACTGTACTATATATACAAGGGTTTGGATGAGTAAGCAACAGCGTGGGAAGCCGATAGAAGTGTCTGGAATGTGATGGAAGGTTCTGAGGGATGATAGACAAAAGTAAAAGGATATGGAAGAAATGGAGAAGAGTCCAGGCAGTCATGAAGGTAGAGAAAAGAGGAAACATAGGAGAAGAGGAAGCAAGTACCATATTCTGTATAGCACGTCATGACAAACTAGTTTTCTTGATACATTACACATTTTATTTCACCAAACACACTTACCCTTTTACCACAATCCAACATGACCAACAGTTCGATACATGCTCCCGACATGGCTGATGATGCCAGGATTACCAATCCTGTTCCAGCCTCCGGTTATATCTATGCAAGCTAAGTCATTATGAAGCTTCACGATTCATTCTGCTACTTAGATATATTACTTATATCTTTTTACCACTATGCAATTACTTTGCGAAGGAATTCCGACATGAAGCAATTACTCATTATCTCTTTTTATCCTTATTGGATTCACACTATTCCTTTTATATCCCTTCCTTTGTTCTTTACTTACAAGCTAACCCATTCGGGCATGGCATCGCTTCGCGATCCTGACTTACCTTTAGTATAAAGCTAGGGTATCAAATAGGTAGTTCCTTAGTTTAAATATCAACCTTGATAGCACTCCGATAGTGATACCAATTAATCACTTAGCCATATCATTGTTTTAACATCTCTACGGTCAGTACATTCTGTGACAGTTGTCAAGAACGGAACACGTTTCCTTTCTCCTCTTGTGGACACATGAAGTGTCGAGGACTCTACTAATAGTGGAGTCAAGGTCCAACTACTTAGTCTAGGATCGTTTTACCTCGCGAAGTAATTCTCTTCGCTATTTCCCACAATGATCCCATGACCCTTTCCGATGATCCCTTTGTGCATGATCATAACAGTATATTTAAACTGACACTCGGCACATTCGTCCTCATTGATATTCACATTCTACTCAACCAATTTTACCTTCTTCAACAATGGTATATACAAGGAGCAGAAGAAACCGCACCAACACTGGAGGGTCCGACGAGTTGGTAACAGAGGAACTGGAAACAGGAAATCCTTTCGCATCGAATGCAACAGCCTTTGCGCCATTCACAGAATCAATTTCAGGAGCAGGACATACTCGACATTGAGCTAACGTCTTCGGTCCAGCTCCAGGACAACCTGCTAGTGCATGGGTTTCAAGTCATCACACCCTTGGTCAACCTGACCATTCCGAATTCGAGTACCAAGTACTCTATACAGAAAACGGTGACCCCGTTACTGTTCGAATGCCGTGAAGAAATCACACGGCAATACCAACAACAGAGATGGAAATCCCACCATCTCCTACCACCTTTACTCTTGCTGACAGAATGCATCAGCAGCTAGCAAATGCTCCCGGCCCTTTGTGAGGTCAGATACCAGTTACCACAGTGGAAATTCTGGAAAACATTGAGGAAGTGGAAATCGATGAAGAGGTAGGTCCTGACGAGTCAGGAAATCCCGGAGACCCAGGGGGATCTGATCCCGATAGCCCTGGTAGGTTTGGGGTGGTCCAAGTGTTAGCTCAAACCATTTGGAAAAGAAAAAGGACATGCCACTTAGGCAGGCTCTTGATCATGGGCCAATCCAATGTAATGGCAATACCCAACATTACAGCAAGTGTGTGTTAAGCATTACCACTACTTGGTGATACTTAACATATTCCTGGTGCAATGTTGAGCATCACCATTATAGCAGATTGCCTAACACTGTAACAGTAATGCTCAACATTCCAGGAACATGTTAAGCATCACTATTACAACTGAATGCCCAATGCCATGCCAGAAACACATTGGGGGCAGGGAGTATATCATTTATAATGTTTGTTTATGTATGTAATGTCAATTACTCTATCTTTTCATCCAAGTAAAGCACCCCAACCCAATGCTCGGACCCATGCTTTTGCTACAGTACTTCTTGCATCTTTTCCCAACCCCATGAGCCCTGCTGTCCCTTCCTGGATCTCATTGACAATAAATTTGAAGCCCAAATTGTCACGTTCATCCCATATAACTCCAATATCAAGTCGGCAGAAGATACAGAGAGTGGCGACAGAACTCTGCACGTTTGTTATGTTCTTGGCGCGCCATCTTCACTCCTGAGGACACCCAATATTCTCTGAAAGATCACAGGCTACGGACTGAGACTGGGATAAAGCTTCGCGAGCACAACACCGTGCCACGGTGAATAGATTTCATAAACTGTGCACTCATTTCGAATAAAATTTATGGAAGCACACATGCCTTCTTCACTTTCCCACCTCGCCAATGTAGATCCGAAAGACAGCGGACACTCGTAGAAACAGATTGATGCTAACCCGTTTGAGTTCGAGGCTTCGTTGGACTCGATGTGACCGGAATCTTGAGAATGATGTGTAGGAGCCACCAAGATCGTGGAGAGACTTAGAGAGACCGTGAGCGCATGAGCGCTTATACTGTTTACTAGCCTCAAGGCCCTCGTCACAACTTCTACTCTAGTAGTACCAAAATATCTGGACCTCATGTTGAAACACCTAGGACTCCGGCATAGAAATGGGAGACTCGTGAATAATGGATGCTGAAATTATGGCAGCTCATCCGTGTTGGTATTTCTGATGTTTCTATCTGTCGATGTTGAATGATTATTGCCCGCTTGAAGGATTGGGGTACAAACTGTCTCATTCATTCAATTTGCTCTACCGAGAACTCTATCGCGGAAACCTATCGAACAGTTCTCCTCAAATATTCTAGTCTTCAATTTTCCGAACTCCCGTTCCGTGTGAAATGTACATGCTTTACATATCGTGAATAGCTCTAGCGTCACAGTTTGGACTGAGCTTGGATCAAATCATAAAACAATACGAGTAAGTAACATATCCTTCTCAACGATATCTTTCTTCCATTCGCGTTCAACTTCCTCAAGGTCCCAATTGGCGGAAAGGAATCTATATCAAAAAGCGTCGAGCCAACGTTAAGCCTGTACAGCATGTTAAGACATTTCACATACCTTCCCGAAAGGAAATCAAACCTCCCACTTCCATCCGTCAACTTCAACAGCGTCGCAGCAGGAAGCTGTAGTGTATCGCCAGCAGCTGGCTCCCATTTCGGAGCTGCCACCGTCCTGGGTTTGGGTGGTTGAGTGATGATCCTGCCTGGGTGGATAGCGAAGCTTTTAACTTGGGGGTACTCTACAATTTCAGACCATCGTCAACATCATTTTATTCTATGGTCATTGCGAAGTGGCAGAACAAGTCCACTTACCCATAGCAATGTATTCAATGAGCCTATTTAGCGCAGACTTAGAGACCGAATAGGCACTTGCAAAAGGTAAACTCGCTTGGCAAGCCAACGATGAAACACCGACGAACGCCCCAGAAGTTGCTTCCAGGTGCGGGAGGGTATAACTGGCAATCAAAATTCCCGTTAGTATTATGGCATAAATGGAAAAAGCCCAAAAAATGCTCACTGCGCAACATTATAAGGGCCCCGTAAGTTCACCTCCATTACGTTCCACCAATCAGCTGGATCACCTTCTGGAAAGCCTATATAACGAATGTCCGAATGAGTAAGTATATCACTAGATACAAATATGAAACTTACGCTGATCCCAAGATCCACCAATAGCTGCATTCGCAATGGCCACATCAAGGTGCCCGTACTTCTCCACAACTTTCGCTACGACTTGTTCTATCGCCTCGGGGTCAGTAACGTCCGCTGCCAACGCGAGGATCTCCACTGAGGAATAAGGGGTTTCTGTGGATGATTCCTTTATTTCCGAAAGCATACGCTCCCTAGCTTCATTCAGAGTCTTCTGGTATCTCGCCACAATAACAACCTTCGCTCCCGCGCGAGCGTAGAACGAGGCGATCGTGTAACCTATCCCTGTGGATGCTCCAGCAACAAGTGCGACTTTGTCTTTGAAGGAGCTGAGGGTGCCATGTGAGAAGTACGGCTCTGGATAGATAGCATCGTAGACACTATGAAGGAACAGAGAGAGAAGAGTAAGAATTTCGATTTTCTCTGTCCGGAAAATAGATAGTAATACTCACTCGTGTCGCTCAGTTACAGCAAGATTTCTTATTACCGGAGCTCGAGGTGCGGATGTCATCGTCGGCGGATGTAGTCGCTGAGAGTTTGCAGGGGACTAGCGTCACGACCACACCTGTCGATTTTATAGCAAATATTAGGTATAAGTCGCTCAGTCTGTAACTATTCCGACTTCGCCCCGAGTTTTGTTTTTATCATGACCAAGGACCGACGACCCAGGTCGGATTCCTCCGTGCTAGGTCCGACATCCTTGACTGTTCCGATTCGGCAATTACGCTATTTACGAGGCATGTCTTTACACATTCCCTTTGAACTGAATATGTCGTTCTCTACCCATGTATCCAAGACAAAGCTGTATTAAAAACAGGTTATACAAACGTTTGACCGAAAGAAAGCGGGAAGGTAATCTCCTCATCAGCCTATGTGCCCATTAGCTCCCGTACTACATTCCAAGCTCAGAGTAGTCAATAGAATGTCCGATGTCTACGCCGTTGTCCAGCTATTCTCGTTGACATCATCACCGTTGCCTTCGAAAGATTATTGGAGAAGTCCCGTAATCATGAAAGTACCAAGGCACTAGTTGCACGTATAACGGGTGGTACTAATGCACAAATTGCGTAGCTGATTTCGTCAGAGGAGGTGGCTCAAGTAGAGAGATGACATGAATGTTAAAAGGCGTACGACTTTCAAGCACATGAGTGACCATTTCGAAATCACAAGAGTGAAGCAAAAGCAGAGATTTTCGACGACAGGAAGGCTGAAAAATGACATTCTTATTGAAGGGTGAGGGTATAACAATAGTCTTATCAGCCGGGACCACAAGAGTGAAATGTTCGATACAAGCAGGAGGGACAGCTTTGAGCAGTGAGGTAAGATAATTCATTATACATCAATAGATAGCCCAGCTATCGCATTCGCAAAATCCACTTTCGGCCTTGGAGCGCCAGGGAGGTCAACACGGCAGTTCATCACATCCAAAGCATTAACCCAGGCACCTTTACCCGTCCGTTCAGTCCAGAACCTAGAAATCTTTCCCACTAGAGTGTTACGAGCGACCCCACTCAAAAAGGGCTTGCTAGACACGATCACCATTCCAGAACGACATCGAGTGAGCATGACATTCATTCTTTGCAGAGATTTGAGGAACCCTACGTAGTCAGAGCGAACAATGGAGATAAGGACGTAGTCAGCTTCATTTCCTGGGTTGAAAGCGTCAGGAATATTATGAATGAAGAAATTGGAAAAAAAATTTGACCTTGGAAGCTGTCTACGTTGAACACATTCTCCCATGGAAGGGTTTCCTGCTTCAACTGTCGTTCAATCGAATTCCCTTGTGAATCGTACGGAGTAATGACACAGAAATCTTTCTCGCGATAATAGTTACGGATAAGATTAACGATTACTGAGATCTCGCCCATATTCTGCAGGGTACTAGTCAGTCGTCTCTGACACCTAGAAACCACATAATAGCTTACCGTCCAACTACTTCCACTACTCTCCTCCTGTCCATGAGGCGTATCAACAAATCGCACACTGGTATACCGTTGAGTTTTAGCAAACGACTTCAGTCGTCCTTCGTACACTGTGGCTGAGATGAAGGTTCCGAGTGTCAACGGCATACGATCTGCAGGAAATCAGATGAAAGAAAGAAAAGGATGGTATGCAGTAGAACTCACATTGCACGTCAAGAAGATAGCTAGCCGGTTTCAAGTGTTCAATGTCAAATACGCTCTGGAGAGCTCTCGCCTTCTCTTGACCAAATGGCGGCACTAGATGAACAAAGGGCAAAGATAAGCTGCACAAGAAGGAAGAGATGGTCGGAACGGAAGATCCCCACGTTGTTTCGGATCGCCGAAAAAACACACTTTCTTTGATGACTTCCTAAACTTATGAAAGATATGCTGTAGTCAGGCGTTGTTTAGCATGATCAGGTCCTTGAGGACAACAGTATGTACGAACCATATATTCAATCACATTGATTTGAGAAGCTTCATCCACAACAAGCCGCTCAAAAGGCACGACATCAAAGAGACCACCTCTTTCAAGAGAAGGGTTCGATAAGAGACCTAGCGTTGAAAGGATAACTATCGAGCTGCCTATCAGACGGCTCATTCCCAGACGGTTGTCCGGGAGTTCGTCCGACCTAATTAATTTTTGTTCCATCTTTTCATAGATGTGTTCATGCCTGGAATGGATCAATCAGTTCAGTACCGAGGTTCGAGAGAGAAAGACGAAGACATATACCACTCAACATAAAATTCTTTCGAAACGATCAGCTTGAAATCAACATCCTCCTTCAATAACTTTTCGGCAATATTCTTCACTGAAACATTTGAGTGCCCAATGATCCATACAGGAAGAGAATACCTCTTCGACCATATTGCGGCAGCAGAGGATATCGTGGTCGTTTTGCCGGTCCCAGGTGGACCTAGGAAGAATGAAACGATGAGCAAGAGCAACAGATTATAGAAACAAGACCAGGGAGATGGAAGCTAACGAACTAACCGTGCACAATGACAACTGGATCGTGACAAGTCATTGCCTCCACCACCTTTGCCTGCGAAGGATTCAATTTCTTAACCTCCGGCTTTAACAAGCTCCGGCAGGTAGAGGGTTCCGGGGACGGGCATAGCGAAGCCTCATCTTCAGAAGTCATAAACCAGAGGAAACGGATAAAATCCGCCTCGAGAAGCTCGTCTGTGTCTTGAAGCACCCGCAGGATAAGCGCATCTCGAGCCTTTTCTGCAGGAGTGGGTTCGTCTAGGCCAACGACGCGAAAGGTAGAGAAATTGTTTGCAGAGCCCTTCCGGAAGGCGATATATGTAGCTTTGCCTTTAGCACGAACGGCTCGACCTTGGTACACCCTCCCAGAGTGGCTCACTGCCTCAACGTAAGACTACAAGAATAACATCGGCTGGAATATAGACCACAAATTGGTATATGGCATACGCACCTGTTTGCTCACTCGGACACGACTCTTATACCGTGCATTCTGCAGCTTCATCTTCCCATCCTTGTCAAACTCGTAGGATTCGTGTTCGGTATTTGTTACTCTTGGGACCGCTCGGGCCAGGATATCGGTTTGTCGTAGTAAAGTACTAAGACGAAGTAGTACCTGCGAGAACCTGAGTCATAGTAGCATACAAGTAGAGCTGGGTACACATACGTCTTTCCTGATATGCCGGGTATCGACCTTCCGTACGCTCTCAATTAGACCTCTAGCTGCATCTGACCTTGCGACTCTATAGAAAGCCACAAGTGAAGTAGATATACACGAGGATTAGTACACTTACTTCGCAGAAATCCAAGCCCGAAGACACAATTTTTCAAGAGAACCATCCTGATCATTCTCATGCCAAAGACGATCGACATTGAATGTATCCTCGACGGCGCAAAGTCTTCGTACGACCTTCGAAGGCAGCCACGCAGACGTATTGGAAGAGAAAAGTGTAGATAGGTCTACGCCCCTAACGTGGTGCCCCAGATGATATTGCAAGCGAAGTGCTATTCGGGGCATACCGAAGCCTGCACAGACAGTTGTCATGGATCCCAGCAAGTTTTCAAATTCTTTATCCCGAGGGACGGCAACCCGCACGTCGATGATGTGAACAGCATTGTCGGTGGCGAAAGCAATACGGTCGATTGACCCGTTGTCGAGTTGGGAGATGGATATTCCGAAAATTCTCGACCGAGTATCGGGAGCACTGACCTTGTCAATAGAGGCTTCATTGAGAGCTCGGGCGGCGTGTCCAGCGAGTCGGCGCGAATATCGATAGATTGATAGCGAGGAAGGCGTTAGCGGGAGTAGGGTCTGCTGGATACTATCCATGAAGGACTGGAGACTATGGATAATGAGAGATGGGGAGGAAGAAAGGTAAAGGTCATTACACAACGAGCACCTAAAATATACGAACGTACGTTCCAATCTTTGCACCGCAACGACTGATTGGGGGGAATCTACATTCATAACGATCTTTTCAGAGGGAAATTACCTGATTACATATTACACCGAGGTTCTATTTCCTAGTCAACTTTTTGATCCTTTGTTAAGATTACGGAGACCGTATTTCCAGAATCCCGTTCTGTGATATTGTTCACACTTGTATCATGGATATCGCCAACGAGTAAAGGGGATGTGAAGGGCCATAGTTGGCACAAGCGAGACCCAGGAAAAAGGTGCTTAAGCAACGTTTGAGGAAGATCAACCTTTCTTGATTCGGTCAGTGGCGCATTCAAAGTTTCAATATGCGACAAGCGCACCAGTTCTCGCTCGTCGATATCCTTTTGAGGGCGTAATCCACCATATCTGCGGATAGTCTTACTCGAAGTGATTCGTTCGCCGGCAAGCATTTTGAATATATCTGAATCAGTGCTAGAAATTGCGAAAAGAAGATTTCCGTATACATGCGCGCCATAAGGTTTGATGAAAAACTGTTTTTTCTAGGGACCTCGGACTTTCAGCAGCAAGATTAGAATAAATGGTGTTCGATGTTCCAGGAAAATAATATCACTCAAGCAGAAAGCTGGGCACAAAGCTCAAGCATATCACAAGGACACTCGAGTACTACTCATTGCGGACCACCCTCAACGCCTCGTCGTCCGAGCTCGGCTCCTTCGCTGTACAAATGAATGGGAGTGGAATGGAGTTCTTTCGTCTCCAGAAAGTCAGCATCCAGAAATTCAAAACAATTATTTATATATTTGCACTTCGCTGGTCTCATCAAGTCGTGAGTTTCATCGGCTCGACCGGAGCCATACAAACTTTGGAAGTAGAGTTTAAGCATGCAAAAAGCCTACACGGATAACGTATCAGCTGCGCAATTTGAACAAACGCATCTATTAGTAGGCACAGTCAAAGAAAATCTAGATCAAGAATTCGTACGACGTCTACGCCTTCGCACAATTGTCCAGCCGCCATCTTCGGAAGATGATTGAAAAGAGGATCCATAGTCATGGAAGTGCCAAGGCACTGGTTGCATGTATAACGGATTACACTGATGTACGAACTGAGAGAGCTGAGTGTCTGGTGAAGGAAGAGATTGAGGCGCGGCGGTTTTCACCGGACAAGCAAGTTCTATTGGAAGTGGAGATTTAGGGGGGTGCTGGAAAGAGGAGTTAGGGTGAAATAACTTTTGGGTCAACGGATGTTGGGCTCGCTTATTGTTAGACGAAAGCAAAGAGTAGCAATTGTAGACAACGGGTGGATATTGTCGATCGTCCTTCTGGGAGGGCGAAGATGCAAGCAAAACATTGCTTCCTGAGAGCGAATACTCCTTGTAGGGTGTGGGTGCTAGAAAAGCATTGCTTGTCGACAGTGAGGACATCTTCGCAGTCGGTCGGGAGATAGTAGCAGGAGCAACAACTCTAGGCGGACGAATGGCACATTTTCGAAATAGCGCGCTAACATTGAAAGGCCTGGACACGGTCGGCCCATCACCTTCAGAACTGACATGAGGGTGTAAAGATAGCCCCGCTATTGTAGCTGCGGGATCTACCTTCGATCCTGGAGCACCGGGAAGATTGACACGAGAGTTTATCACATCTGAAGCATTAACCCAAGCGTTCGTCCCCTCCCGCGTAATCCAGTACGTAGAGAGTTTCCCGACGAGCGTATCGCGAGCGATGCCTCCTAAGAATGACCGGCTGGATACGATTACCATTCCACGACGACATCGAGTCAACATGACATTCATCCTTTGTGAAGAGTGGAGGAATCCTACGTGGGCGGAGCGAACGACAGAGAGTAGGACGTAGTCGGCCTCGTTTCCTGAGTCAAAGCATCAAGAAAGTCATGGCGGAGAAAACGCAGCACAGTCTCACCTTGAAAACTATCGACATTGAACACCTTCTCCCATGGAAGGCTTTCCAGCTTCAGCTGTCTCTCAATCGCAGCCCGTTGTGCATCGTAGGGAGTGATGATACAGACATCATTTCCGCGGTAATAATTTCGGACAAGGTTCACGATTACTAAGATCTCACTAGGATTCTTTGTGCAGGACACCATTAGTCGTCCTGATCCAATACCCAGAAAAGACGATCTCAACTTACCGTCCAACTACTTCCACTTTTCTCCTCTATTCCACGCAGCGTATCGACAAACCGTACACACGTGTTCACCGTAATGAGATGAGATGATCTTAATCGCGCTTCATAAACTTGTTTTGATATAAAGTCTCCAAGTGGAATTGGCATACGATCTTGAATAGATTATATGAATAACTGAATCGGAGAAGAAGAACAGACACTGCAGCTTACATTGAACATTAAGAAAGTAACTGGTCAGTTTCAAGTGCTCAAGATCAAATATACTTTGGAGATTTTTCGCCTTCTCTTGACCAAATGGCGGCACTGAATGAACGAAGAGAAAATTATACGTGCAGCATGAGCAGATATAGCGAAAGTAAGAGGTAGTTGGACTAGAAGGACTTACGTTGTTTTGGATCCCCGAAAAAACACACCTTCAATAGAGATTTCCTGAATTTGTGAAAGATGTGCTGCAGCTAGACGGTGACTAACAAGAACATCAAGAACGGGAAGACCAATGTACCATATATTCAAAAACATTAATTTGAGAGGCTTCATCTACGACCAGCCGTTCAAACGGCACGATATCAAAAAGACCATACCTTTCAACGGCAGGATTTGATAAAAGACCAAGCGTTGACAGGATGACAGTAGAGCTGCCTATCAGGCAACTCATACCAACAATGTTGTCCGGTAATTGGTCCATCCGGATCAATTTTGCTGTTATTTTTTCGTAGATGTGTTCATGCCTATGCATCAGCCAACGTCAATTGGGAAAGTGGCTAGCAGAAGACGGGGATACGGACCATCCAACATAGAATTCCTTGGAAACGATCAACTTGAAATCAACATCTTGCTTCAATAAATTTTCAGCGATATTCTTGACTGAGACGTTCGAGTGTCCGATAATCCATACAGGGAGGCAATACATCTTGGACCATATTTTGGCGGCAGAGGATATGGTCGTCGTTTTACCAGTCCCAGGTGGTCCTAGAAAAGATGAGCGGGATAAATTGACGGAACTGATAATGAGATAACTAACCATGTACAATAACAATGGGGTCCTGGGAAGTCATTTGGGCCACAATCTTTACCTGGGATTCATTCAGATGCTCAAAGTAAGGCCTTAAAGAGTTTTGGCGAGAAGAGGAATCCGGTGAGGGAAGCAGAATAAATTCGTCTGCAGGAGTTCGAAACCACAGAAAACGAACGAAGTCTGCATCGAGAAGCCTATCTTCGCCCTGTAGTACCCTTAAAAGAAGCGCATCTCGAGCCTTTTCCGCAGGCGTGGGTTCGGCTAGACCAACAACCCGAACGGATAGAACATTGTCTGAGACACCCTTACGAAAGTAGATTTCCGTGGTCTTTCCCTCAGTACGAACAGCTTTCCCTTGGTATATCTTGCCACTATGGCTTACAACCTCAACGTAAGACTACAAGCGACAATCTTTTCAACTACATTGGACCACAAATTTGTATCTGAATAACACACCTGTTTGCTGATTCGTACACGAGTGTTGTACCGTGCATTTTGCAACCTCATTTTACCATCCTTCTTGAAATTGTAAGATTCATGTTCGTTTTTCGTTACTCGCGGTACTGCCCGGGCCAAGATATCAGTTTGTCGTAGTAAAATGCCAAGACGAAGAAGTACCTGCAGAGATAATTGAGTTAAGCAGACGGGCGACTAGAGTTTGCTAAACATACATCTTTCCTGATATGTCGAGTATCCAACTTCCGCACATCTTCAATATGACCTTCCGCTGCGTTCGATCTTGCGATTCTAGTGAGAAAAACCGTTAGTCAAGAAAACACAGACAAAATACAGGACGCCCACTTTGCGGAAATCCAAGCCCGAAGACACAAATTTTCGATAGAACCATCCTGATTATTCTCATGCCAAAGGCGATCGACATTGAATGTATCCTCGACGGCGCAAACTATTTGTACGACTTTCGAAGGCAGCCACGCAGAAGAACTGGAAGAAGAAAAAAGTGTAGATAGGTCTACGCCCCTAATGTGGTGCCCCAGATGATGTCGCAGGCGAAGTGCTATTCGATGCATAGCGAATCCTGCCAAGATAGTGGTGGTGGATCCCAGGAAGTTTTTGAGACTCGAATCCAGAGAGCCGATACCCTGCGAGTCTCCACCGGCGTCGATGAGGTGTACAGCATTGTCAGTAGCGAGAGCGATGAAGGCAATCGTTCCATCGTCGGCTTGCGAGATGGATATTCCGAAAACTCCCAATCGAGATTCGGTTTCGCCGTCTGTAGCGATGGAGGCATTGATCAGAGCTCTAGCAGCGTGTCCAGCGAGTCGACGCGAATATCGATAGATTGATATTGAAGAAGGTCTGAGGGGGAGTAGGGTCTGTTGGATGCTGTCCATGAAACCTGATAGTGGGAGACAGAAAGAAAGGTAAAGGTTACTTGCACAATGACCAGCCGAAATATACGAATGTATGCTCAAGCATCCACCGCATGCCTGATTAGTGCCAGTTCGAAGCATTCCTGTATATTCATGAGTACAGAAAAGAACTATCTTTGAAAGGGATATCACCTAATAGTTACATCTTGTATCGAGGTTTCCATTCATGCTTATTTCGTTAAGGTTACGGAGACTAGATGTCCCAACAAGAGCGCATTCTGGGTAGACATTTATTTCGTTTGCATCGTAAACAATGGCATGTAAAGCTTATAATGTCATGGATGGTTGTCGGCACAAGTACTAGAAAATGAACTAGGGAAGAGACACTTGAACATCAGAAAATTAAACTTTTTAGATTCAGTCAGTGGCGCATTCAGCTCCAATATACAAGAAAGCGCACCAGTTTTCATACATGAGAAATTAGGGTGTAATACAGCGTAATTCACCATATTTGCAGATTGCCTTATTCAAATGAAGTTCGAATCGAGACTAGTCAATACGGACTGATCAAGAAGTATGCTCGTATCAGCGCTAAGAAAACTGCAGAAAAATGCGTTTGTACAGGCACCAAGGGAGATCCCAATCAGTTCATCCTATAGCGATCAAGAGGGCTGGGGAGTTCTTACAAGAAGTCAGTACTCCGTCGAGATGCAAAGAAGACACTTATGGGATATAGCACTTGTCGTAGACGCGAGGAAGATAATCTTCATTGAGCCGATTGAGAAAATCTATGGAATAATATTCCAAACAGCTGGCCGATGAACGCTCGGATTTGAAAGGTATTGTTCCTCTTACTGTTTGCTTCCTTCATTTTTTACATTGCCGTCGATCTGACCCATACGCAGTTTCACTCCTAAGTTACTAGTGATATCATTTTTTGCATGCATGCAGACAGTAGTTTCTAGCAAATGTGCTGTGTTGAAGTCACCACGAGGAAGAAAGTTTAACGCGTATGAATGACAGGAAAGCGATTACTGACACTGGGTGTAAAAGTCAAATCATATATACTACTTATGGGTCAGTTTTGGTGAAGTGTTCTGAAAATAACAAGGATACATACAGAAGTTTACACTATGTTATCATTTCCTGCATAAGTTTCGAGTAAAAAACTCCTGTCAGTCTACCAGAAGGGATAAAACTTATTCACTTTTGCATCCAGTGTGAAGAAAGAGTCAAATAAGGATAGTATTACATTGTTTTGACTATTTGAATATTGAAGAACGATATAAAGGTAGCGAATACATAATGAGAAACAATTGAGGTAAAGGGTAAATCGGGGTTTGAATATCAATCACAACTGACTAAATAGCCTGATTCATAACATATGTTGCGTAAAACTCGGTCAGAATGAACAAATATCTACTCGCGAAGACCATAGGAGTTGAAATCAACTTGAACTGCGGCTACACCGGCCATAATAGTTGAATCGTCCGCTAGTGATTTGCTACTCGTCAGCACCGCATATGAAATTCCCATAGAATCATTGGGAATCACAACCTGCCCCCCCTGGACTTGGACGAAGGTGGTTGAAAGACCACTGAAGAATGCAATATATTGGCCCTCGATCGTCACATTGCTAGCTGCGCTGACAGCTGCAGACTGGCCAGCTGTTGCATTAGCGATGGTGAGAGATGGGTAGGCAGTAAACGGCAATGATGGATTAGTCGAAGGACATCCGGACATATATTGAGCCGCGAGCGTGTAAGCTACGTTAAAGCTCAGAGGAGTGTCGAAAGCTCCAGACCAAGCATTGTGCTTGTTCACGGGAGCAGCGATCCATGCAGCATGACGAGCCTTAGTAGAGAGAACAGACGCGGCAATGGTAGCAGTTTCGGAGTTCGTGTTGTACTGTGATACACCGAGGTGAGCTGCGACAGATACACCCGAAATGAATTCCGCTAGCTCAGTGAAGGATGAAGGAGAAGTATATGGCCTAGCAATAAAATGTTAGAAGAAATACTTGGTTTGATAGCGGACACACTGACAAACTGTAGTTACAAGCCTGGATGGCATTGCTTCCGACTGCGTCGCTCAAAGACGCGACGATCGCCTGCTCATGGGCAGAGATCTGTTCGAAACGACCTCTAGACCAAGTGGGTAGGCCATCGTTGATAAAGTCGTCCTGCGTGAAACTGCCTAGAGCGCCTGTATAGAGTGCATTTTCAAGATTCTCAAATATGAGAAGGAAGTTGAGAATTGTGGCATCGCCGATGACTGTGGAAGAGTTCGTTAAACTATCGCTAACTTTAGGGACGGCTGAGGCGGAGGCGGCGCTGATTAAAGAAGCGTATGCAATGAGGGAGGTGAACTTCATGTTGGATGTTGGAAAGAAGAACGAGGAGGGGTGGCTTTTATAGAGACTAGCTGGCTTGGAAGGGGTTTGAATCAGGGATCAACATATACTGCAGAATAAGAGACTTCACCTCGTTACTCAGACATTTCAACAACTTGGTCATTTCACCCTGAGCGAGAGTACTGCTTTCAGTACTTCTGGCTCCTGTTCCGAATCGGTTGACGATACCAACTTCCGGTTCCAGATTCTCAGGGCACGCCCTCAAATTTAGCAGTCCCGGTGAAGACGAAGACCTTGTTCCACGAGGAGACCCAAGGGACGTCCAGTAGAGAATGGATAACCGTCCACAGGACGTGGACAGAAAAAACAAGACATACAATTCCAAGTATAACTGTACTTGGGTCGTCGCTGGCATTGGTCTTGTTTTGAATGTCTTCGTTGAGGCCATGAGTCTTTCAGAAAGAATGGGGAAAAAGAGACAAATTTTCGTTTTGGGCCTGAGGCTAAAGAGTTTATCTCGCCTTAAAAAAGGGTAACGAGGCTTGGTCAACCTCGACAGACTCTGAGAGATCGCGTTAAGTGGGCACCCTATACCCAATATAAGCCGAATGGACGTCGGTATCTCCTTCAAATTGCTGTCAAAACTTTGCTTCTTTGATTTTGTTCTTATTTGTCTAAATGTCTCGTCGATACTTATTGGTGGTCCCGGCACTCCTTCAAAAGAAAAGAGACTGAATGGCACCATAAATATAAACCCATTGGATGAAGCTGAGGGGTAGACGTATGGTGAAAAGCAAGTGATTGAAAACTCTCACATTCGGCTCTCTAATCCTACATTACCTCTTATGCAAAGTCCGCTTGAAAATTCTGGCAAACTCCCGTCTTTCCCTATCCAGTGGAAGCATTATAGACTCAAAGAAGTAGCTAGAGTAGGTGAACAGTGATAGAAAATCTAAGAGTTCCGAGGATCGTGAATGCTCGAACACAGAGGACCCGGACACCGAAGTAAAAGCGCAGCACAGAACAGACGATGAGAGCTGCGGTCGCTGACTCAGAGGGACGGATAGTAAGCGCGGTGCACTACTAGCAGGATGGCTTGAAGGTGAAAGGGGTTGCCAAGGAGACATTTGAGCAGCATCCTTATTATTGACCACATTTGACGGTCCACGCCGCGGGTGGTTGTGCTCCCAGTACCGTGTCACAAGCGATAAGAATAGGTGAGCTTGCGGAGGTTGAAAAGTCTCTCGCTCAGGAATTTCAACGTTGTGAAAGGAAACTCGATTTGATTGGACTTTGAATCTACTACCCTTAAGGTAGAAATAGTAAACGATCAATCAGGAATTGAACAAATAGGTTGCATGTATAGCTTACAGAGATTGTACATAAATGTAACAGAAATACGAAAGGAATACATCAGCAAATGATACCTCACCAGACTGTCCTTATATCATATCAAAACAGCCAACTGCGACTCGCCTGCTTCATTTGCTCAGCTTAATCATGTATACGTAAACCCAACGTCTAGGGTTGACCACCGCCGACAACCTCCTCCCATCTCCGTCCTTCACTGTCCGCCCTTTCCACCATTCCTTGCAGATGCTCTTCTCTCTTCGACATCCGGGTTTCCATTCCCATTATCAGCAACCTGATTTTATCGATATGGGCTGCTAGCGCTACGGAATCTGTCCCATGTGAATCTGAATCTTGGATAGGCGAAGCCGTTAGAATATCTCCCGAGGTTGATCGAGATATAGAGGGTGACTTGGCAAAGGAAGACGTGACTTTGTTAGGAGGATTGATAGAAGGATTAAGAGGAGACGATGAATTTGTAGAATGACCAGAAGAAGATGAAGAGTCCATTCTTGAGGTTGTCGGAGCAGTATTAGATCGTTGGTGGAAGGCGGATGAACGGCCGAGGGTACTGGCAGTAGCAGGAGGTGCTGGTGATATGTCTAGCGATGACTGAAAGAAGTGACGTGAGTAGATAGTAGATCGAAATTTCGGAAGGGCATGAATGAAGTATGGAAGGATTAGGAACGGAGAAAGCAGAGAGAAAGGAACATTGCGAGATGAAACCGTTCGGTATCACAATAGTATATACGGCGCAAACGCTAGTGGCACTCGGTAAAGACAATGAACTGTCGATAGTCTAGATATATGGAAGGAATCGCTCGCTGCTCACCTGCCAATTATCTCCCGCTAATCTTGCAAGCTCCCTCTCCAACATTTTCTCCCTTATTTTCATCCTACAACCAGCACGGTATTAGTAACGAACATAAACCAGCGAATGACAAGACTGGGCCGTAGATTACAGTAGCCACAATGATGACAAGCACGAACTCACTAGCCTAAATGAAATTGAAGTCCAGTGGAACACTTACCGCTCCATCTCCGCCATGCATCGCTCATTCTCTCTCTGTGTTCCCTCTAGTAGTAGCTCCAGGTCCTTGTATTCTCGCTCCAAAGCTTTGACATGCTCTACAGGCGGGCGAAGGCTTAGCTGAGATTGAAGAAGCGACAACGTCGTTTTCAACTAAAGTAAAATAATACATGAACTCTTGAATTTTCGAGTTGATCACTAACGTACTCGATCGCATTCCCTGTCCTTCTCTAATAGCTGTTTTCGTAACACGTCAGCATCACTTTCGTCTCCCTCACGAAGGACACCTAGATCGTCTGTATGAAGCGCTAATTGGCCTGTTCCTCCCATGCTACCAGATTGACTGGCATGAGCTGCTGCAGAGGACATCGATGCCCTGGTATGGTGTCGCAGTGTTTGTGATCTGCGCATTGTTGAGTGGTGTAGAAGCGATAAAATGGTCTTTGAATATCTCGTTGGTTGGCTGGGTTCTAAAGAGATGATTTAGTCTCAACGGTCGAATGCAACGAGACGTGATCCACGAGGCACACAACACGGGATCGCGTGGCAGTCACGTAAAGGTAATGACATATCCTTGATCAATATAAGTTATTGTCTCAGCGAACAGGAAAATCTTGAATCGACTCTAAAACTGAGCACATCAACATTCAATAATTGCTATGTACCGATACAGGAGAACCTGAGAGATCGCTGCTCCTTCCTGCTGTTGATAACCGCTGAACTCTATAGAAAATAAATGACTGGACCAATCGGAAATGCAACGTCGGTCGTAGATGACCTTCAATAGCGGGGGAACTTATATAGGGATAGAAGCGATGAATATGCATGTAGGACTATGGAGCTTCTACACCGAGTAAGTATCCTTCAAGCCTGTCTTTTTAGATCTTTTGTCTGACCGGGCTGGGGGAAGATTTGAGTCTCCGATCTATGGAAAGAACCGTAAAAATTTCATTGCAATCGAGCAGAAACAAGAAAAGTCAACGGAGCTTTCGTATATGGAGTTTCCCTTGAGACCGATGGTGGTCGGACTTCGGTGAGGAAAAGTAATTCTGCATCGGGGAATGGGAAATTAAAGTTATCTTGAATTGGTACGCCGGTCCTCAATCGATTAGAGACTTCCACTAATTTGGAACGGGGAAGCTACCTAATTGTTGAATAGCCTATCATTGACTATGAGATAAGTAGACGCAATTCAGCACATTCTCATATCGCACACCGGTGAAAACGGAAGAGCCTGAGATTGTGGAGCTATTTTTTTTCATTTTCAGTAATAAAAAAAAATTACCAGTCCTGTACGTGTAGCATTATCTAGGCAACATCCTCCAGGGTATAAAATTAGGAGGCCGAAAAAAATCAACGCCCGTTCAACTCGCTTGAGGTGAACTTCTACTCAACGACCTGCAATTTTACTCAACAGTTCACTATGCTAGATTGTACGTGTTAATTCGATGTCGCAGACTTAGGCTGAGCTAAATACTTACTCTCCATCTTGCTTGTTCTCCTTGGATTTGGCGAAATCCTTCTGAAGTAGATCTTGAAACAGGCGAAACTAACTATCCCGGTTTTCCATCTGCTTACATCTTGCCTTCGAATGAGCCCGAACGAGAACGGTATGCAGAATTCATGGGTAGGCTGTCAGCGAGCGAGCTGACGTCTTTGAAGGCTTAACGAACAGAGCCGATTCATTACCAAGGCCGTATTTGGTGGAAACTTAATCTCTGTACCATCGACAATTTCGGCTGGAGACGAAATCCTTGAGAGCGCGACCGGGACTGGTCAGTTGAAGGACTTTTAGCGCATTGGATAGTTGCATAAACATTTGGAACCACGTATAGGTATCTGGCTTCTCGACCTTGCACAACAACTCCCTCCTACAGTCTCCTTAACCGGAATTGACATCTCCACACGCCTGTTCCCCGAAAACTACCCCTCCAACATCACATTCTCCGCCCAAACCGTGACCGATCTCCCTAAATCCTGGTCTAACCGCTTTGCACTGGTGAACCAACGTCTTCTTACCGGAGCTTTAACAAAAGACCAATGGATTGCTGCCCTAAGCGAATTATTCCGCGTTGTTAAGCCTGGGGGGTGGATCCAATTTATGGAGACTGGTCCAACTCCCAAGGCATATAGCGGACCAAAGATGCGTCGGATGGTGGATTCGTGGGCTTCGTTGTATAGACTGAGGGGACTCGTTCCCGAGATCCAGGATATCCTCGAACAATTACTTTCAGAAGCTGGATTTGTAGAGGTAAAGAAACAGATTATTTCACTTCCTTTGAGTCCAGGAAGGGAGGACTACGAGGAACACAAGAACAATATTATTGGATTCTTTTTAGCGGCGAAGCAACCGTTTTTGATGACGATGCAGTTCGGGTCAGAGGTTGAATTTGACGAGGCGTTGGGAGAGATGAAGAAAGAGTGGGATGCGTCGATAGGATGCTGTTGGGAATGGGGTGTTTTCCATGCAAAGAAGTCGGTGTGACCGAGGATTCAGTCATTTGTGGAGGGAAGGACATACGTGTCATAAGTTAACTATAATCACTAGAGTCCATACCCCATCCAGGCTTGGGTCTAAATTGATAGCGAATATGAGGTCCTACTTTCTCCCCGAAACGGGACCAGTAACCAGGAAGACCAAAAGGCTCTTCTACGACTGTTAGAGTTAAGAATACTGGGACGACGATAGATAAAGTAGGAACGGTGTCGTGACGTGTGGGATTGAAAGCGATTCGCGTTCGGTGTTGTTTATTTCGATCAAGCTATGAATCCGTTTGTATAGTGTCAAGATAAGTCCACCTTCGTTTACTTACGCATCTATTTAGATATCGCTCATAGATATATAGCCCGGCTGGTAACTTTCTAACAACGACGATTACGCTGCTCGCCTCTTTGTCGACGGAGTCAGATTTGGGCACCGGCAATCGGGTTGACTTTGAGGTCAGCCTTGACTGGTGTGCTTTTGTAGGAGGGAGTGTCACACTTTGACTCAGCGCCCCCATTGCTTATAACACGCCGAAATAGACATTCCATTATTTTACTCAGGTATTATGGCTCAGAAAGTCACAACTTCTTGAGAGTTGCCCCGTTTACCTAGACCAACGGGAATGTCTCTGTAAAACACGAGAGGTAGAGTACAATGAGGGTATACAGCAGTAGGTTTATTACTGAAGGACAACAAAGGTAAGTAAGAAAGGAAAGCAATGGGGAAAAGCTACAGTAATGAGTAAGAGAATACAAAAAAAAAGATCGAAGGTCATTCGAAACATGTACAAACATTACGCAATCCTAGATAATCAAAGAAGTACATGCAACTACGGGCTCAAAGACACAGTGTCGGACGGGGAAAAACTTATGAGAGGGGAAGTGCGGTGATTATTCACCCTTTCGTACCAGAACGGGTCTGAGGATCCAGTCAGGAGAGGTGTCTCCTCGAAGATCTTCCGAATCTCTGCAGGATCATGGTCCGGAATCTGGCTACACGCTCGATGCCAACGTAGTGTATCACCAAAACTGCACTTTAAATGTTTTGTAGTACTGCAGCAAAACTCACACCGTGCACGCTCAGGACTCCATACACATTTGATGTTTCGTTTAGTACAAGCAATGCATGGAGGCTGTAGAATGAACGATGTCAGTAAGCAGAACGAATACCTTTCTTATTCCGGGATATGCACGCACCAGGGTTTGCGAAACCTCTCGCACCCATGATCCATTCGCCTGAAGCGTGTTACTGCCATTAAAGTGGGTATGCAATACCTGTACAATGTCGATCGCTTGAGTTCTTTTGGAGGTGAGGCCCAATCGAGCTTCTTTTGATAAGCCTCGAAAGTCGAAGGGCAGTAACGCGTGGAGAACTGGAACGGAAGGTGCTGGGACCCCAGGGTTCGTGGAGAGTGCTAAAGCAATATCAGTTATTAAGGGAAGCTTCTAGGTCACAATGAAAACGCACCATCTACCCGCAACCGTTTGTAAGGATCTGACTGCTCGGGATTACGTTTCCGTTTTTGCTCATTTGAGGCCACCTCTGGAGTTATGTGACTGCTGTGGGAGCTGGAAGCAGCGTTGGGAACAGAGTTACGAAATTTCGAGAGCATTCGAGAAGAGTCAGGTGCAGGTAAAGACCCGGAAGCTTCTGCATACAGCCCGTCTTCAGAGTCTGAATTTTCCGTGTATTCGAAGCTCAGCTCATCGATATTTGTATCACAAACACCGCGAAGACGAGCAAAAACTTCAGTCTTACGATGTTCTGCGAGAAGGAGGTCTTCTTTTTGTTTCTGATTGGCTGCCTCAGCACGCTTCACTGCCGCCTCTTTCCATCGAGGGTGAACCCAGTCGCCTTCCCAAGTGATTTCCGCTCGATCGAGAATGAATGAATCCCCAGCTTTGCGAGCGTCTTCTGCTAGTTTCCAAAGTTGTTCAGGGAGTTCTGGCAGCTGGCCTTCTTCTCGAAGAATTCGAAGAACCTCCTTGTGGCGAAACTACGTATAAAATCCATCATTGACTAATACGGGATAAGTTGATAATAATTGAACTCACTCTATACCCCGCATACTCGCGAGCCCACTGTTTCAGCGGGATGAGTTTCACGTCAACGAGCTTTAATTTTTCGCTTCCAGTATGCTGTACAAGCTCGATAATTGTTTGTTGTATCAAGTTAGTTGCCTGGGCTGCTTCAGTTGCAGATTCTACAGCTCGGTCAGACATGTTTCAATTATCCGCAGAGTACAGTTTTCCAGCAGTCCCTGAAGGTGTGAAGGAAAGAGAACAGAACAGCGCGCTGAATTTTAGAGCGATTTCCCACTGTTGCCAGTCAGTACCATATAGAATAGAATAGCATATGTATATATACGGTGTCAATGTCATATGCACTTGTCATTTGAGCATCAAGAGGAAGGGGTGCGAATGGCAGAGGTTACGTTTCCTCAAACGAAATCTAGAGAGAATTTCTATGATTCATCTTCTGTTACAATCTTCCTCCGTTTTCATTCCAAACATCTTGAGTCTAGGAGCCTATTCCTAGTTAGCCACTCTTGGTTTCGAATTCTCCTAGATCGTGCGCATTCAGATACGTTTCTTGGTCACCCGCCAGGATCCCGAATGTAGAGGTATATTTGACTAGAGAGAGCTGCATGAATAAAGTAAAGTAGATATACAATCATTCACCAATCATAGCCAATCGCTCTAATTGATCTCTGTCCAGATCCTTCTTAATCCCCAGAAGAACGACATATGATAACGACAACTTCCACCTAGATCTCTTTACAGAAGTAAGTGCTCAATTGATCAAGGCGCTCGACTCTGATGCAAACACACCTCGTATTCAAATCTACCTCAAGACATCAGCACTTTTCACGGTACCATCTAGAGCTTAAGCCTAACGATAAAAGAAGGCCCGGTATGAATTTAGTGGAGGGAAAAAGAAACCCGGTAGTTGGCAGTGTATATCTTGCCCCACTGGGTACGATGTTGTGAACTTTTTATGACCCACTTCCCGAAAGATTTCGCCCACAATTACCACAGCAAGAGGTTCGTGGATGACCGTTTGGGAGCTTCTAACTTCTAGCTTCAAGCTTCAAGCCACACACAGAGACCCGCAGGCTTTGAACATCCTTCGCAACGTCTGTTCTCGCGGCGTGGATCGAGCCTTCTGTGCTTGATGCATGTCTTGGATACAACATTTCAAATTCCAGTCTGTCAAGGTGTAACCTTCACCGCAAATCTTGTTCTCGCTGGAACAGCATACTCAGTCTGGTGGTCACATACGAAACTGGTTCGTTGTTATGAGTTTTGTTATGCTTAAGATTGTTCAACCCGTTCAACAATAGAGAATCGTAGTCAAGATCGTAGATCAGGTCCCAGAATCTGTCTTACCTCGTTCAAACGGAACTTTCAAAGGTTCATTCAGCTTTGCGACTGTTAAATTCAACTGCACTAACTCCCCCTTTCTCCTTTACCATCACGCGTCAACGAACGAGGTCCTCTTCATGGTTGCCTCGGATAATTTGCAAATGCCGGGACTTGGAAAGAGCGCGTAAATCCTCCAAGAGTGTATTCTGAACGATACTTAGCATAGTTTCTGCGTACACACGTACATTGCTACAATACTGTACATTAAAGATTCAGACGTACAAAACTGTCTAGTATCATCATGATGTCGATGTAACATTCATCCTATCGCCAAGACATTCGTTTTTCCAAGCTCAAGTTTGGTGTGTTCGAGGAGCACCTTCTTCCTCTCCGCTGCGTCTCTACACAATTTGCCTTTTTCGAAGAGCTCGCGGCCCGTGTTCGAATCTCCACTTTCACCGCCCTTGAACGAAGATACACATCGCTTCCTGAAGCTGCTGAAGCTGCGCTGCCCACAGTAGCATTGGTTTTCGTTGTCGAGTCCTCAACAGTCTCACTTCGTCCCCGTCCTGAGCTTCTTGACGCCGCTCTAGAGACTAAAAGGACCGAAGTGACTGCAACGGTTCGGTTGACAACGGGTGAAGCAGTCGTCGAAGAGGAAGACGCTAAAGAAGAAGACCTTTTCAGGGAACTAGAAATCGTGGACAAGGTAATGTCTCGCCCGCCTCGACTTTGAAGGCTCATGGACCGACGAACATCATCTGTTTCACGCTCAGTTTGGGGTATGGCTGGCTTTCTGGAGCTGTTCTTGTTCGAATGACGTTCAAGCAAAGTTTTTGCCCGAGGAGCAGGAGAACCAAAAGAAGGACGAAGTGCGGATTTTCGGGGAGTCGATGAAAGTGAGGAACGATGATTATCAGAACTCCAGTGAGGGAAGTTTTCCGAAAACAACTTAGGCATGGAATCAAGTCCGACTTCGGTTTTATGATCGTTGAAGTGAGAAGCGGCTGGCGGACCAAAGACGTCAGTATAACCTGGCGTCATCTTCTGATCTTTCTCTCTAAACTGTCTGTGAATGAGGGGAGAGGTGGCAGCTCCGTCTGCAATACCTGTAGCGTCAAGATTGAGTACACTCTTGTTTAAGAACATTTCCGAGGTTCCAGCGTCTTGGCAGAACACCCTCGGCTCCACAGGAAGAGAGGCATGACCTAAACCAAGTCCCAAGCCGACGCCACGACCTGGCGTAGGCAGCATACAGTCTGAATCTGAGGAATTTGTTGACAAATTGAGGTCTGGATTAGATGTATTTGCGAGAGCGAATGAGGAATTCGTCAGGTCTGGGAGTCCGAACTCATCGTCGTCGGGGATCGAGGTATCAATGCCGTCCGGGAGTAGCCATCCGGTGAATTCAGAGTTGAAGCATAGCAGAGGCGGCGAGAATAGCGGGGATGAAGACGTTGTATTTAATCCAAGTTTTCGTACAGTAGGTCCTGGAAATGCGAAGCCAGAGCCTGGCAATGGGGAATACGTCACCCTCGGCGAGTCTAGGTTCGACAGAGCGTGCTTCAATAGTGAATTTGACGGGTCTGGTAGCATGACAGCCATTTTGGGAGATATCGTGGTAATGGCTGCTTTGGCGGGACTCTGTAAAGAAATGAGCGTTCGGAATCCGGAAAACGAATACTGTTATTGAACAAGCGACATACCTTTGTGACTAATAGTTCCGGCCCACGATTCTTCTGACATAAAACAACCTCAGAATTTTCGGGATCCCAGCTCCAAAATCCTGCATTAAGTCCGACAGTTCCAGCTACAGAGTTGCAAAAGAGGGAAGAAACAGTTGAATTTGGCATCCGAATTCGATGACTGGGAGGAGTAGAGTATGGTCTGGTGATATCTATGCTGGATGGCGAGAAAAATTCCCGACCGCGTTCTGAAGAGACAGATCGTGCTGGGTGAGTGATGTTGGTGAACAAATTGGGGGTGAAGGGCATTTTCTCAGTACAGTCTTGTTTTGCAGCACCAATCTTAGAGTATGAGAAGAGAGTCGGAGTGTTATGCAGACGTCGGCCTAGAGAATCACTGTTGATCCCGTAAAGGGTGTAGCTCGCTCCAGAGAGACTTACCAGTGAAAAGAGTGTTGTTGTTACAAAGGTGTTGTACAGATGTGTGACGTTAGGAAGATAGAATGTATGCGTGAGAAACTTTCGGATGGTATTTACTCGTCACACCCCGTGGACGTGACCTGTCGCGAGCTCGTTCATTCTGAGATAAGTTAGCACTAAGAGAGTGGGCCGATGAGCATGAGAAGTCCATATTTTCTACTCCTGCTTTCCATGGACTCTAGTTTGACAGCTATCCTCTTCCTCTCATCTTCAACCATGCTTCTGCCCAATATTGGTGTCTCTTGACAACCCCAACTGCTCTCACAGAATGCATACGTTGACATGCATCATCGATATCCTGAGAAGACCAAGTCTTTTAGACAGACTCAAAGGAAACATGATCATTGAGTTGAAGAAGCCGAGGTCGAGGTAGTCAAAGTTGAGGTTGAGATTGAGGTTTGAAGTTGAAGTTGAGGTTGAGGTTGAGGTTTGAGGTCAAAGTCAAGGTAATCAAGGTCAAACTCAAAGTTGAGGTGTCAAAGTTGAGGTAGTTGATGCCGAGGTTCAAAGTCAAGGTTTGAAGTCAAAGTTGAGGTACTTGAGGCTGAGTTTTGATGTTGAGGTACTTGAGGTTTGAAGTCGAGATAGTCAAGGTTGAGGTTTGAAGTTGAGGTTGAGGTACTCAAGGTACTCAAGGTTTGAAGTCAAAGTCAAGGTGTCAAGGTTGAGGTAGTCGAGGTAGTTGAGGTCAAGGTTTGAAGTTGAAGGGAGGGGGATTTGTTATGAATGTCACGAGAGGTATGTTAGATTGTCAGGTTTTTACGAGGCAGGATTGGTAGCAGTAGGACGCATAGAGTCAATTCAACTTGACTTATACCTGAAGAATCTTCTTGATGGTTCTGTAGTATCATTTGTAGACATTTAAGGATGTCGATAGTAGGAAGGAAATCAACTTTAGCTTTACTCTCAACTTCCATCATCTGCATGAACTCGCTATCTCAATACTCCTTTAGCATCGACGAAGCTCTGCTAGCGGTAAGTACATTCAGTTCTCTTAGTATCGACTTGCTCTACCACTGACAACTGACTAGATCGGACACTAACATCGATTTGCTCTGTTACTGTACGATCTTCTAGATCTTTGATCAATAACACTGATTCTTTAACACTACAGATTACAGGTGGCTATACTACGAACTCGAGGATCGGAGACAAAGCTTTCCTTCGTCTCATTTTTGTACTGGTCCACAACACAACCATGCTCCCTACGCTTCATAGTGAGCTTCATCCGGAGTATCAGTCAACTCAGTTTACAGGACGGTTATCAGTGCCACGTCAACAAAACAGTCCTTCCCCGTTGTTGCTTTGTACTATTGACTACGCGGATCTACACCATCGTAATCTACACATCAACAAACAAGGCTGTTCTGGCCTACCTCTACGCCCAATAAACATTGAGTTTCTGAATCCACCTCCAACGACGACTCGCCCAACCAAGTATTATGGTACAAAAAGCCGCAGTATCGCTGCAGCTCTAACTCTCAATGAGTCAATAACCCTATCAAGCCAATATGGATGAGGAGTCTCTTGACCTTATGTGGAGCAAAGATGAGGAAACAGAAATCTTCGAAATGATCAGTTTATGAAGTGAAAGTCCGGGTACGTATTCTGAGTCTCAAGGACATTGCGTTTGACCACAGAAATGGTACATAGACGTTTTTGAAACCGTCAAAGAAGTGTTGCTCGGTCCCCACCTATATTTCGTCACAACAATTTCCAGAGTCAGCAAGCTTATTTTTCTATCATTGTGAAGGCAACTAACTCGTCACTGTGAATCTCCCTTAGCCTCATGCCTTTCTTATGACAGTCCCATTTCATCTACCGGAAGCCAACCTTCCTGACAGCTTGAAACTGGCATTCAATCGCAGCCGGCAGCATTTCTGAAGGAACACTGGTAGGTTTTTCCCCACTCCATGTACTCAATTATTTCAAGCAGTAATCATTGTCCAGTGTAAAACATGATCTGTATCACCGGTATCGTACCATGGGTTTTGTTGTAGCTTCCTCACGATATCCGGCCTTGGGGGTCAGCGTTCATGATCGCCGTCGCAGAGCCTACTTAGATGGTTATCATCATTGATTAGAAAGAAGGAATTGTATCACACGACATAGTCCAGTTCCGTGATTTTGTTTTTTTCTTTCTTTATCCCTCACGATGAACAATGTCATCACTCTTCAGCTGCTAAGCTTTTTTATTGTGGGCCTTGCATGGGCTGCCTGGGTTCTCCTGCCGAAACTCCAGCGTTGGAGGTCGCATGCGGCAATGGTGTGCGCGCTCTCACATCTACCAACGAAAACTGACAGTAGCCTTAGCTGAATGCGATTCCCACCGTTGGTCCTACTGGGTTCCTCTCAGGCTGCCTTGGAACTTACCGGTTCTTTACCAATGCTCGAGAAATTCTACAAGAAGGATATGAGAAGGTGATTCCAACCGGTTTTTCGTCTGCTGTTGCTTATTGAGATTGATTCTGTAGCATCCGAATCGTATTTTCAAGATTGCTCTTATAGATCGTTGGGCGATCATTGCTACCGGTCATACAATGGTAGAAGATATAATGAAAGCGTCAGACGATCAACTTAATATAATGGAAGCAACGGCGGAGGTATGTCCGTCATCGAGTTATATATGTACATCCTCGACCTAATGCCTGTGTGGATTCAGACTTTACAAGTAGAGTATACTCTAAGCAAAGAGGTTGTTATCCATCCCTACCATGTCTCCATCGTGCGCACACCCATGACCCGCAACATTGGAGCTCGATTCGCCGAAGTTAGAGACGAGATAGTCTCCGCCTTCGCAGACCATATCCCTGCACAAGATGGTATATTCTAGTACCTATCCTTCAATGCTTCGTTGTTTACGGAACCCTGTAGATTGGGTCAAAATTCCAGTCTACAAAGCATCCTTTCAAATCGTGGGCCGCACTGCGAACCGCTTCTTTGTTGGACTTCCGCTTTGTGGGTCATACGTTGCTTCTCGGGATGTACGATATTAACGCTTATACTCATCCGTAGGCCGTGATCCTGATTGGTTGGTTAGTTCATCCTCTAACTGGAATGCCCGAGACGCTCTGCTGACCATGATCTTGCTAGGACTTGAACACGAACTTCGCCGTCGAAGTATTCATCTCTGCAATGATCATCAACCTGTTTCCTGCATTCTTGAAACCGTAGAGCACTTGCATATCTGATTCCATGGAAGGCCATACTCATGTGACTGTCACAGAATAGCAGGACGAGTCTTAACCCGAATGCCATCTAGCATGAAACGAGCAACAAAGCATCTGGCTCCCATTATTGAAGAGAGGCTGGCGAGAGAGTCTGAATATGGGTCTAAGGATTGGCCGGGAAAACCTGTTAGTACTCTTATATCTCAGAAGATGTTTATTCAGATGTGTTTCCCAGAACGATCTTATATCGTGGCTGCTCGATGAGGCTAAGAACGAGCAGCGCACTGTCTCTGATCTCGTTACACGGATCCTTGCTATCGAAGTTGCTGCCATTCATACTACAGTAAGTTGTCTATCCCATGATTTTATATTCTCTTTACTGATGCAGTTACCTTCTAAGAGTACAGTACGGTTTTGGTATCAAGCTTGTTTGGTGACGATTGACCTGACGCTTCAGCCAGGCTTTCTGCAATGCTCTATACCAGCTCGCGGCCCATCCCGAGGTCATCATTCCTATGCGTGAAGAAGTGGAAGCCACCGTGGAAGAATTTGGCTGGACAAAAGAAGCTGTCGGAAAAATGCGCAAATTGGATAGTTTTATGAAAGAGACTCTACGGTTTTCCGGAGGTGGCGGACGTCCGTGCTTCACACTTCTTAAGTTTACCCCCTAGAATCTCAATGTTGAAGTTCTGCAGTTGTCAATACTCGGAAAGTCATCCAGGACTTCACGTTCTCAGATGGAACGATTGTCCCAGCTGGGACTACCATTGGAATGGCGGCTTACATGCATCACCATGACGAGGTACGAGGTTGCTATGTGATTCCTATATTTTCCTCATCCTCTTGTTCTCTGTTAGGCTCAGTATGATGATCCCTATACTTTCGATGCGTTCCGATTCTACAAGATGAGAAACCGCGAAGGCGAAAGCCTTAAACACCAATCTATTTCTCCAGGACTGGACTACATTACCTTTGGCAATGGACGACACGCTTGGTAAGTTCAAAGTTATCCTAGCTGTTACATCAAGTTCGTCCTCATGTTATTTTAGTCCGGGCCGGTTTTTCGCTGTGTATGAGATCAAAAGTCTTATTGCACATATATTGATGTCTTACGATGTCAAGCTGGAGAAGGACGGAGTAGTTCCGCCGTATGAATGGCACGGTCCCAGCATGGACCCCAGTAGCACGGGCGAGGTCTTGTTTAAGGCACGACGGTGATGATTGGAATTGAATCGTGCACGATTGAGGGATGCCCCTGGGCCTTGTACGATATCGCTGTTCGTAGATAAAGTCGGAGTTGCTGCTTTCAGAAAAGAAAATACCGACAGCAAAGCTTTGAAGCCTCGAGGCACCTGATATCCAGTCGAACATGGAAAGAATACGAAGATGCAAAATTCTTTGCAAGAAACTCATTGAAAATACCGATTGAAACCATGGCAAAAGTTGAATAGGCATACATGTCAGACCTTTGCGACTCTGGGTTGAACTTGGAACTACGAAGGCACGAATTCCAAATGCTTGGAAGTAATCTCCAATGAATATCTATGATCAATACCCTTTATCTCTATGAGCCATGTAATTTGAGTCAAACGGGTATGGACTCAATGAAGGAGAGAAGGACAGAAAATAAGGAGAGAATTAAACCGCTATCCCAGTATGATAGCACTGAACTAAATGTTCAAAGCTTCGGTTCAAATGTGAATAGCGACTGCAAGTTGTGGCATGAACGATTGAAAGACGGACAAACGAATGGGCCATGGAGATACATTGACAATGTCGAGAATTGTAATTAATAGATATATACAATAATCAGTTGTTGCCGTTTATAATTGTGACCACTCAGTGTAAGCATCGATATGACGCCAAGACTATTACCTAGAATGAGCAAGACTCGGTGGAATAATGCCTAACGATCCCCCTGGACTCTGCACCGATACGTCTTTTAAAAAGGTTAAGTTTGCCTCATTATACATAGAAAACATGGAGCAAGAGTGGAGGAGAGGAGATCTGAAACACCTATGATTTTTCGCATCGGACTCCGTTCAATAGAATATTGTGCTAGCTTATGACAGTGCCGCGAGCATATCTGTTTTGGATTCATTGAACGTGCCTGCTAGAACTTGATGCTGAGCAGGTTAGCGTTAGAGAAGTCAATGGTTGATTTTTAAAAAAATCACGGTATTTACCGATACTCACTAAGTAGATGCTAGCTGCTAGCTTGCTGATGGGTCCAGGAAAAGGACGACTGGAAGAAGTAGAGGAGCCGCAAAGATTGATATTCGACGACGGTTCGTTGACATCGGCAGATTGACTCGTTCCGAATAGCATTATTCTGTAGTCTAGCTGTTCCTCCCTTTTCCAGTGGCTGAATGGCAAAAACCGTGCTTGAAGCTACTTTGCACCCAGAAGTCTTTATCCCTACCTCGTTGTTGATAGAATGCTTGTGGTTAGGGTTAACTCGAGCACTGCCCTCCCTGACCTAGGTCCATGCCGCGGTAACTGATGAGTTTGAGAAATTTAGGGAAATTCACGAAAATCTCTGACTGTGAGTCCTACTCGCCCTTTCTTTTTGTTTGATTGTGATGTTGAAGATTAGTTAACGCTTTTAGAGAACCTCTTGTACATTTTGAATCTCAAACATCCAATGAGCTCAACATTACTACACGATTAACATTCATCGCTGAACATCAATTTTCTGTTTGCGGGACCCCGAAAACTTGCGGCGCTATTTTTCCATTCCCTCAACCTCAGATAAGAACTTCGACGAGGTCCAATCGCACAAAGATGCCCTCTTGTCTCTCCATCGCAGTCAACTCCCTACATTTCGAGCCAATGATAAGGCTTGATAATTTCGCCCGGCTTCCGTCCTCACAACAGCAGCCTTTCCGCTACATAACAAAGTGTGCTGGTATTACTACAGACCGGGAAGCTCGGCAGACTGACATCTAATCCGTGGTTACTTCGTCGTTAATTCGCAAAGGTCAGAACATCTTAGCGAATGCAACGAACCTTTGAGGAGAGTTGTCTGTTCATCCCTCAACTAGCAGCATTGAAGGTCTCCTTGAGCGCAACACGAGCAAGCTCCTTTCTTTCGCTTACTTCCCTACATGCTCAGCAGCACACGACCCATATCTATGGGCTCGACTTTGGTGCGAGGATCAATTTGTACCCTGTATTTTTCTACACCCTTCGCTCCTCTTTCCTCATCTGTCAAGTTGCTCTTGGGACTCCAGGAGCTTATCAGAGGAAGCTCCAACATGTTGCATCCAGATGGCCAGTCGATCCTATCTTGCGACGAATCCAGGATATCTACTTATAGGCCCTGAGTCTTGATCTCTTGGTCTAGTCTCCTGCACGCTTTTCATATGGTTTCCGAAAGTTTTCACGCACTTGACACCTACCTTTAACAGACACAGAACTTCAATCATATGCTCAAGTTCGCAGTCACGGAACTTGGTACCCGAAAGTCGAAATAGAGGGATGCTTCCCCACTGCTAGGCATCCTTCAGCGTCTGGATGGACATTTACAAACGAACTGAATGGTTTCCGGAACAAGCTCGTGCTTTCTTGGCCTTCTGGACTTGGAGCATGCATGGACTGATCTAGAACCCATCTATTGCACGTCTCAAGCATCTCTACAGATTACACCACTTTCGAATGACCCCGCAAGCTGAATGGCAACTCCTTTCAACCTCTAGACCATCAGTACCGTTCAATACTCAATACTGGCGTCTCTATGTTAGGCTACTGTCATTGTCGATGCGGTGCATGGCATAGTGAAGACAGCAAGACCCTATGTACAATGCGCAAATCGGTTTTCCGCGTGCGAGCGCTGCACAGCTGGACCTTTCTGGTGCTTCGCTATGTACTTGGAAATTTTCTGTCGCTCTCAATGGGTTGCGCGGGAGACCACGGACAGGCAGTTGAGAGAGATGTACTGATTAAACCTAGACAATATTGCTATCGCACCACCTGCTAGATTCTTATCCCTATCTGCAAATGCGCAAAACATCTTCCATTTTAAGCCCATCCGCTTATCATAGCAAGGCACTGCCCAAATTGACAGATGGCCGAGATGCCGAGATGCCGAGATGGAAGCACGAATTGCACCGGTTGAAATGATTTGTATAGCTTTTTTATTTAGCCAAATATTATAAAGAGACTGGAAAGACGAGGACGGTGACTTTTGAATTCCCTCGTTTTGCTTTCAGAAGACGCAGGTTTGTTTCCGCTCTCTCGAAAGCCCTAGAAGAGAGGAGAAGCTGCGGAAGAGATGCACCTGACCCCCCAAAACGAGGTGAGCACCTTTGAAACTTCACATCTTCGTACTGATCACGACAAAGTGCGATCCACAGAAGCAAAAATAGTAGAGTGCCAACATGGAGTCCAGCCAACATGTGCGAAATGTGCGTCCTCGTCGTCGTAGAATGTAAGCCCCTTTCACTGACTCTCCCTCCTCTCCTCATCCCACAAACTACTTTGCGTTCCAAAACTCTCATCTGCTACCACTATCATCCCTACGTAAAAGATGCCCGACGATACGAAGAGTATAGTCGTCTTCCGCCCTCGTCTGTTCCACTTACGAGCATTTTGTTCTTTTGTAGTCATTTCTTTGAGCGATGCGGATCTTAGGGCTCTCAAGTTTCTTGGTCCTGGTAAGTACCTCCGCCCTTTCGCATGTGTATCCCTCACTTATCGTCACGCCCCTAGACTCTGTTCAGGGTGTCAGGGATTTGATCACGGCCAGCAGAAGGGTTCCTCAGTACTTCGAATGTGAGTGTCTTAATCTTTTCGTGTCTCGTCTCTATAGCTGACTTGCGAACTTCGTCTTAGGGCTCACTGTATTCCACGTCGGGTGCCTCAACACCCAGCTCAAGTACCCAAGTCCTCCGTCCCCAACCAGCGAGATTACGCTTCTCACGCAGTCGTCCAAATCCTCTATTGGTGACGATAACTACATCTCGCCCTTCGAACGCGTATACTTCTACAACGGCATCTCCGACGACCCTCCTCCCCTCTTCCAGCGTTCCGATCTCGTTCAGCGTCCTTTCCCCATCCCTGAAGAGAGGCCTGCAGAGAGGTTTTCCGCCATTTCGGTGAAGACCGCCCACACTGCCAACCACCCTATCCTCAAAAACACGCTTTGGAAGGGGTTGGTTGCTCCTGAGATCATCGCTTTGTGCAAGGAAGCGAGTCGTGACATCCACGTCTCGACGATGCTGCCTGTGCGCTTCTCCACCCTTGATGAGGGCAGGGACGTATTCGACGACCACATCGTTCTGTGGATCTCCGTTCATCCAAACAGCACCAAGAAGACCAGCTGCCGTGATGCCAACGCCCCCATCCTCGACATCTTTGCCAAATACGACATCCACGAGGTCGCAGTCCACTGGATCGAGGGCGCTATGGAATCGTTTGCTGGTCCTCCTGAGATGATGCCGGTCGCCAGAGACACCAACCCGACTCATTGGGTCCGCCGAGCTCTCACAGCCGTCCTGGGCCTCCCCCTCGCTGCGCAGGACATGGCGGACATTGACTCGCAGGGCTCACTCGGTCTCTACTTCCACCGTGGTAAGGACCGACATGGCAATAAGAGCAAGGACGTCTTGGCGTTTACCAACAAGCATGTCGTGTCCAAGAAAACCAGTGAGGACTACAAGTACAGTGGCCGCCAAGGTGAACGTAAGCAGTACATTCGTAACTGCGGTCATCGTCGCTTTGAGAGGCTCCTCAACGAGGCTCGTGCCTTGCTTGCTGAGAAGCTCGGTGATGTCAAGTTGTTCGCTGAGCAGCTTGCGGAGCTGGTGGCGGATCAACCTCAGGAGGAGGATGTGGAGAATAACAGGGACTTGGGGGATAAGGAGCGACAGTTGAAGAAAGCGGAGTCGGATGTTGGTATCCTCGATGAGTTCCTCAAGCTCCTCAAGTCCAACTGGAGCGATGCCTTCGATCGTGTCATCGCCTGGGTCGACTGGGCACCCAAGATCGCCAATGACGCCGACCCCCGCCGTTATACTCGCGATTTAGGTGTCATGACGCTCGAGCGTGACAAGTTCGTCAAAAACTTCAAAGGAAATTCCGTCTACCTTGGTGCGTACTCCTTTTTGTCTCTCTTCTTTTTCTTATATTCATCTAATGAAAACATAAATTTTCAGCTGGCAAGTTCACCCGCGCCGAGATCAACGCTTGTTTCTACCCCAACGCCGCCAACCCCTTCATATTCAAGTACCCGAGGGACCACCTCTTCAGGCTCTCGGGTTTCGTTGATGCCGCAGCCCTCTCGAACCCGTATTACGTCGACGAGAACAGCAACCCCAGCTTCACCGTTGCCAAGGAGGGGCAGGCGACCGACCTTACCTTTGGTCGCCAGTCCGAGCTCGAGGCGTACACCTGTAGGGATCTCGAGGGCTCGTCCTGGGAGGTCGCAGTCCTCAACTGGGGAGGAAACAAGCACGGCAATTTCTCGGCTAAGGGGGACTCTGGCTCAGCTATCTTCAACGCGGAGGGCAAGCTGGTCGCCCTCCTGCACTCCGGAATGCCCCATGGCATGTCCAACCATGTCACCTTCGGGACCCCTGGTCACTACGTCATGGATCTTGTCTTGGAGCAGTACCCCGACGCCGATTTCTCCCGCTTGAAGTTCGAAGAAGACGAGGCAACCGCCGCCTAAAGCCACAAGTCGTTTTTCTTTGGTTGTTTCCGCCTCTATCATCACTGTCTTTTCTTCTCGACACTTTTTTTCTATCCTATGGTCGTTGGTTTCGAATGCGTGTTTTTCCACGGTCGTTGCACTGTAATAAAATACCTAAAAATCCCATAAAATCATATTAAGGCTTTAAGGCCATTAGGAATACACTGATGAAATCCGATTTTTAAACGACTTGGTAGTACAAAAGTTATCAGCAAATTTTGAAAAAGTTGCAAATCCCGAAGGACCATAGTAGGGAATAGGTACTAAAACATCAGGCAGAGGGGATAAATGTACCAAATCACGAATCACGAGTCAAGATATGCAGCATCGTCGACAATCAACGGATAAATTACATTACCGAGCCATGAAACGAGTCAAGACAAATTCGAGGGCACAAAACCGAAGCATGCGGAATCGTCATAGATCTAGAATGTCAAAGTCCGTCAGTTACGAGTACGAAAAATGATAAGGCAAAGGGACAAATGGCAGGGCAGGATATCGGCTTCATATAGACATTGTTTACAACGAAGACTTGAGTTCTGGTTCGGATGGTTCTGTGGTGCTCGTCGATGGAGAAATTGAACAGAAACTTGTTCCAAGGTACGTAAACTGCCTTCTTTGCTCTCAACTTAATCAATAACAGCTATTGAATCAGATCTAAAAGACACTGGACCAGCAAAAGAACCACCCAAATAATGCAAGAATTTCAAGACTTACAGATTCCTTCAGGCTCCTCCAGGCGTGGATGTGATTGGTAAGTTAGATTCATAACTACTAAGCTCCACAATGCTAACTCTACTCAGAAACTCCTCCTCATCCTACAATACTTGGAGAGTCTGCCAATGGATGTAGATAATATGATTCAAGTTGCAAAGCAAGCAATTTGGGAGAATGATGAAGCAGCTCTATGAGCAGATGACTTTTGAACCTTGTAGTATTTGGAAACTCATATTGCGCCTCTTCAATTCACTCTTCAGTTGCTTTGTCGATGGTTCAGGAACCTTTTGGGAGTTTTTTTTGTGGAAGGATTTAGATTTGGTCATGGAGAATGTGTCACATCTTGGAGTTGTGCAGGAGACAAACTCAGGGGGTGTATATGATGCTGTGCTATGCCATTTGCTGTTGAGTGCATTGGCTACTCTTTGTCACCTCTGACACCTCTCTGGAGATTCTCTTGTTTCTTGTTTGCCATATTCATCCTCAAGTATGTTCAAATTTCATGTCATATGCCTTAGGAAGATACTCATCATGTTGCAGGTTTGTACTGTGATACTTCTATACATTGTTGATGTGTTTCTGGAGGTTTGATGTAGGAGTCTTACCACTGACTGTTGAAGTTTCTTTCATCCTGCTCAATATCCATATAATATGCTACATAAAAGTGATTCAGATGAAAGAGATCTAATAGGTCAAGTTTTAAAAAATTCATTAAAGATCTTTGTTGAAGTTACATGATACTACATAGAATTTTCTGACAAGTTGTGAATCCCGTTGCATATCAAATCCTGAGTCATCATAGTATCTTCATCACATCTAGGCACTGAAGAATGGACTTTCACATCAGGTATGTCTTGCTTCTTGTCTTGTCACTTGATTCCTGTGGCTGATTGCTTTTCTTTGTATTGTAGGCCTTGGACTCGTGGATACATGTCATCAGTTGCTCTTGCTTCTCATTGTGAACTTGCAACCTCCATCTTCTACCTATGCATGCCTTGTGTTTTTTGTATATCACTTCCATTGCCCCACCCCTTCCCCCATTTCTATTGTCCCCCTCGATTCCCTGCTCCCTGATTCATACTTGCTGGACAGTATTTCCAAATTGTAAAAAATCCTATATCATTGTCTCTACATTCTGCTGTATTGAGTGCAGTAGAATGGACCCTAACATGTTGTCATTTGTTTAAAGCTGTGCATGACAAGTTAGTTGAATTTTTGATGATGAGGTAAGCAATGGTAGAGTGAAATGTGCAATACATACGGATGTACTGTTCCAGAGTCTGGTTAACTCATTCTGTTTGTCCATCCCCCTCAGGATGATATCCAGAGGTGAAGTGTAGTTTGATTGAGAGAGCTTCTCCTAAAGTGCAAAAGAAAGCCAAAATGAATTCCGAGCCTTGGTCAGAAGTGACATGGCTAGGAACTCCGTGTTTTGAGAAAACATGATGGACGAACAATTCCGTGAGCTCTTCAGATGTTATTTTGTCATGTGTTGTGATGAAAATGCCTTGCTTCAAGGCTCGATCCATGATTACTAAAATAGCCATATGTCCTTTAGAGTCCAGTAATTGTTCAATGAAGTCCATTGATATAGAATCCCAAGGCCGGACAGGGACTGGGAGTGGTTTAAGTAGACTGTAAGGCCTATGTCAATGAGGTTTGTTGCATCCACAAACTGTACACAAATTAATATAATTGCAAACAAATTTGCGAACCTTTGGCCAAGTATACTGTCGTCGAATAGTTTCCAGAGTCCGGTTTTGACCAAAATGACCTGAAAGTGGGTGATCATGAAAGTAGCGGAAAATTTGAAGTCATAAATTAGAAATGTTAGGAACATAAATGCAATTGTCAAGTCATAACAGTCCATCAGACCCTATTGTCCAATGAGTGTTTGAACCGTCCTTTGTGAATGTTAATCCCACAATTGCTTCCAGATCCATTTCGATTGAATTGTGAATAGCAGAATGAAGTGCCTCTATATCCATAACAATGGAGGCGTGAAGTGCCGGTCCTTCTAGGAATGTAGCTCAAAGGGAAGTAGTTAGTTGTTCATTAGTGAAAATTGGTCTGAAATTCTGTGGGTTAACTTGTGCATAACCAATATCCCCCTCTTTTGGGTAGACATCCCAGCATCTAGTCATTGAGTCAGGTTTTTCACCTAGCTTACCTGGTCTGAATTGGATCACCATATTAAATTGATGCAGATACTCCAACCAACAAACTTGTCATCGTGTAAGGATTTTTGTTGTTGAGAAGTATTCGAGATTCTTGTGATCAGTCACAACATTGATAGGATCTCCCGATCCCTCAAGGTAATGCTGCCAGCCTTTGAATGCTTCGAAGATTGCAAGAAGCTTCTTATCGTGAGTGTCATAGTTGAGTTCTGCAGCTTGAAAAGTCCTCGAGAGGAATGCAATAGGGTGAATTTCTCTGTCAGGTAGTTGGATCAAGAGGATCGTGGCTAATGCATAGTCCAAGGCATCTGTTTCCATGATTAGATGTCGGTTTGGTTCCCAATGTGCCAGAATAGGAGCATGAGAAAGCTGTATTTGAGCTTCTTGAAGGCTTCCTGGCAATCGGTATTCCAGTTCCAAGGTGTATCCTTTCGCGTAAGTCGCGTCATTGGAACTACAATATTGCTATAATTATAAATAAATCATTAGCAAATCCAAGAAAGGACTGGACATCTTTGACTTTCTGAGGTACTGGCCAGTCAATGATAGCTTTTACTTTGTCTTTCGACATCGTTAAGCCCTCCAGAGAAAGAATGTAACCAAGATACTCTACCGTATCGACCTCCCATTCGCATTTCATGATGTTTGCGTAGAGTTGATGTTTACGAAGATGATGGAGAACCTCACGAACATGTTCACGATGTACTGCCTTGTCATTGGAGTAAATAAGTATGTCGTTGAGATAGACAATAACATACACATCTAAAAGATCAGCAAATATGTTGTTCACAAACCTTTGGAAAGCCGCAGGAGCATTAGTGAGTCTGAATGGCATAACCTTCCATTTGAAAGAACCCCAATGGGTTCTGAATGTCATTTTCCATTTGTCGCCTTCCGCAATGCAAACTAAATGGTACGCATGAGCAAGATCAAGTTTGGTATAAAACTTAGCTTTCTTTGGAGCATCTAGTAAATCAGAAATAAGAGGCAAAGGATAGCAATCCTTCTTCATGATGTTGTTAAGACCGCGAAAGTCTATGCAAAGTCGAAGTTTTCCATCCTTTTTTGGTACGAACAATACTGGAGCTCTGTGAGGAGAGGATGAAGGTTGAATAGCGCCTGATTCGAGGTGCTTATTAATGAAATCACATGGAGCCTCTAATTCTTTGGCAGAAAGAGGGTAAAGGTGACCAATAGGTGGTTTGGCGCCTTCCTCCAATTCAATCTTGAGGTCATAGGGTCAGTGCTCAGGCAGCACTTCGGATTTGACTTTGTCGAAGACATCCGCGAAGTCCGCGTAATGCTTCAGTAATGCTGAGGGATTACTTTTGTTTGCCAAAGTTGTCAAAGCAGCTTACACTGTAACTTCACTGTGAACCACGCATAAAATTAATGGTTCACACTTGGCATTCTTGCAAGCACAGTTGAAGAGTTCCACGTTGACAAGAGCAATGTTGATCTCTGGGTTTTCGAGTCGCGAAGTGGCCAATTGAGCTACCAAAGGATAGGAATAGATGGGTTCATAGGGAAATGAGTCCGATAAAGGACAAGGTGAATGGCGAGAATGAGTTCACGAAGAAGGTCGCAAAGGGACCTCTTCGGAACCAATGGTAGGCTGACCCCGCAAGGGGACAGTTTCTTCTGGAACAGGTGTTCGCGGAAGTGAGGACATCGAGGGAGACTCAACTTGCTTAGTGGAGTGGAATGTAATGTTTCTCAATGCCCAGTCAATCAACGGATTGTAGCGGGTCAAGAAACTGTAACCTAAAACTGCTTCGCAAGAGGAATTTAGTAAAGTGACATAAAATGTCAGTAGTAGTAGCTTGCCAGAGGGAAACTGAACATTAAGAGACATAGTCTCAGAAATTGGTTTCGGAGATAAAGAACCATCGAAAAGTTGGAGATTGATTGGAGAAATAGAAGAAGTAGGAAGTGAATGTTTATACACAAAACGAGAATCAATGAAACAATCAGTAGAACCAGAATCGAGTAATGAAACAAAGGAAAGTTTCATGGAAATGTTGCAAAGTGGAAAATCTATAGTAAGAGGTATGGTAAAAGATCATTCATCATAAGAAAGAGTGGATGCATTTAATTTAACTTCCCCAGTAGTATGAACCTGGTCAACACAACTCCTGCTTCATACTGGGGTACAGGAGTTGCTGACTATTTTTCTGATACCAAAGAGGTACTTGCCACTGCTTCCTGTATTTCCGCGGCACATCCGCGAGCTTCACAAGCCTTTTGTTTCTCACAGTCATCGAACTTATGATTTGCCCCACAAAATCCACACAACCCCAGCTTCTTTCGACATTCCGACTCCTTTGCGAGGAGTTTCCTGTCTGAGCCGAGGTTGCTCGCATATGCAGGTCGAGACACTGCAGAACTCGTCGATGATGAGGAACTTCCACCTCCATTAGCCTTACCTTTCTTCCCCAAATTATTTGTTGAGGTTGTGGTTGTGGTGGTGGTGGATGTGGGAGATTGTGAAGAACCTGGTGAGTTCTTCTTCGACATGTTCGATGCTTTCCCTCCTGAGGAAGCACCTGTTGATCTAGCGGCTTCTCTTTTCCACTCTTCTTCTTGTCTCCAGTACCAGTTATCTACACAAAGTACCTTGTAGTGGTATTCCGCAAGCATCTTCGGCTCCGGAAGATGAGCCATCTCATCTTTGATACGACTTGCCAAGCTGCGTTGATAAGCCCACTTAAGGGCATGCAAATCCCAGTTAGTAGATGCCACGAGGGTATTGAAATGGATGTTATACTTTTGTACATTATCGGATTCTTTCATCCTTAACATGCTGATCTTATCTTCAGCTTCCCCCTGTGCATCATACATACTGAAATTATCCTGCAGTTCCTTCACCAATGCTGCAAAGGAACTCGTCCATGCTGGCATCGTGGGGAGATTTGGATCCAGAATATCTGGTTCGAACCATTCCTTTCCGGAACTGCTGAGGTAGGACAGCGTATAGTTGATCTTCTTTTGATCAGTAAAATACAACAGATGATCAATAAACACCAAAGATAAGGAAACTAAGAAACCTTTCAGTTTCCGTGAGTCAGATCTGTCGAATACTTCGGGATCCTTAACTTTTGATCTTCCGGATTCCGCAGGGCTGCTAGCATTCATGCCTGCAAGAACTGTTCTGAGGGTATTGAGTGAACCCTTAAATGCATGAAACACATCTAGAATGCATTGTTCAGTAGGGTCTGGATGGACACTACCTACCCATTCCACTGGACTCCTAGAATGACTAGGAATGCGAGAACCTTGAGGTGCTCTGTTAGGAGCATGCAAGTCGAGTGGACCTTCAATACTGCTATTGACAATATCCTCGCTACGCTGCGCAGTCCGTGTTGAGTTCATTTGGGATCGAGGTAGCATCGACTTGATATTGGATGGAGTCAAACAAGGTAGTTGAGAGAGAGTAAGTTGATTGTTATATTAGGGTCATACCAATTCGATATTAAAACTAAGGTTACTACCTATGACCACAAGCATTATATGCTAAGTCTGCTATCTCCAGTATCGCTACAGAATGTCCTAAAGTAGTTACACCAAATCGGAAGTAGAGATAATAAGTGCGGATAGAAAGGCAGTGGACTAATGGGGAGAGGAAGGCAGTATGGTGCATAGCCTGTCCAAAGGGGTAGTGACAGGATAAGGAGGATAAGTGGATAGGTATCACAGAAGTAGTTTACCTGATCCATATCATCGGTGCATCACATCGATGATGGACTTGACCATGTATGATTGACTGCATCGGTGTGCAGCACTCCGTGCGATGTATACAACTGGTGCACATGATTGTAACATGCTCCGGGACCTCCAGGACTATCTGTTAAGATCGTGCAACTCCAGAATTGCAGAATAATTGCGGAATGATCGCGATGTAATCGCAGAATTGGTTGGGAATGCAAGGGGATAATTCCCTTGCAAAGGGAGAAATGATTTGCGGAGTTATGGAAAGGTGGTTGGACATTGACACTACTATCGGTAGTGCCCTCAACACATCAATGGTCCAATATAAAGGTAATAGCAGCATCAGTTCGCAAAGGTTGCTTCACAGAATGTCAGAGCTGTGTTGAAAATGTATCACAGATAGTGAACATCTGTAATATGAAGAGAGAACAGATCTAAGTTGATATTAAAACTACAGAACTACTTATTTGATGTTGTAGCTTTATACTATGCATTACATAAGTGTTGCGAAACAATACTACTCCGAATAGACTAGCTTGTGGAGTAAAGAACAAAGGAAGGGATATAATAGGTATAGTACTCATCCAATAATGATGAGGAAAGATAACAAAGAATTCCTGGGCTTAGGAACTCTTTGCGAAGTAGGTAATGGATTGCGGAATCGCAGAATAACTCGATTCACATACATATGACAGATGCCTTTCAGACCATCTAGCACTTCTGCCTCTTGTTTGCTGATCTGCTGAATGCGGTCAAGGAGGGGTTTATGAAAAAGAACCATGGTCGCCACACTAAGGAAGTGTTCCACTTTAAGCACAATCTGCTCCCTATTGTCCTCTGCATCTGTAACCTGGTGCTGTGCCATATATGAAAGTGTGTCAGCTTGAGTATTAGCTTTGCCTGGGTGATGCTTAAGATGGAAATCGAACTGAGAGAGGAACAATATCCCAACAATTGTTAACTGTATATGGTGGTTTATTTGACGTGATCTACTTGTAAACAGGATAGAAGTGTACTCATTGTTTCTGCTGCAAATTTCTCCATTATTATCAATGACGTGAACATTGGCCTATATAGATGGTTGACGCTTGGAAATTTTATTGCGATTTTTTTCCGACGCATATAACATCTTGTCTGAAAATTGAGCTATATAACTGACGCTCAGGAATTTTATTAAGGAATTAACGACGCATAAAACACCCTGTCAACTGAAATAAACCCATCGCAGCCTATTCAGCAAGCACAAGAGCAAAATAACTTGAATGTAAAAGAAAACAAATACAGAAAAGGTCCAATTCGTGGAGTAAAATGTTCATGCAATGTCATTGATACTGAGATGTGAGGTGCGTTTATTCGCGTACATCATCAGAGTTGAACGCAAGCTGCAACACCGCTACACCTGCAGTGATTGTGAAATCGTCAGCTGACGAGTTACTGCTCGTCAAAACGGCATACGATGTCCCTAACAATGTATTAGGAATAACCACCTCTCCTCCCTGAACCTGAACAAATGTTGTATCGCGGCCGCTAAAGAATGCCACAAATTGGTCTTCCGTCGTAACATCATTAGAGGCTGAAACAGAAACTGCCTGACCAGCGGTTGCGTTCTCGTCGATAGTGAGGGATGGGAAAACTTGCACCGGCAGGGGGGGATTGGATGATGGACATGCGGTAATGAATTGCGCCGCGAGTGTGTAAACAATGTTCAGACTGAGAGGAGTGTCGAAAGGTCCGGACCAAGGATTTTCTTTATTAACGGGGCCAGCAATCCAGGCGGCATGGCGAGCTTCGGTGGAGAGGATGGTGGCGGCGGTGGTGAGATAAGCTTTGCTCGAAACGAATTGAGCAGCACCTGCGTAAGCCGATACGCCAACTCCGGAAAGAACCTGTGCGAGCGCGGCAAATGACACTGGGTCGGTGTACGGACTGAACAACGTTCATAGAGATGTAGTTGAGTAACGATATTTACAAAGAAAAAATAGACGGCTGACTTACAAGGTGTAATTGCAAGCCTGAGTAGCGTTGCTACCTAGAGCGTCGCTCAGAAGCTGGACGTGGGCTTGCTCATGCGAGGCAATTTGTTCAAAACGACCTCTCGACCACGAAGGAAGCCCAGCGTTTGTGAAGTCGTGCTCGGTAAAACTGTTGACACCACCGGAGAAAAATGCGTATTCAAGATACTCAAGTGTGAGTGCAAAATTAAGTACCACCGTATCGTCGATAGTTGATGACGAATTTGACACCATCGAACTTGATGTAGATAATGGATTGGACGACGAAATGGTCGTAGATGTCGACAAAATTGGTGTAGAGGTTTCATTCATGGACAGAACTGAAGTGGAAGTTGAAATCATCGATGTGGTAGATGTAAATGTTGTGTTCATGGATATGGGTGATGTAGATGTGGCATTCTCCGACGTAGAAGATGTCGAAGTAGCATTCGCAGAAGAAGTGGTCGTGAATGTAGCATTTGCAGTCATAGAATTGTAGATGTAGAGTTCGAGTGGTTGTGGTCGTAGACGTGGACGTGGAGGTCGTGGTCGTGTCCCGAGCTTGAGGAACGAAATAGGCAGCAGCAGCGCCGGCAAGGGAAACGAGTGCAATGAAAGTGGAAAACTTCATTGTAACGTAGATGATGCAAGACCACTTCTACGCGGCCAGATTTTATAAAGGCTTCGGAGGAGGCTGATTCAGATTACTATTAGCGACATATTCGACTAGAAGGAACGACGATCGTGATAGGATACCTTGCCTCCTAGACACGAGACCAGTAATCTAGCGATTTCTTCCCTTTTTCCCCTTCACTCCCTTTTTCTCTTTAACAATCTTAGCCTGTGGGATGAGCAGCGTATAGGGTGACCTTGTCTGATTCAGAAACAATAATCCAGGAGTGTGAGACTGGGCAAAAGTGTGAGCCTCGCTGCAGCATTTCGTACTCCTGTTCCGGATCGAAGAAAGACAATACGAATGTGGAAATTTTCGAGCGGCGTATGATAATAAAGCATTGTGAGGTCGAGCGCGTGTAATAGCTGAGTAAATGAGTAAGGGGATCGTTTCTGCGAAAATCGAGGTTTATATTAAAGATACCCACCAAAGTAAACTGAATCCGAAAAATCGCAAGGTCCTTCTCGAGTAGTACTGGGACTGAATGAGGACACACCCTGATAGGGTGAACTATGGAACAATCAGTAGTGGTCGTTGTCCGAAGCGACTCACAAGTCATAGACAAAGGATAAGCAAATTCTAATATCACGACATCGGCAGATCAATAACGAATCCGAACTTCAACTACACAACGATGCGCCTTTTTGAGACCAGAAATTTTCCTTCGGGCTGTGGACATACCCACAAGTTTGTTGAATGGCCAAAATTCTTGAGCAAGGCAATTAGAGTCCGCGTAACCAGCATCTTGTTTCGAAGACCGATAGATAACAAAGCCAATTCCTGCATTACTAATACTGGACTGGAGCATGAGGCCTACGAAAGAGCAGAGGAAGAAAAATCCGGGGTAACTACTAATATGGCCGCAGTGCTCAAAAGATTATGAGGACTCGCACGTGAAAGATGAGCGGCCCGGCTGCTATAGCGAATTTCTGGGCGCCTAAGATAAATTGGTCAGAACACCAGGTCTTCATAATTGGCGTTGTCCACTAGCACGCATTTTATCTCGAATTCCTTGCATGTATACACTCCAGCGGGTAATATATCTCAAAAAGTAACTCAGGCTCAGAGCCTACGCCCTCAACAAACACAATTCCATTTCTTTTCACTTCTCATAAATTATCGGGGTCATCTGTCACTGCAAGCTTTATTCCAATGGCGACGATGACTAGAATCACTAAGCTACTCTGAGTACATATATCTATCTTACTCACTAAGCATGAAACCTAGAATGATGAGAATTGTTTCTGATACCATGGTCGGTCGCTCATTCACTTCAGGCTTCTTACGGGTATTTGAAACGAGTCTTTTCAAAAGCTCCTATGAACTATTCAGCATAACATATTCTTTGGATCATCTCGTCAATCAGGGTATGTATACTTGCCTTCCCACAAAAGGTTTCGATACCAGTTTTTGATTTGACAGATAGGTAATCTTATAGGGTACAAAGAGTTTGGATTGAGCAGAATAATACAGTTCGGAAGATAAGCACTCTTCTCGTTCATCCTTGCCTCCTCTCTCTTACAATCCCCAACTGGCTCGGTAGCTTCACTATCTGGACACAGGCTCTGATCAATTAGAAGAGGATGAGGTGGACAGTAGCTCGGATTCGGAAACTGCTGACCTCTAATTGTAATCTTATATGACTTAGCTATGTCATCTACTTTTCTTAACCTTTCCCCTGCTCATACTGCAGTCTACCATCTCCACGTGGGATGAGCATTTGCTGCAGGAAAAGGCAGATCCCGTCTTTTTGCAGGGCCGTATCTATCTATTTAATAACTTGATTCATAAACCATCTTAACTAGAAACTTATTCCAATCGCACTGCAGGACGTGTACATGAGGTTGATGTAATGCCTTATCATAACAGGCGAGCTTTAACTTTAAGTACTTTAAGATCAGAACCACGCATCTTATTGTCAAGCATCAGGCTGGAAACTGCGAGTTGAAATATGCACTAGGGGTCCCAGAGGAGATATTCATAGTAAAAAAAGCATACACTAGTGATTGTCCGAGATCATGTAAGAAAGACGTGACAAAATAATGAGCGGAATAGGTTGACAAAGACCGCCACTGCTTTTCTCGAAGGTGACAATCGCGATCAAATCTTGTTTTCTCGCGAGAATCGCAGGTTTGTATATAGGGAGCCGCTCCTATCAGAAACCGGGAAGCGGAAAACTTGTGATTGGAGCACAATGCTTAATCCACCAGATTCTACATTATATCGTTCGTCTGCGTTGTTGCATGAATCAATTCCCGACAATGGAGACAATAGCACCAGAATTAGAGTGCAAATGCAAGCCTTTAAGGTCTAAACAATTTAATGAAGATTTAACATCGTATTTCGTAGGATCAACCGCATACCACTAGACTTGAAAAGTGCTCCGTATACTAGCAGGTCACGCCCTGAGTGGAAACTCTGAGTTCTATATAAGGTCTGAAGACTCCAGATTTTGGGGGAAATGTGATTTCCTAAAATCCAGTCGTCGGAGATAAGTTTCCATGACAGCCGCACCGCGATGAATATACTACATACCTCTTGAGGAAAAATGCTCTCGGAGGTACATAAAGTTTAGAAAGGAAAGGTTGTTTCTTGACCCACAAAGGCGTGCTGATGGGAATACGCTGTTATTCGGGCAATGAAAATGAAAAATCGACCTTTTGGAAGCCTCCATAATGTGACGAGAAATATGGACAATTATTAAACAAGTATTGCCTTTGGGAAAGGATATCCAAAGGAAAAAGGTAGATAAAGATCTGGGATACTTACTGTGGCCGCACTGCCGTGTTGTCGTTTCGAGCCACCACTATGTGACCAACTCAGAAAAAACAACGTCCTTGTGAAATCCGCAAGTGAATGTACTACTTACTCTAGTGGCAAAAAAAAAGAACGAACATTGAGATAGAAATACAAGAACTATATCTATATTCGACGGTCACTGACTCAATTTGAACTCCAGATGAGGTCCGCATATCTCCCTAGGGCATAAAGCATAAAGAATGGTGACAGACGTAGGGATTATCGTGGATTAGAGTGTAAGCGGCCATACAACGATGAAATCTGGAGCAAGCATGCGGGACTTGGCATCTAGCATTATCATCCAAATCAATTGACTGAAACAAGTAGGAGCCGAGGAGGCGCGCGGCGAGAGATTGAGGCAATCTATCTTTTGCTAAGGTAGGATATCAGGTCAATGGACCGTCAACTGGCTAGATAATGCGGTCAAAAAACCTGCCCTGATCCATCTGTTGTCCGCCGCTGATATCGACAAAAAATGTCAGCAATAAGGCTTTCAGTTGCGAATGCATGGAATGTGCAGGAGCAGTCTACTTTATCCGTGCTCCATAGCATAGATACCGAAGGATGTGATTATCCTTGGTAGTAGTCGCTTCTTTCCTACCGGATAAACGGTCCTGGATAAGATAACACGGGGAGGAACGTGGTGATATCTGGTAGGCAAATGGCTCCTGGGCCACAGTTCTTATCTTTAATTTGACTTTCGCCTCTAGACAACACAACCTTTAGTTGCTTGCTAGAATCTAACATGCATAGGATCAATTTTTGATTGCGATACTTAGGGTTAATGGTTGGACCCCAAATTTGGACGCCCAAGTCAACATCAACATTGCTGCTTTGACAGATAAGAGAAAATCAAGCTCAGTTTGTCCCATTGCTTGAAGCAGGATAGCACAATGACTTCGTTCAGGACTGTGTAAACTTCTTAGTTTCTCGGATCCTTAACATTGCCACACCCGTTTGATACGTCTGCCTTTCCGATGCGATGGTCTCTGTGCAACATGTCAACTCGTAGTTTATCTCTTACCGTCGCGATGCGGCGGAGATTCAGCGCGATGATTCCTGGTTTCCTGGGTGCATAACCCCGGCTGTCTCAGTCATGAGAGTCCTTTTCACTCGACGCACCGCAGATTCCCGACTTTTCGAAGGGAATATGATCCTCAGCATTAAACAGAAAGTGCTCAACATGTTCTAATGCTCGCTGTCCTCTGATTGAACTCAAGTCATTGATTCATATCACCAATTTCAAGTTCAGCATCTTACGATAACCGCTGAAAATTTATGGATGTACTACACTTGTACTGTTATTTACTGCAGGGACCGTGCCGCTCATTTTATTAGACTGCTTCATGCAGACACGCTAAAGTTCAAAAGTTTCTATTTCTGCCATAGATTGTAAATAGGTTTGGCGCCTCAGGCTTGTCCCAAAAGCGTCGTTGTAGGAATATTCGAGCTCACATGCATTCCAAAGTTTTTACTCCTATTCAAAGCCTTATTAGGCCCCGTTCTCCCTGAATTCTGTTTTCCTGGAACATCTAGTATGCAAGTTCAGAAGACTTCTAGGCACTCGTGCTGCCTTCCCGAGTATACCGGTGGACGAAGAAGGTGATGCACAACATGCGCTACTATGTGATCATCTTTTTGGCCCGTACTTTATTCCTAGCACCGTGAGAAGCACTTCTTCCATCTACCTAGATGATACCAACAAGAAACCCATGATGTTACCTGTTTTGAATACGTCCATTCCTGAATATCAGCCGAGATCGCCAGCATTTTTCGAACTGTCGCAATCGTAGAAGCTTGTCTCAACTCAGACAGTGGCGTCGTCCTCGACAGTACTCGCAGAGAATGCATCCGACGCACTGTCAGATCAATGAATAATGTTCTAGATTCATCCTTAACTGGCCAGGCCGCGTTGCTAGTTCTCGCTCAAGGCGTATCAGCGTGTACGTGTATTAGTACGTGCCACATTCATCCACAATAAACATTCAGATAAGATGTCGGCAACAGTGAACCCCAAAATATTTCAACGACCTTCAGCCTCGTTTTCTAGAGATTTCTCCGTTTGATAAGTCATCATGTGCATTCTTCCGCAATTCCTCTCTCCTTCTGATATTTTGCTTTGGTCAACTACCTATTTTTGTGTACCTCCCTCGGAGCCGAAACGACGGGTTGCCCAGTCCCACTCATCTCTCTCCTGATCATTCATCATTCCATGCTCATCACCGCAAGGCATTTTGGAATTGTCGTCTCACCAATTTCCGTCGTCCTCGCGATAAAGATGTGCACTGCCGCTCCCCTCCCTTATCACTGATCCTAATATTTCTCAGTTACATCGTTGTATTTCCGCATAAGTGCATATTTATTGAAGTTTTCCGTCATTATCTCTCTGTACCCACCTTGCGCCCGCTGAGTATTCAGTGAACTTGAAAGGGATTGATATTCATGTACTGCCGTGAGTTCGAATTTCCAATTCGGGGAAAGTGATCCGAGCACACTTCATGTTTGTCTTTCATAATCCATTGCGCCGCTGTTGGGCTCCCGAGAGCAGCTGATGAATATGAATTTGACCGTAAGGAGTGGTCATCGCTGCCCTATTCTTTCGTACCTGTCAATACGCCCATTGGTCACCTTCTCCCGACCTTCTGTGGAGTAACGATGGGGTTACAGAGCGAGCTGCTTTTACACTACTGAGATGTCGGCACATGTCAACGGTTGAAGACTTGTTAGAGCCTTAGCGCGGCAGAATACCGTATGTGTATTGCTCTTGATGAATAGTCATATACTACCTAAGTATAGACAGGAAAATTCTCGTATCATTCAATAGTATTTATCGCGATGAAACCGGAAATACAACTGTACCGAGTTCAAACCATGAAAGGAGCCTGAAAACAGAGGGCTGATCAGACATCTCTGCCTTCCTCGGTAGAGGTCAAGTCAAGTACGAAATATATGCATAATTCAGCGAGGAAAAAATGACAAGAGTGGGACTTGAACCCACGCGGACATTCGCCCATGAGAAGGAAGTTTCGAACTTGAGTCACACGCCTTAACCACTCGGCCATCTTGCCACACTTCCTCCTTCTGCTTATTTGAAACCTCCTGCTTGCTTTTTAAGATTACCTCGGCCAGAGGACGTAGTATAGAGCTGTGGCAAAGACCATATCTTTGAATCGTCTGGTCTCCTGACGCTCTCTTGAGCGGTATTCGGAGGTATTACCAGTACCGTAAAGGTACACATTCTGATATGAGAATCTTTTGGATTCAACCTTGCATTATTGACGCTGTGTCATCAATGGAGGGCTTAAAAGTTAAACGATTTTTGATCGATACGAGGTAAATCCTGCAAGACTCCAAAGACAGTGACCAATAGTATGTAGTGGGATTAGCGACAGTGGTCATGAGCTTGTTAGAATTTAAATCTATCCATATCATTGTCAACACTTCCAAATGACAGTCAGCAATATATTCAGCTCGCATTATTATTGTATACCTTTTACCGCTACATTTTACAAAAGTCTACAAGATAGCAGGCTGAGTAGTACAGATAGAAGGCTATGTCTTATGATAATTTGTCTGTGTTAAAGAGACTCTAGGCTATATCTAGGTCGGTATACTTTCTTGTTAGTACCTGAAGTTGTAGTAAGAAGCCTCAGAATATTCATCAATCGAGCCGTTCATACACCCAGTACTGTGACATTCTAGTGAGTGACATTCCGGAAGCGATATAAAGACTTACGGCCGACAAAGGGAATGTTCTACAACGCTTTCATAATATGGGGACGTTTGGGTTTTTGTATCTTCCGCCTGGAGACACGGAGCAGTGGAGAGAGGGCGAAACTCATGTTCTGATTCTGCTTTCTTGTAAAGTGAGTTAATGATAGGGAACTTATGTTGGCGTATGATCGCACACAGTAATTAGCACCAATTGCTGAACATTCGGATATGCATTGTCGAGCTTGCCCATATTTTGTTATCAATGCTTGAATGATTGATCAATATTGAACTCTTTCCCTCGTAAAGCCTGTCTACTCTTGAAAGTAGAAGCCACCAATGAGTGGTATTCGAAGAAAGAATGACTTCAAACGATGTTGCTTTGACAGAGAACAGTAAAGATATGTCACCTCAGAATTCGTCGAACCACTAATAAGGTATGCATTTGCCTACACGGGAGTGCAGCCCGAGTCGAATATCAGAGCAATTATTAAAGGGCGCTTCCCGCTGCCAGAATTCCGGTAGAGACAACAACGAGCAATACTCCGGCCAGTATATGGACGACGACACTTCGATTTCGAGGCAGGCTTGCACTACCGCATATCAATAGTCTTTCGTCTTGCCCTTATCTCGAGCTCATACGAGGGCATACAGCAAAGAGTGAAGGGACGTCAGGTTTCAAAGCAGATCAAGAGTCGCTTGAATTGCCATTTGGTAGGGATTTCACCGAACGTGAGGTTGAGAAGTAGTTGTCGAGTTTCCGGTCCGAGAAAACACTCGCCTGGACTTAATTAATCTTCTCCCGTTCATCACATGTAGTATTGAGGGTGTACATTCTGAATCCTGGGAACAATTCACTTGCTGTCATGAATTTCAAGTCGTACGGATTGAGATGATGGTAAGTATGAACACACCTTACTATAAGATTCTGCGTTCAATTTTTAACACTACAATTATATTTCGAGGGTTTTGAGAATTTGATAGCTTTAGTTGACTCAACACCCTTGATAGGAATCTTGGATTGCGGAAAGCATTTGAAAGAACTATGCATGTCTTCCCGCGATATTGCCATTTTTATCGGAATTCGTGGACAGTGTCTGGAATGAGTTGGACGAATTACAATAAAATCATTGAGAAGATAAGGTTGAAAAAACCCAAGAGGGAACACTTCTTCGGTGTTGTCCCCCGTCTGCTCTAACCATTGTAGAACACCTCTTCCATCGTCGAATTCTGTGCGATACCAATACTGTAGTAACGTGAGCGATAGTAACTGGGATTCTATTTCTACCACCGATTAAGTTGATTCAAAGTTGAAATTGACCCATGTATAAGCCTTCATCCAAAAGCATCTTCTCGTATTCCTCCAATGGGAAAACACTACGGTATTGCTTTGAGAGGTGTGCCAAATTTGTGATTCGGGGTAGAAGTGGGTCGGATAAGGCGTGATTGATATGCAGTACATCTATTCATCTCGCGCAATATTGAGTCTTCTCATTCTGCGAACATTGTCGTTGTCCTTACCCCGAGAAGCGAAGTAAAATGGGAACAGAACTTATTCGCTATGATATGTCAAGCCAAGATCATGTACCTGCCAAAAGAAGCACCACTTTAGAAAGTGAAGAAATCACGGATATTCTATTGTACAAAATCAACCGTAAGGATTACCGCAAGCGCACTAGAACCACAGCTTGATGGAGATTGGAAGCAACTTACGATGGGATACCGCCATTTTATCCGTAGTTGGATAGCCAGAGATGTCTTTGTTTTGCGACTGATCGCAAGGACTTTATGTGAACTAATGCTGCCCTTCTTTTCGTTGTTTGAGATGATGTGTGACATTTTCATTCTCGTGCGGCCGAACCTAGGGAAAGATTAGGTCCCAAACTCAGTCTTTCTCAAGTTCCATCAGCAATAATGAAGCATAAGAAAGAGTCAACCGGCGATCACGGAGGCTTTCGCTAGTCGACATTTACTCGTAGACTGCTTCGACAGGTAGCCTTTTGACGGTCGACTCCGTAGTGGTCCTAAGATAACTAACAATTGGCATTCGCAGTATTTTCAAGTAGATCTAGTGCTTGAAACCATAGTGCTCGTAAGTTGAAAGTGGTTCGCTCCGATGTCACGTGAGTGCGCCACGAATAAGTCTGACGCTAACAACTTTTACCATGACCAATGTCCTCTCCAACTCATACTCACACTCGGACCCGCAGTGGCACTCAGCTCTCAGAAGAGTACATCCAGGACAGCTTTCATAGCTATTTGAAATCATCTTTAACTCAGGCAAAAGTCGAAAGGTTACTCGATGCAGATCTATTGAGTAGTGCTGAAAGCGATCTAATGATTACTGGTGCGTTCACCCAAATTTCGTCAAGTTGTCAGCTTAGGACCACTTTATACAGGACCCGCTTTATGTCTCTATTTTGCAGCCTTGCGCAGTACCACTGATCCGCCTTCAGTGCCTCTGCCTCGCCACAACAAGACCTTTGAACCCACGGAACTATCGGCTGAAAACTGTCCGCTTACATTTGCACCTTTCCTTCGCGTATGGGCGCACACTGTTCCTTCTATACAGGCATTGGCACCGGAATACCAGCATGATCTTGCGCGAATCATCTGCAATCTTGAACCGGTCTCCTCACCCCTGAACCCTGTCATACACGGTATCGCAGCCGATTTACGAGCTGTGGCAATCGAAATTAGCCAACGACGCTCGTTTCAAGATCGCTATGCCGCAGATCTACAGGCTGCGTTGGACTCTGGAAATGTGCCAAGTAGTCTAGCAGCGAAGAAGGCTTCATTTGTTCCTCCCCCTTCTTACGAGGCATCGCCACCTTCTTCCGTACAATCTTCCCCCAATACTCAGACGCTTTCCTTTCCACCTCTTTCACCAACCTACAGTGCAGGTCCCATTCTTCATACTCACGACATTCCCCCACAATCACCTTCTCATCTATCCCCTTACGCACCCAGAGCTGGCAGTGGCTGGCCTTCACGAAGTCCATCTCCCTCAATTTTATCTCCTTCATCGCCAGCCATGGAGTTTATCCGGGAAACCCTTTATGCAGCGCTAGGCGACGCTCTGGAACGCCAACCGCTACTTCGTGGGATGCTCAAGCAAGATCCTCCTAGAGCCTACTTTGCTGCGGTGGCATATGCCATTCTTGATGTGGGCACGACGTCGTTAACGCCTGAGGGGGCAATTGTCGGAGTTTTGGGAACTCCCTTAACTCTAGATGACTGTCCACCCACCTTGAGACGATTCATGCTCGAACTAGCAGCGATAGGACGACAGGCGGTAGAAATCCAGGACGCAGACGATGCTAGAGCTGTGAAGTTTGCGTCTCAAGGAAATGATATACCAACGTCAAGGATGGAAAGAGTACGGCAGATGTTATTGGAAGGTATTGGTTGCTCGAGTCAGCGCAGAGGCGAAGAAGAAGGCAGGAGAAGTGTACAGGGCAAAGCCGTAGCTTTCGCCAATCGTATTAATGGTCTAAGTCTAGCTTTGACCCACTTGAAAGCGTTCAGAGACAGGCAAGGTCAAGTTTTCGAAGTGCTCGCAGGCATCGGGTCATTGTAATATCGACGTTCACCACTTCGTGTTCCTATGTACTTTACTTGTATCAATCAATAGCGTAGTTCACCATATCTGTAGTCCTTATCTATGCATATTTCCCAATACTATAATGCCGTTCACACTGCATAACACTTTTCTGTTGACGTAAATACAGCCACTTATACGCACAATTCTCCAACTGCCTCATGGCGTTTCAGTGACTCGCCCGCGTTTCCGTTTGGCTGTGCTATCCGCGACAAATGTGGTAACGCCTCAGATATCGATATTCCTATGGATTGCCCTCTTTCGAACTATGCCGATGTGTTCTACTGTGACTGCGGCTGGACAAAAGGCTGGACATAGCCACTAATTGAGATCAACGCTAATCAGACGCTAGTTCGTTGTTTCATTTCCGCTCGCATGTATGGTTAATAATCAATTGAGATGCGCTTCTCCGTTGAGCGCTCGGGGATCCCAGCAAGTGTTGAACTCACACCACTCAGGATTTACATTTGATGGTTTGACTCTTCCTCGTTGGAGTTACAGGTCGTCTATACTCTACATCAGATCTACATCCGAGTCGAAATACATCCACAGCCATTGTGGTCTAGTTCTACATTCTGGAATGAGCCAATCACCAGTGCATGGGGCTCAGTAGTGATACAATTTTATCAGGTGAGAAAAGGGAACGAATGACCGGCCGTTAATAAGTACTGGTCCATTGGGTTAGAAATGAGTGGGTACCGGAGTTGGCAGGTGCCCAGAATGGTATAGCCCCATAACTGGACATCTCTCCATCAGGTTGTAACGCCGTTGAAGATGTGTTGATGTGGGCAGATATGTCAGAGATAGGTGATAGTGGAAGAACGTTGCATGCTGTGTTTGAGTGGTACAAATCCTGATACGAGAGAAGGGTTTCAATCGACTCGAGGGGCGTGAAAGGCGACTTTGAGCATAAATCCATCGCATGCTGAATCTGAGAGTATGTCTCATCCATGCTCTCCCAGGGAACGTTCAACGATTGGTTCGGCGGGGACTGCTCGCTGTAGTCCGGAAAGCCTGCGATGTCGTTTAAAATATCTGATGAAGATGTCATGGCACGACAAAGGTCTTCATATGTGAACTCAGGTGACGAAGCGCATGTCGAGCCCGAACTCTCCGTAGGAGACCAGGTCGCAGGATCAAGTATGAACTCTGAAGGAACTCGTTCGAGATGTGATGGCTCCGCTATCAAAGGAGTATTTAATTCAAAGGTAGGCGGGGTGTTCGGTGGCTCTGAAAGATCAGAAGCGGAAGAAATGCTCGGTGAGGTTGAAGTAGTGGAGGAGGCACTTTCCGACTTGAAGCGTGGCTTATAGGATTTCCGGCGTGGAGCTCTGGTATTGAATCGCGTTATACTGTTATATCTGGATAAGGATTGAGTGGGGTCTTCTAACAATTTTGAGATCAACGGCTTACCGATTTTTGGCAGCGAGTCCCGTCCTCCCTGGAAAATAGATGCGCACTATCTTCGTCCATAGTTTTCCATGTTCTTGGACAGCATTCAGAAGCAAGGCATCCTGATTCGAGATGAGCTGATTTATTGAAAGCGATGGTAACAACACACTCACTGCTTCTGCAGACCATCGTGTACGGTCAATCATTGGATTTAGAGTGTCTGTCCAGCGTTTGGCACATTCTCCAATTCATCATCAATACCGACAATCGGTTGAACAAAATAAGAACCTTACGATCACTGTTTCTTGTCTGCACATATGCAGAAACCAGAGACCACCTAAGAAAGAGCGACATTAGAGTCCATCATTGACGAACATGAGATCACCGACCTAGTCCCATATTTCTCAATGGCTTGAACAAGCTTTTCGTCTTCTTCCGGGGCCCATCCACCTTTGACTACATCGGACGCCATTTTAGCGAACCAACGTTTACGACAATCCTTATTGGTTCTGCTGGGCACATGTCTAGCGATAGCATGCCATTTTGAAGGATTGATTGAGCCGGGCTCCTCTGCAGGCAAATCAGGTTTAGAGTTTCGAGATGAAGCGCGTTTAAGCTTTAGCTCACCCAAGTCGACTGCATCTCGTAAGAGTTGATCTTCTCCTTCTGTCCAAGATCGACGCTCTCTGTACAGCATAATGAAATCAATGTACGCCTGACTAGACGAATACTTTGGATATGGAGAGAGGGCTTACAATTTCTGTAACTTCATATATATACTGGATCCAAGACTTTGATTACGTTGCGGCTAAACTTATGGTGACCGGACAGCAAGGACAAGGATAAGTCCAGTTCAAGCGACGATTTCAACATGAGAGCGAACTAAAGGAGTTAGATACATCTCTATGAACCAAAATTAAAATCAAATTCACTTACTAAATGGTGAACAGGCCGGCGAAAAATTGGCAGAAAATGGCTATTTGCGGGTAGACTGCCGCTGTAATTGTATGATCAAAATCCTCGACCGAAGACGGGAAGGTGGGGAACTTTTCTCACATCAGAGCAGATGCATCAAACACTGTACGAAAAAGAGCAAGTCACATCTGAGTTTATAATGTTAAAGTTGTCACGCACAGTGTTCGTTCGGTACGACGACAAAGCGTCGCAAGATTCGATCTGCTCATGAAGAGTTACTATCCGCCTAAGACCGTTAACGACTCCATACCAACGAGTTTACTGGTGTAAAGGAGGAATGGCGCAACTCGCAGAAATTCATTCTCAGTTCCTTGGATCTTGGTTGCCTGAATAGTGCATCGCAGAGGCTATAGAATAATCAAAGTCCCATGTAGTCTGGAGCAAAGAGTACATACTATGAATAGAGTAATTCAGCGGTCCTAAATAGACGGGTCCGCATCAGGAGAGACGTCTAATGTAATGCTGCTCCCTTGATAGGCGGAGATGATGTATGAATTCCTTTTCAGTCATGAAATTGGTTATCTAAAGGCAATGTGTTTATGCTCGGTGTGCGCAGTTCCTTGGTAACGCTCACTCATATGGGGATTTTGGATCGAAACTTTCGTTAGTCCATCATCGTGTAATTGCAACCAGGACGGGGAGACATCAGAATAGTTTTAATAGTCGAACCCCTCTGTTGAGTTTCCGTCGAAGGAAGAGCAGCCCCTCATCGTCGAGTACGTACTCATCGAAAGCTCAAACTACAATCAACGTCGGAGACACGGATACTCTCCGCGAAATAGAAGGTCTTCCCGTTATCGCGACGGAGAAATTACCATAGAAAAATTCCGGATGATGTGGATTTTCTTTTGAGCGGAGATCTTTAGCATAGACTTCGTCTTGAGCCAGGTGGAAGGCAACCTGAAGTTCGTACATTCACAATGTGACTTGTTAGAGCAAACAAGGTACACGTACTGTTGCGTGCTGGTCGTTTCTAGAATATCTTTGTTCGGAAGCACAACCTCGAGTTCTAGATATATGTCCCTGGCATTACATCGCATTCCGAGCTGTTCAAAATCCAGTTGAGTAAATTTATTGAATATCAATCGACTTAAACTCAGCTTAAATGGTTCATTGTTCTAAATGCTCAGAAGTGCCCCGAGCGGCTCCAAGCCTTCAAGCCTATACTGCGCGATTTTACGCTTTCAGCCCACAGCACAGTCTGATAGACAAACGATGGCTGTGAGCAGCTGTGAGGTGGTAAGGATATTTATCGGTCGTGGTCATGCGTTCCGACTTGGTCCCGTTGCACCCGTGAGACCAGCTTTCACCTTCGGAACCGTTACTGATGTGACTGTTTTGTTTTTCGTTTCGTTCTCATTATTGCACTTCCTTTGCTCGCTTCTTTGTATTCCTCCTTGCCTGTTGGTAGTGAATGTCAACTTTCAGAAGCATGGCTGTTACAATCGTACTGTGATCATTTGCCATCAGATTGTGTTCGCGTAGTATGATATTCAGCATATCAAGTCATTGACAGCTATCATTAGACTTTCCTCGCTCCTCATGACCCATATTCTAGACGTATGAGACGACAGTGACAAGACTCGATCAGCTATACTATCCATACCACTGGTTGCATGATCTTTCGTTGCATCTCTTCTATCGATGTACATGATTCTGATTCTCGTGTCTGTAATGTATATTTATCGCGATCTATACGTTCCCTTTCTTGCATAGACATCCAAACCGTTGCTTTCCTCCCCAAATTCTAAGTTATTTGTTAGTGTGAAAGGTCTCCGATATATACAATGTTCAGTGGGTAGATTGATCCATCGCGAAATCACTCAACCATACGAAATTACCTTCATCATACTTCTTTCTTTTTCCCAGCCAGGTCTATCACTCAACAACTTTTGACAAGGGGAGTAAGCATTTTGGCATTTTTGGTAAGCTTCCGATTGCCTCGAGGACGTTCTCCTTTTTCTCATTGATGTTCTCGTCTTGGTAAAAGTCGTATCACCATGAATGTTCATCAATATCCCTACGTCACTGAATATCCTTCCATCGATTGCTGCGAAGCTTGAAGTCCTCGCTGCGCATGGGTGTGTTGTTTTCTGGAAAGGTCGTGGCAGGGATGGCCATTGGGAAAATATCGTTAGAAGCACTCTTTCTGTAGCAATGCCCTGTACGCTGATCCTCGTCGTCCTTTGACGATCAAACTGTTTCTGCACGACTAGAGATCCGTGAATATTCAGTAGAATTGATTCAACAACTACTTGCTATCACTGTTACAGTATTGTTTACAATTCACCTTCTCGAACCTTCACACTGGCTATTGAGCTCTCATGGGTTCTGTAAGTATGCCACGGCGGCCAAATTAGTACCAAGGGGATGCGGCATTGGCAATTAGCTCTGGCCAATTGAGTAGTAGTCTATCCTCTTACAATTAGTATTAATGGTGCGGTTGAGGAACATTCCATTAGGCAAAACCCGTTCTTTGCGCTTGTCGTTCACAACAGGGGCGGAAGTAGGATAGGCTTTGACACCGGGCACGAGAATTTGCAGCAGGGGAAAATGTAAGTCAATCAATCTACGCTTCAAGAGTATCCATCGTATCTAAGCATTTTGTATCCTTAAAAAGGGTCGAGTGGCCGAGAAATGTCTGAGCAAAACGAACGGGAATGATGTCGTAGTATCTGATGACCTCTACACTACTAGTACACCAGGTCCTTCTGCGTACCAGGGCCAGTGTTATCCAAACAAGGCCAGGAAGCGCCTAATTGCGCTCTAGGCTAGGGGCACGCGTTTCAACTGTTCCAACGGTGTCCAACACTGAGTTCAGGTTAACAAAGAGACGATGTTACTCGGAATTGATCTTGTCTACTCTACTTCATGTATCGTTTGTTGGAACCCTCAATCAGAGTTGATTCATATATACGACGGGAGTAGGTACTGCCTACTGTGACCCAGGGAACCATGAATGTTCGAGGAAGCGTGGAGCTAAGCAGAACAAACACAATAAGCATTTCTGTCACTTAGTTCAGAACACGAAGGGAAAACGAGGGACAATGAAATGAGACTGCTTGCTGCTTCAGAATAGCCCGCGAGGTAATTAAGAAATTCTCCACTTTCATAATTTATATGATCCAATTCCGCATGACTAGGTTTCCAATATCACCATGAAGTGATTTCCTTTGAAAGTCCTCAATATGCTACAAAGAGGAAAAGTGTAGTCGCATAGGCTCCATATTTTCCTTTTAAGTCGTAGACCTCTTATACTTTGACTACCCCACTCCTCGACCGCTAGGACCTTTCAGCTACTTCACTCCTCAAGCATCTATAGCCTCTTATACTCCCTACATCCCCGTCCCTCCATTTGAGATTACGAAGGACGTACCAGAGTTCGAGGTCCACCCCACTCTCTTGACATTTCCGATCCCAACGCTCCATTGCTACTGCCTCAACACACTCCGTGAAGTTGTCACGTCGTTCGATTCGACTGAGCAAGGATATAGCAGAGAATTGGAGAAAGTCCACATGATAATGAGTTCGATATAGATCAATGAAAAATGCAAACGGTTATTGTTCTCGTTTCGCTTGAATCCCGGGCCCTTATATATGCTCGGAAAGATTAGTTGGGGGAAAGAATGTAATCTTTCAGTCGATGACTGTTCCTCGGGCTTCACACCGAAGCTAGATTTTCTTATTCGTCATGTTAGCTACCACAAAGCGTTCTGTACCCCAAGATTTTTGGGATGTGGGACTTGATCGTACCCGGCTCTGCTCCACAGACGATGGGGTAGCTCAGGCTCAGATGCGATGTCAGGCGGACTTACCCAGTGCTGACTAGTAACACAGAACTAAAATATATGAGTGCTCTATATACTAAGTTCGGTAATGCTACTACTACTGGTTTGAACCATATTGAGGACCCTACAAATGGAAAGAGTGGGGCTTAAATGATGCATGCTCTGAAAAACGATTGGAATATTTTGCCTTTCCCAAGAAAACCTCCATCACACTGTCCCAGTCTCTTTTCATGTCGGGCCATGTTTTCAGCTGTTCGTCATTATTCAAGTACTGGAAGGTTGATATGAGTCGCTTTGACTCCTATATTGGGGTGTGATATCTCGAACTTCGTCTCGCGACCCCGAATTCAAATATATCATCGGATAGTCGTGATTCCCCTTCCTTTCAGTCCAAGACAAACTCTGTCAGACGTACATAAGGTTCAGCTTTACGCAATTCTGCATTGAATCATCAATTTGTACATTGAAATAGCGAAAAACAAGATTATTATGAGCGGTGCAGAGGCATACTTGGCCCATAAATACGCATCACATTTTACAACAAAAATCCTAACAACACGAATTCACAGCATACAAAATCCCTTCAAGTACCTACGTCCAGAGAATGTTGATCTTTCTCCAGCCTTTCGCAGGGATCTCCTCTGGTTCTGGATTCTGGTTTGCAATGTCGATGTAATGTCTAATGGGCATTTCGTCTAGGCTAACGACCTTCGTCTTCTTTGTGAACTTGTACCCGAAGTACAAGAGGAAGATGAGGGGAATATTGAAGTATGAGCTGAAGAAGGTTTCGGTGTCCCACTCATTGTGGATGAAGACGGAAAACCCTCCTGTGAGCAGAATGAGACCGAAGCCTAATAAACCCATCCAGGCAGCGAACGGCTGGAACGGCGCAGCCCATGGGAGCTCGCTACGGCTGATTCCCTGTCGTTTACAAGCGTAGTAGAAACGGAGGTAGACCAGGCATATGGTAATCCATGTGACTAGCGCAGCGGCGGAGACGAGATCTTGGAACCATCCAAAGACGGTTGACGCGGAAGCTTGAAGAGTCATGTATCCGAGCGCGATGAAAACGCTGATAAAGGATACGCAGATGTAGGGGATGCCGTATCGGTTGGTGAGGAGGAGAAATTTGGGGGCATGACCTTCACGGGCGAGACCATACAGTGTTCTGGAGCCACCCTATACAGTATTGTCAATGATGGATTGGAAGTGAATATACGAGATACTTACCAACATTGAAGAGTTACCAGAGGACCATGCGCTAGTCAAAACGACGGCGTTCACAATATGAGGGACAACCTTGATCCCAGCCAAGTTGGCAGCGATGACGAAAGGACTCTCGCTGGCATTTCCAGAACCATTGAGCAGGAATTGGCTGTTAGAGGGCACGATCATTGTGACGATGAAGACGGAGATAACGTAAAAGAGCAACACTCGGATGAAAATACGTTTCGCAGCCTTGGGAATATTACGACGGGGACTCTTGGTCTCGGCTGCGGCTGCCGCGATGGATTCAATACCAGAGTATGCATAAGCGGCATTGGAGAAGGTTGTCCAGAAGCCTAAAAATTGACCGAGGGACCCGTCGATACCGAGATATTGAACGAAAGGACCCTAGAGGCGAACAATGATATCAAAAAAAAAAACTATAACGACGAGAACAGCAGGGAGAATACGTACGGGATTTTTCCAGTACTGAAACCCGAGACGAGATTGTCCAGCCACCCCTCCTAGGTCAATACAAAGACCCTTGAGTAAGCAGTCAGTCCTCGAAAATTATGCCGAGAAAGGAAGGGGCTCACCATAATGATCAAACCAAGGATAAGCATGATTTTAAGCATTGAGAAGCTAAACTCCAGTTCTCCATAGACCCTGATGAAACACAGGTTTGTGCCAATAATCAGGAGGCCCATGATTGTGATCCAGACTCCGTTAGATACAGCTGTTGTCCAAAAAGAGATCAACACAGCCGCAGCGGTGACTTCAGCAGGGATGGAGACACAGCAGGAGTATACAGTATTCCAACCAATGGCGAATGATAGAGCGGGGTCAAAGAAATACTCGGCATGTCGGACATAGGAACCGGTCAGAGGAACGAGGGCTGCAAGCTCGGCGATAGACAGGACGACACCCGATACCAGGATACCAGTAAAGAGATATCCGAGAAGAGCACCGACAGGCCCTGCAGCCGCAAGAGCCCGACCTGAACTTAAGAACAGACCCTGGAAAGAAATTTTAGTACGAAATACCACCTGAATTGCAGAAGAGAACGGACCGTTCCGATGGTGCCAGCAAGGGCAATCATTTGAATGTGTCTCTGTTGTAGACCCCGCCTGAGGATAGTCAGTTTGAAACGTTAATCAGCCCAATTGCAGGATGTTGACATACTTCAATTCCCTCTCCTCCTCGAAGGCTTGCTCATCCTCGCCGATAGGTCCAGTGGAGCCGGACTCGGCGTCAAGCTTGCCATCGTAGATATTCTTGTCTTTTTCCTCGGCGAACGACATGGCCAAGTCGTTAGGTAGACGGTGGATGGAGGGAAGGTGGGGGAGCGAGGGAAAGAGAAGCTAGAGAAGCCATATCATCTCATGTGCCATTTATACGTGAATGGAAGCTGTCATGACTTCCTGAAGAAGTTGAATGTATTATTCAATTGAGCGGAAGATAAGCCTATAGAACGCATGGTATATTTGATGCGACTTTGAAGATGCGGGAGCATCCCCTGAAATTTCTCTGAGAATGCGGCGCTCTTAGAGAACGTATCGCGAGCAAAAAGTCGCATCTACAAGTTTAAGCACCAAAAAATGGAAAACATATCCTTCAGGAGTCGAAGGTCACTCTCTGTTTCGACTTGATCCAAACTTCGGGAGGAGCTTTTTGATGTAAAGATAACAACAGAAGGTTATATTCAAATGGTACCTGAGCTCATGAAGCGTGTCAAGTGTAGGCGCACTTGTTTGTAGCTTTTTGAGCTCTGCATCTTGGAGTCGGGTTCCAACGTGTAGTGTCACTCTAAAATAGCGTACGTCGTTGGCTGGACAAGCTATCTTGGAGTCAGAGTCATATCGTAGCAGTATATAGAACCTAATATCGGGAGCTTCTTGTATAACGCATCGGATTTGCGTCCTTCAAGCTGTGCTCTGATAGACAGAAAAAGTAGCAGCATGAATGTCATATTCGTCCTCACTTGATAAAGATAATACCAAGATAATACAGCCCGTGCTACTGTTTCCGCCAATGGATCGGTATGATAAGCAGCCGAGAAGATATCCCGCATGCCAGAGCGCAACTCCCAGTCGCGTATATCGAGCGTATCAAGGATGCAATCCGACTGAGTTGGTCGAGGTCGTGCCGGTGTTTCAAACTTGACGCGCTGCTCTCGGAGGTCGATGGGCTTAGAATAGAAGATATTTTGGGCATTTGCAGATGCACAGGGATAAGAATCTGGCAGGTGGTGCGATAGCAATATTATACGCATTGTCTAGGTTTAATCAGCGCACCTCTCTCAACTACCTGTCCGTAGTCTCTCGCGCAACTCATTGAGAGCGACAGAAAATTTCCAAGTACATAGCGAAGCATCAAGAAGGTCCAGCTATACAACGCTCGTACGCGGAAAACCGATTTGTGCATTGTACATAGGGTCTTGCTGTCATCACTATGCCATGCACTGCATCGACAATGACAGTAGCCTGACATAGAGACGCCAGTACTGAGTATTGAAGATTGAAAGAAGTTGCCATTCAGCTTGCTGCGCTGATGGTTTGTGACATCTGCGGGGTCATTCAGAATTGGTGTAGTCTGTTGAGATGCTTGAGACGTGCAATAGATGGGTTCTAGATCAGTCCATGCATGCTCCAAGTCCAGAAGGCCAAGAAAGCACGAGCTTGTTCCGGAAACCATTCAGTTCGTTTGTAAATGTCCATCCAGACGCTGAAGGATGCCTAGCAGCGGGGAAGCATCCCTCTATTTCGACTTTCGGGTACCAAGTTCCGTGACTGCGAACTTGAGCATATGATTGAAGTTCTGTGTCTGTTAGAGGTAGGTGTCAAGTGCGTGAAAACTTTCGGAAACCATATGAAAAGCGTGCAGGAGACTAGACCAAGAGATCAAGACTCAGGGCCTATAAGTAGATATCCTGGATTCGTCGCAAGATAGGATCGACTGGCCATCTGGATGCAACATGTTGGAGCTTCCTCTGACAAGCTCCTGGAGTCCCAAGAGCAACTTGACAGATGAGGAAAGAGGAGCGAAGGGTGTAGAAAAATACGGGGTACAAATTGATTCTCGCATCAAAGTCGAGCCCATAGATATGGGTCGCGTGCTGCTGAGCATGTAGGGAAGCAAGCGAAAGAAAGGAGCTTGCTCGTGTTGCGCTCAAGGAGACCTTCAATGCTGCTAGTTGAGGGATGAACAGACAACTCTCCTCAAAGGTTCGTTGCATTCGCTAAGATGTTCTGACCTTTGCGAATTAACGACGAAGTAACCACGGATTAGATGTCAGTCTGCCGAGCTTCCCGGTCTGTAGTAATACCAGCACAGTTTGTTATGTAGCGGAAAGGCTGCTGTTGTGAGGACGGAAGCCGGGCGAAATTATCAAGCCTATCATTGGCTCGAAATGTAGGGAGTTGACTGCGATGGAGAGACAAGAGGGCATCTTTGTGCGATTGGACCTCGTCGAAGTTCTTATCTGAGGTTGAGGGAATGGAAAAATAGCGCCGCAAGTTTTCGGGGTCCCGCAAACAGAAAATTGATGTTCAGCGATGAATGTTAATCGTGTAGTAATGTTGAGCTCATTGAATGTTTGAGATTCAAAATGTACAAGAGGTTCTCTAAAAGCGTTCACTAATCTTCAACATCACAATCAAACAAAAAGAAAGGGCGAGTAGGACTCACAGTCAGAGATTTTCGTGAATTTCCCTAAATTTCTCAAACTCATCAGTTACTGCGGCATGGTCAGGGAGGGCAGTGCTCGAGTTAACCCTAACCACAAGCATTCTATCAACAACGAGGTAGGGATAAAGACTTCTGGGTGCAAAGTAGCTTCAGCTTCAAGCACGGTTTTTGCCATTCAGCCACTGGGAGGAACAGCTAGACTACAGAATAATGCTATTCGGAACGAGTCAATCTGCCGATGTCAACGAACCGTCGTCGAATATCGATCTTTGCGGCTCCTCTACTTCTTCCAGTCGTCCTTTTCCTGGACCCATCAGCAAGCTAGCAGCTAGCATCTACTTAGTGAGTATCGGTTAATACCGTGATTTTTTAAAAATCAAACCATTGACTTCTCTAACGCTAACCTGCTCAGCATCAAGTTCTAGCAGGCACGTTCAATGAATCCAAAACAGATATGCTCGCGGCACTCTCATAAGCTAGCACAATATTCTATTGAACGGAGTACGATGCGAAAAATCATAGGTGTTTCAGATCTCCTCTCCTCCACTCTTGCTCCATGTTTTCTATGTATAATGAGGCAAACTTAACCTTTTTAAAAAACGTATCGGTGCAGAGTCCAGGGGGATTGTTAGGCATTATTCCACCGAGTCTTGCTCATTCTAGGTAATAGTCTTGGCGTCATATCGATGCTTACACTGAGTGGTCACAATTATAAACGGCAACAACTGATTATTGTATATATCTATTAATTACAATTCTCGACATTGTCAATGTATCTCCATGGCCCATTCGTTTGTCCGTCTTTCAATCGTTCATGCCACAACTTGCAGTCGCTATTCACATTTGAACCGAAGCTTTGAACATTTAGTTCAGTGCTATCATACTGGGATAGCGGTTTAATTCTCTCCTTATTTTCTGTCCTTCTCTCCTTCATTGAGTCCATACCCGTTTTACTCAAATTACATGGCTAATAGAGATAAAGGGTATTGATCATAGATATTCATTGGAGATTACTTCCAAGCATTTGGAATTCGTGCCTTCGTAGTTCCAAGTTCAACCCAGAGTTGCAAAGGTCTGACATGTATGCCTATTCAACTTTTGCCATGGTTTCAATCGGTATTTTCAATGAGTTTCTTGCAAAGAATTTTGCATCTTCGTATTCTTTCCATGTTCGACTGGATATCAGGTGCCTCGAGGCTTCAAAGCTTTGCTGTCGGTATTTTCTTTTCTGAAAGCAGCAACTCCGACTTTATCTACGAACAGCGATATCGTACAAGGCCCAGGGGCATCCCTCAATCGTGCAATCTGTGACAAATTTAGATAACCCAGCACGAACATCTTATCGTATCCTATGTACATTCTTTGATTGTTATCTTAGATATTTCTCCAAAATTCTACGGTCGAGCACGCATGTGAATCATCCTACTCGGACTTTATTTCGCGTATTCTTCCGAATTTCCTCAGTCACGATTCAATTCCAATCATCACCGTCGTGCCCTAAACAAGACCTCGCCCGTGCTACTGGGGTCCATGCTGGGACCGTGCCATTCATACGGCGGAACTACTCCATCTTTCTCCAGCTTGACATCGTAAGACATCAATATATGTGCAATGAGACTTTTAATCTCATACACAGCGAAAAACCGACCCGGACTAAAATAACATGAGGACGAACTTGATGTAACAACTGCGGTAACTTTGAACTTACCAAGCGTGTCGTCCATTGCCAAAGGTAATGTAGTCAAGTCCTGGAGAGATAGATTGGTGTTTAAGGCTTTCGCCTTTGCGGTTTCTCATCTTGTAGAATCGGAACACATCGAAAGTATAGGGATCATCATACTGAGCCTAACAGAGAACACGAGGATGAGGAAAATTTAGGAATCACATATCAACCTCGTACCTCGTCATGGTGATGCATGTAAGCCGCCATTCCAATGGTAGTCCCAGCTGGGACAATCGTTCCATCTGAGAACGTGAAGTCCTGGATGACTTTCCGAGTATTGACAACTGCAGAACTTCAACATTGAGATTCTAGGGGGTAAACTTAAGAAGTGTGAAGCACGGACGTCCGCCACCTCCGGAAAACCGTAGAGTCTCTTTCATAAAACTATCCAATTTGCGCATTTTTCCGACAGCTTCTTTTGTCCAGCCAAATTCTTCCACGGTGGCTTCCACTTCTTCACGCAGAGGAACGATGACCTCGGGATGGGCCGCGAGCTGGTACAGAGCATTGCAGAAAGCCTGGCTGAAGTGTCAGGTCAATCGTCACCAAACAAGCTTGATACCAAAATTGTACTGTACTCTTAGAAGGTAACTGCATCAGTAATGAGAATATCAAATCATGGGATTGACAACTTACTGTAGTATGAATGGCAGCAACTTCGATAGCAAGGATCCGTGTAACGAGATCAGAGACAGTGCGCTGCTCGTTCTTAGCCTCATCGAGCAGCCACGATATAACATCGTTCTGGTAAACACATCTGAACAAACATCTTCTGAGATATAAGAGTACTAACAGGTTTTCCCGGCCAATCCTTAGACCCATATTCAGACTCTCTCGCCAGCCTCTCTTCAATAATGGGAGCTAGATGCTTTGTTGCTCGTTTCATGCTAGATGGCATTCGGGTTAAGACTCGTCCTGCTATTCTGTGACAGTCACATGAGTATGACCTTCCATGGAATCAGATATGCAAGTGCTCTACGGTTTCAAGAATGCAGGAAACAGATTGATGATCATTGCAGAGATGAATACTTCGACGGCGAAGTTCGTGTTCAAGTCCTAGCAAGATCATGGTCAGCAGAGCGTCGAGGGCATTCCAGTTAGAAGATGAACTAACCAACCAATCAGGATCACGGCCTACGGATGAGTATAAGTGTTAATATCGTACATCCCGAAAAGCAACGTATGACCCACAAAGCGGAAGTCCAACAAAGAAGCGGTTCGCAGTGCGGCCCACGATTTGAAAGGATGCTTTGTAGACTGGAATTTTGACCCAATCTACAGGGTTCTGTAAACAACGAAACATTGAAGAATAGGTACTAGAATATACCATCTTGTGCAGGGATGTGGTCTGTGAAGGCGGAGACTATCTCGTCTCTAACTTCGGCGAATCGAATTCCAATGTTGCGGGTCATGGGTGTGCGCACGATGGAGACATGGTAGGGGTTAGGGGGGGGCAGACACGACGACGAGCGAGCGAAGCGAGTGAGTCGGAGTGGACACTAAAAGGCGAACAAGCCAATGGGTGCTAATATCGAATTAGTACCAACCCATTTCGCCTTTTAAAGGCTCATCAGGGCTGTTCGTGAGTCACGAATCTTGATATGATCGATAAGCGTTACTAATGTAACGATACGATTGGCCGATTCCTGTGAATTGTTAATCGCGACTAAATGAAACGTTTACCTTGGTGTCATGAAGTGAGCCCACCCCCTATCATTTTCCTTTCTTTACGATACACCATCCAAGCCCTCTTACCTACAATAATCATTCCGGAACATTCCATTCCATTCTATTAGTTCCATTCCATTCCTTGTGCCTGAGCTATACAGTATTACCTCATAGTTCCCACGCTCCACCTTGTATATATAAGCCAGCCCCCACAACCTGGTCCCTTATCTTGACCTCTTTGTCGTTGGGACCAGGTATGTCTTTAACTTACTTACTTGTATTTATTATCAATATAACTTTGTCGTTGGGACCAGTTGTCCGCTCCCGCCTAAGTCTCCGCCCCGCTCCGCCACCGTCGTCACCTCTTTGTGACATTAGGTCAAGATCCCTTACTGCACTGATAGCCTACCGATTAGGTTATCCTTGCAGGCTCCGCTTCCACCACGTCTACAGACACCTCCGCACCAAGCCTGCCCGCCCAAGCTATCGACTGCTCTGCCTACCCACACGCTTTTGATACTAAAGACCAAACCCACATCCACCGCAGCAAAAGCAGCTCCTGGGCTGATTGCAGTTCTCAACCCTGTCCGAACGCTGCTGCCAACTCCATCAGTGAAGAGGAGAACCTTTCCGACGGTACCGTGATCACACCCATCCTTATCCCTACTCCCACTGCACCCCCATCCATTATGTCGACCTCTGAAGTCAACACAAATCAGCTCATGGCACAGCTTATCGAGCAGGTGACTCAGCTCACAGCCAACCTTCACAGAGCTGCAGCCAAGTCGAGCATGAATAAACCCGAGCTCTTCAAAGGCTCGAGTAGTGCGGAAGCCCGTCGCTTCATTGCTCAGTATCAGAGCTGGGCAGTGGAACAACCGGATTTGAAGGACAACGAAGGGAAACTGATTAAGGCGGCTCTAGGATTCTTCTCGGGAAAGGCTGCTGATTGGGCCACCCCATACCTCTTGGAATTCAGTCATCACCAACAACCGTTTAATGGACGATGGGAAGACTTTAAAACAGCCTTCACCCTCCGATTCGAATCCATTGACGCAGGCATGGAAGCCCGGAATGCAATCCAGCATCTCAGGCAAGCAAAAGGTCAAACGGTAGCAGAATTTGCACAGAACTTCAAAGACATCGGCGATCGAACTGGGCTCTCAGATATCGACCTACGAGAACGCTTTCACAGTGGCCTCAACCCAGAGATTCGACAAAATCTCATCGTGGTCAACATAGCTCAGGGATTAGCCCCTACACTAGAGGAGGCAATCAGGCGAGCAATCTCGGTAGACGTATTCCTGCATGACCCCACCATGACAGGCCGTAATCAGGGTACCTCTCACATCTCCTCTCCCCCTGCCAACTCCCATGCTATGGACGTTGATGCCACGCATACCAATGGCAACAGTAGAGAAAGCTTCGTGGCCCAGATGAGAGGCAGGTGTTACGGTTGTGGTTCACAGAGTCATGAGAAGAGGAACTGCTCGTACAAGGACACAGTATGCCGCTACTGTGGGCGACGAGGTCATTTAGAGTCAGTCTGCCAGGATAAATTCATGGGTCTAGAACGCGGCCGGGGTAAGCGTCAACAACCCCGCCGTCAACAAGTCGCAGCCTCCTCTTCAACGCCTTTCACTCTCTTTCCCAATGAACCTGTCCAAATTGCGGCTTCCACTCCGGCCCCTGCTCCTGCTCCTATTGCCCAGTCCCCAGCTACCCCCGACCTCTCCATCCAAATTGCCCAGCTCCAAGAACTCCTGAACAGAGCCAATGCCATGGCCCCCGCTTCAGGCTCGCAGGAGGGTTTTTAAAGCGGGTACCCGTCTCGGCCGCACCGAGAGTACCCGTAAACCAATTTGCTATACATGCCACGTCCACATATGATTCTCTACCCTCATGTACCATATCTAATATTTCGGAATTGAACTCCAATTCGTCACACTTCCGAATTAACGCGAAATTAAGAGGAAGAAATCACAGTATAGCAACTGCGGCCATGGTTGATTCTGGAGCCACGGCTCTATTCCTGAATCAGGAGTTTGTCACCCGCCACCAAGTAAGGATCTTCCCACTCAGGAAACCCATTGGGGTCTTTAACATCGACGGATCTGCTAACCGAGCAGGGCAGATTACGCATTTTGCACGTCTAGCCCTGACTGTCGATAACCAAGAACGGTGGACAGATTTGCTGATAACCAATCTGGGAAGTGAAGACCTAATCCTGGGACTCCCCTGGCTACGTAAAGCCAATCCAGATATTGACTGGGAGAAGGGACGACTCTCGGTTAGACCACAACGGACAACGATAGAGGAGGTAGAAGAACAAGACACTGTGGAGGAAATTGAAACAGTCATCACTCCCGAAACCCCACTGAACTTAGCAGAGGAAGAGGAGGCAGATGAGTCGCCGATACACCGCATTCGAGCCAACCGACAAACCCGGCGTGCATGGGTGAAGTCAGGCATCCTACACGAACAAACAGAAGAGGTCTGGTGCGCAGCAGGATTCACATATTCCCAACAGCTAGCGGAGCAGGCCTACAAAGCAAAACCCGTGAAAACCTTCGAAGAAATGATCCCAGAGCCCTATAGGGATTTCAAAAAGGTATTCTCTGAAATGGCCTCAGAACGTCTCCCTGAACACAAACCCTGGGATCACGCCATTGAACTGATCCCAGGAGCACCCGAAACCATGCGTACGAAAGTCTACCCAATGTCATTGAACGAACAAGGCGAACTCGACCGTTTTCTGGATGACAACCTCCGAAAAGGCTACATTCGCCCCTCAAAATCGCCACTGTCTTCACCTGTCTTCTTTGTGAAGAAGAAGGACGGGAAGCTCCGTTTTGTACAAGATTACAGGAAACTAAATCAAGTAACCCTAAAGAACCGCTATCCTCTCCCACTGGTTGCTGACATCGTCAGCCGTCTGCAGGGGGCACGGTACTTCACCAAATTTGATGTCAGATGGGGCTACAACAATGTCCGAATTAAGGAGGGTGATGAATGGAAGGCTGCTTTCGCAACCAACCGAGGGTTATTCGAACCCAGTGTAATGTTCTTTGGTCTCACCAACTCCCCAGCGACCTTCCAAGCACTCATGAATTCCATCTTTTCAGACCTAGTGGCAGCGGGGAAAGTAGCAGTGTACCTAGATGACATCCTTATCTTCAGTAACGAGCTACAACAACACCGGCAGATAGTGCGGGATGTACTAAAACGGCTAGAGAAACATGACCTCTATCTACGACCCGAAAAATGTGAGTTCGAGGAGCTTCAGATCGAGTACTTGGGACTAGTGATATCAGAAGGGGAAGTGCGCATGGATCCGGTAAAAGTGACTGCAGTTCGTGACTGGCCTACTCCAAAGAACCTGCGAGAGCTGCGAGGATTCTTAGGTTTTGCCAACTTTTACCGTCGATTCATACAGAACTTTGCCCGCATAGCACGCCCTCTGAATGACCTAACCAAGAAAGACTCAGGCTTCAACTGGGGAACACATCAGCAGCAAGCATTCGACACCCTAAGGGAAGCTTTTGTCACAGCTCCGGTACTGGCACTCTGGGACCCCAACAGGCTCACACAACTCGAGGTAGATGCATCAGGCTTTGCCACAGGAGGAGCTCTAATGCAGAAACAAGACGATGGTCAGTGGCACCCAGTAGCATTTCGATCAGCCTCCATGCAACCAGCCGAACGAAACTACGAAATCTATGACCGGGAGATGCTGGCAATCATTGAAGCACTAAAGGACTGGAGAAGCTTCCTGGAAGGATCACCGCAGACCTTCGAGATCATCACCGACCATGCAAACCTGGAATTCTGGCGCTCTGCACAGGACCTTAGCCGACGACAAGCGCGTTGGGCACTATGGTTATCCCGATTCGACTTCCGGCTGACTCACCGCCCAGGCAAGGCAAACACACAGGCAGATGCTTTGTCTCGCATGGCAACGCATCAGGTGTTGGACAGTGAAGACAACCGACAACAGACCGTTCTGAAACCAGCCCACTTTATGCAAGTGGCAGCAGCCTCACTACAGAACCCGTTGGAGGACCGCATCCAGAAGGCCTCGCAAAGAGAGGCCCAAGTACTCGAAGGACTGGAAGAGCTCAGGAGGAGTGGCCTCCAACGCTTGGCCAATGGGATAGCAGAATGGGAGGAGGATAACGGACTGGTGTACCACCGAGGTAGGGTATATGTCCCACCAGAGGATGACCTACGGACAGAAGTACTCAAACAATGCCACGACAACCCCTCCGCTGGTCACCCCGGACTTCACAACACCCTCGATCTCGTTAGCACCCACTTTTGGTGGCCCACCCTGCGATCCTTTGTAGAAAAGTATGTGGAAGGATGCGAAACTTGTGCTAGGAAAAAGATACAGAGACACCCACGAGCAGTAACACTACCCCTAGATGTCCCAGCAGGTCTGTGGGAAGAAGTGGGAGTTGACCTGATCACACAGCTGCCCAATTCACAAGGATACGATGCCATCCTTGTCTGCACCGACCTCTACGGGAAACAAATCCACGCAATCCCTTGTACCACATCAATCACAGCAGCAGGTGTCGCTGACATCTACTACCGCGAAATTTTCCGCCTCCATGGCCTCCCCCTCCGCTTTGTATCAGACCGAGGACCCCAGTTTGCAGCAAAGCTCATGCGATCACTACTCTCCCGCCTGGGAATCAAATCCAATCTCACATCGGGATACCACCCCCAAGCGAATGGGCAAACCGAGCGGGCAAACCAAGAAGTCGAAAAGTATCTCCGGCTGTATGTGGGACGTCGTCAGGATGACTGGGCAGAGCATTTGCCAATGGCGGAGTTTGTGATTAACTCACGTACCCACTCTGCACTTGGAATCTCCCCATTCGAGCTCACTTACGGCTACCTCCCCCTATTTAACATTCCCGTTGGTCAGCGAAGTGGGATTCCAGCAGTGGATGATCGCATTCAGATCCTTCGAGAGGTGCGACAGGATGCCGGGGCAGCTCTACACCTGGGAAAAAGATGGCAAAAGGAAAACTATGAACGAGGAAAACGAAAGGCACATCAATTCCAAGCGGGAGATCAGGTCTGGCTAAGCGCAGAAGACATCAAGCTCCAACTTTCCAGTGAGAAACTTGGGGATCGACAGCTAGGACCTTACACCATTTTGGAGAAGGTTGGGCCCCTGGACTACCGTTTAGACCTCCCACTATCCCTGGACCGCATCCATCCTGTGTTCCACGTCGATAAATTGTACCCTTGGAGAGGGAACACCATAAATGGCGAAATTGCAACACCACCGGAACCAGTATATCTAGAGGATGAGGATGAGCCGGAGTATGAGGTCGAGGACATCTTGGATAGTCGGATTAGGTGGAAGAAGTTAGAGTATTTGGTAAAGTGGAAAGGCTACGATGCAGGACACAACTCATGGGAACCTGCACCAAATCTTGAACACGCCCCAGCAACTATC